>JADBJO010000633.1:207500-362500 GCA_016801955.1 Conus betulinus | reverse complement strand
AGTTTCCTTCTGCAAGTGTCCTTCTTTGCTCTTTGTTCCTCGTGGCTTATAATAGTCGTTGTTTCTCTCTCTGTGTGTGTGTGTGTGTGTGTGTGTGTGTGTGTGTGTGTGTGTGTGTGTGTGTGTGTGTGTTTACATCGGCTCACTTAGTCTCAGTCAAACCCATCAGCAGTACACGTTCAGTGTTCTCTCTCATTTTGACCTCTATGTTTGGACTGTCTGCATCCACCAAAATTTGGTAGATTATACTTTAGTTTGTTAATTAACGACATGAATGTCGAAGCAGAATTGTGCCAAGACTGCACCTCACGCTTCTCTTCACTGTATTCTGGAATTAACAATAAGACGCAAGACATGCAGACACCCGCATTGCTGGTCAGGACATGTGAGCAGTAGCCTCCAGAGGTTCACCTTGTTGAAAGGGGCTGGTACTCAATCCATAGCATTATCAACTTCGGGTACAAACCAGAGCTGAAAAGTCCCATAGCGGTATTGGTGCATTTGAGGGAGGGATAACCTGGCAGCCAGACATCACCCCAGCCAGGCGGCTGGTGATGTGTTGCAGCACAATCGCCTGGAACCTGGTGGATAGCTACCTGCAGGGGCTGCCCTGGGACAGGGACTCCCTCATGACCGCCCGCCAAACCCTGGAGTGGACACTACAGCGTGGACATCCCGGTTTGGGTCTCTGGTCAGTTGTAGTCGTTTTTTGTCTCTTCTCATTTGTTGGTGTACCTTTCATTAGTATCGTTGTTCTTGTTACTGGAGCTTCCAGTGTGTGCGTGTGTACGTGCGTGCGTGTGTGTGTGTGTGTGTGTGTGTGTGTGTGTGTGTGTGTGTGTTTACGCTCGATTGGAGGTGTATAACCAGCACCATGACCAGGAATCTCTGATTGTTAGGAGAATGTGGACGTCTTTGTCCTGAACCTCTGGTGACCTGGCTGTTAGGTCTAAAGTCGCCTCTTGTTATTTGTTCTGTTGTGATACGATGACGGTTGGAAAACAAAGGTTCATGGCTTTGGCAGTGATGCTTTAGGCTGTGTTGATGTCGTTGATGGGGAGGTGGGAAGTCGAGGGCACCCTCGGACAGTCATGCTCTTTCTACATACTCTGCACTATTCACTGTCTTGAGGGTACATGTCTGGATTTCTGCTGGACAGGACTGATTGGATTTCTGTTGTGTTTCGTTGGTGATGGCGGTGGAGGTGGTGGTGATGGGTATTGCCGCAGTTGTAATTGATCTGGTGTTATTGTTTTGTTGTTCAAGTGTCGTTAATTAATTTATTCATTGCAGCTAATGTTGTCGGTATGGTCTTCTAATGGCAGTGGTGGTGTGGGCCTAATGGCTATAGTGCTTTGGGGGGGGGGGGGGGCACTTCTTTTCATCATCATGTCTGGTTGTGCTTATCACCCCTAATTTAATACCAACCAACTTTTTTTCTTCATTTATCTAATTGATTTTATTGCAGAGGTCATGAATGGTGCTCGCGGCCATTTTATCAAATCAGCTCATGTTAGTGTCCCAAGGTTTCCTCTTGAAGAAGCACACACTGTTCCATCGTCACACGCTGCGTTCCAGCTCACACGTGTCAGTTCAGCAGCCCCGGCTGGTTCTACCTCCGACATGGTTACGGCGTGGGGCTCCTGGAGAAGGGAGGCAGCGTCGTGACGATGACCAGCCCTGATGCCTCTCACCTCACCATCGTCATAGAGACCATGGTGAGTAGTGGAGGTCTGCGGGTCGGCACCCATTGCCTATTGTTCCGTAGTAGTCAAACATGGCGAGTGGTGTACAAAGTGGCCCGCTGTTGCAGTAAAAATCAATCATGGACTAGTGTACTAATTGGTGCCAGCGCCTCATAACTCGCCGTTGTTGTAGAAACCACGGTGGGTGGTATTTTCTTGCCGGCAGCTCATACAGAGATCATCGTTTTCACAGAAACCACGATACAGTTTTCACTGGCTCATGGCTCCCCCTTTTGTTTCTCTGTTTTTGTTTTAAAAGAGAAATTGGGGTAAACTGTGTCTCGTTTGGTAGTACCTCATAAGTGCTCCATAGCTCATTGTTATTACGAAAACCACGGGGTAGTAGTTTGCAGACTGGTGTTGGACTCTCATAACTCACTGATGTCGTAGAAACTGTGGCAGGCAATGTAAACGCAATTAAGTAAGGCCAAATCATCCGTTACGTTTTCACGTTTCCTTTTCTCCGTCCGTCTGTCTGTAAGACTCTCCCCCCCCCCCCCCCCCCCCCCACCCCTCTCTCTCTCTCTCTCTCTCTCTGTGCTCCTCCTCCTCCTCCTCCTCTCCATATATATATATATATATATATGTGTGTGTGTGTGTGTGTGTGCACGCGCACGCGCGTATGCGTGTGTGTGTGTGTTCGTATGCTTGCGTGTGTGTGCGTGCGTGTGTGTGCGTGCGCGCGCGCCCGCGTGTTTGTGTGTGTGTGTGTGTGTGTGTGTGTGTGTGTGTGTGTGTGTGTGTGTGTGTTTCAGAGTCACGACCACTCGCGGTGCATTCGTCCAGCACTCCCAGCCTACAACGTGACCAAACAGAACGTCACTCTGCAACTCATGGGCAGCTTCGTAAGCCAGACAATCTTCTTCTTTTTCTTCCTCTTCTATTGCATCGTCTTCGTCGACAACTTCTTCTCCTCCTCCTTCTCCCCACCTCTTCGTCATTTTCGTCCTGTTCCTTTTCCTTTCCGTCCACCCCTTCTCCTCCTCTGCTTTCTCTTCGTTATCATCCTTCTCGTCCTCCTCCTTCTTTTCCTTCTGCTCCGCTTTTCTCTCTGCTCCACCTCTGCTTCCTGTTCGCTTCGTCTTCCTCCTGCCTATTCTTCTTTTTCTTCCTGTTATTCTCACCTTCTTCCTTTTCCTTCCCCTTTTCCTTCTTCTCCTCTTCCCTTTTCTCCATCTTCGTCTCTTGTTCCTTCTCATCCTTCTTCTCTTCTTTCATGTTTTTTTTCGTTCTCCTTCTTCCTTGTGCTCCTCTTCAAAATCGGTCACCGCTGAGGCAGGTAATAACGGTCTTGGCGGGCAAGTTTTGGATAGGGGGTGTCGTGAAGAGTCTCCATTGTACAGAAGTATTTCGGCGTTGAATTTCTCTGTCTCTGCACTTTTTTTCCTATCTATCTAGCTGACTGTATTTCTGGCTGGCTGACGGTTTTCTTTCTTTCTTTCTTTCTTTCTATCTGATAGTCTTTTATGTGCATTTATTTCACATTTACTTCTGTGTGTGAGTGATAGAAAAACAGATTGTTGAAGTAATATGTTTGTTTTTTTTTCTCACAAACCAAATCCATCAGGTTACCGTACAGATTAGGTTTAATCTAAAAGATATGGAGCGACAAGTAAAACAACCTCGTGGCGTATACGTACACAATTCATTACGGTATTAATTGCCATTCAGGCCAGTTTGTTAACAAAACAAGTCTACTGCTGACCTCTGTGCTCTGCAGGTGGACATTCAGGAGCTTCAGGTGTGGTACACCAAACTGGACCCTGCTGGGACACGGGAATATCGTCTTCAAAAAACTGTCATCGTTTAAGGTAATCGTAGATGAAGTGATGGTTCGTAGATGAGGTGATTGTTCAGTTCGGTATGATTTAGCGTGTGTGTGTGTGTGTGTGTGTGTGTGTGTGTGTGTGTGTGTGTGTGTGTGTGCCGTGTGTGCCGGGGGGGGGGGGGGGGGGCGCTCGCACGAAGACGGAGATCTGTGTTTGGTTAATAAGCGTATTTTTCAGGTTGAGGTAGGTACACAAAGTTTTTTTTCAGGAGGTGGAAAAGACAGGTTGTAATAAATGCAATCTTGTCAAGCCCGTATTTGCAAGATTTGCAGAGAGGTTTCATATAAATGGTCAGGTGATGTGAGGATTTTGACATGTGGTCATTGGAGGTCACAGCCTGCATCAGACATAAAATTCTGCCTTCCCGGCCAAGCTAGGAGAGTGCGTCCAGCGTTGTGGATGAAGTCCGCCATCTGCCTCAGCGACGTCGCCGCTCCCCACCCCCACAGCTACTCCCTCAGTCCGCTGCACTGGGCCACGTTTCCTGTCGTAGCGTGTCAAAGGTGGGACGGTACCTGACAACGTGGGCCCGCGCGTCTGTAGTCCAGTGCCACGTGGATACTCATCCGTGTGAGAGATCTTCAGCATGCAGAGATGGGACAGGGGCAGACAATGTCCAGTTCTCAGTCTGAATAGAAGTTTTGAAACCTGCTTTCAGCTGGTAGATGCCATTCTCTTCACGCCCTGTGTGCAGACTCCGTCTGCACGTGTCTTTGATGTGACTTTGAAGAGGGTCTTCACACTTCCCCATATGACACTTGATGGGCAGTTTGATTGGTTGTTTCTTTTCACACCATTTGTACTTTTTGGTTTGATGATGATATATTGCATGTAATCAGGCGTAAGGTGCTTTGTCCATCTCTTCTTTTTCCCCCGTAATCGAGAATTTTTTATTATCATCTTTACATTTGCACCAGGTGTTATTGATTCCAAACGATATCAAAGGTAAGCGTGTTGTTTGCCAAGGTGAGAAGCGCGGGCAGGTGGAGGTGCCCCTAGGGGTGGACGAGGTCTACACGCTGACCACAGTGACCACAGGGCAAAAGGGAGACTACGGGCAGCCGCCGGCCTCTGCACCTTTTCCAGTTGATTTACTTTGCTTTCTTTGATGGTCTGTCTGCCACTGTCTGTCTCTTCGTCGCTTTCTGTCTGTCCGTCTGAATGTCTGCTCCCCCCACCCCCCACCCCACCCCCCTCTCTCTCTTCTTTGGTGTGTGTGTGTGTGTGTGTGTGTGTGTGTGTGTGTGTGTGTGTGTGTGTGTGTGTGCCGGTGTGTGGGAGAGGGGAGGGGAGGCGCCTATGTGCATAAGTGAGTGTGAGTGATTTAATGAGTGATTCTGTGTGTGTGTGTGTGTGTGTGTGTGTGTGTGTGTGTGTGTGTGTGCATGCATGTATGTGTGTGTGCGCGTGTGTGTGTGTGTGTGCGCGCACGCGTACGTGCGTTCATCGAATGCAAGTTTGAATCGTAACACAGATGAATGTAAGGGCTGATCTGGACGTGCGTTCATCGAATTGTTACATTACCATTTTAGCCTGATTGTTACACATGATTGTTAAATTCACATTTTTCACAGGGTTGAACGTAAGTTCGGATTGTTACTGAGTTGAATTAAGTTCGGTTCGTTTCAAAACGAGGTGACTGAGGGCGGAAAATGAAGCAATTTTTTAAAAGAAACGGTATTATTTCCACCAGACGATAAAGACAAACAGATCACAGGACAAAACACAATGCATTTTGACCTCTTGGGTCTTCTTCAGGCAAAAACAGGCAACATTTAGGACAATGAAAACAAGGAACGAGCAAACATTTATCTTTCATATTCGGCGCAAAATGGGTGTTGGGCAACCCATCTCTTCAATCTGGGTGCATTAGGCTTAACTTAGTCTTGGGGGTAGAATGTTACAGAGCTGAACATGAATTGTGAATTGTTACAGATCTAAGTGTAAGTTCATATTTTTACTGAGCTGAGCGCGAGTTTAAAATGGAACAGATGTCAGTGTCAGTTCGGATTGTTACAGATTTGAACGTGAGTGTGGAATGGTACAGAGCTAAGTATTCGTTCGGACTGTTACGGAGCTGAACGTGAGTTTGGAATGGACAAGATCACAGAGTCAGTTCGGATTCTTACAGAGCTGAACGTGATATCGAAATGGTACAGACCTCAGTGTGAGTTCGAACAGACGGAGCTGAACGTGAGTTCGGAATAATGTACAGATCAACTGACTTCAACATAGTAGAAATGATTGTGAATTTAGAATGTGAAAGAATTCAACCTGAGTTTGGAATGTGAAAGAACTGAACGCGAGTTTGGAATGGTACACAGATCAACTGACTTCGTCGTGCCAGAGAACTGGATGTGATTAAGTGTTCGACGTGAATTTCGGAATGTTGCAGAGCTGAACGTGAGTTCGGAAGCGCCGTATTTCTCTGCCCAGCAAGGGGTGTTTTTGAGGTGGTGGCCATCAACGAGTACGAAAAACACCTCCGACAGACGGTGCTGGAGACCCCTATTCCCTGGTGTGCCACCACGGCCAGCCTCAACGCCACCATGCGGTTCTGGGAGACGTCCAGTGGTCAGTTGGTTTGTGCTGTGGCTTATACATCTGTCTGTCTGCCTGGCTGTGTGTATATGTGTATCTCCGTCTGTTGCCGTCTCCCTCCCTCTGTCTCTGGCTGGCTGGCTGGCTCTCTCTCTCTCTCTCTCTCTCTCTCTCTCTCTCTCTCTCTCTCTCTCTCTCTCTCGGGGCTGGTTGACTGGCTAGCTGGCAGTCCGACTCTCTCTTCCCCCACTTTCTCTCTCTTCCCTCTCTCTCTCTCTTTCCCTCCCTCTCTCTCTCTCTCTCTCTCTCTCTCTCTCTCTCTCTCTCTCTCTCTTCTTTCTTTCTCTCTGTCTCTGCTATTTTGCTGGTCAGCAAATATTGGAAGGCTACAGAAAGTTTCACAAAAGAACAAAAAAGTGTAAGCCTTACTGATAAAGGGTAAAAGCATCCAGTCACGCAAGAAGTGTGTGTGGTAAAGAGCGCTACAAAAAATGCCCACAACATTTTCAGACTTTCAATATCTTTAAATGCAACCGGTACCAATATAGTTTAGGTATAGAATGAGATGCGCCTTGCTCTATCTTGACACCGAAAAAAAAAAGCACGGATCAAGGGAATGTAGCCTGTAGATAGGGTGGACGTTACATGCTGTCTTTTTACAGTATATGACACCAAAAAATAGTGTGTGTGTGTGTGTGTGTGTGTGTGTGTGTGTGTCTGTGTGTCTGTGTGTCTGTGCGTGTGTGTGTGTGTTTTCTGTGTTTGTCATTGCTACGTTTTTACGTGAAAGGTAAGAGCTGCAGAGGTCGTAATAGTGGTGCGTGCTTGGACAAGGGAAACAATTCTGTTCGTTTAGTTTGTTCGAATACCTTTGCTGCTGTTTCCAGGTCAGAGATTCAGGTGAGAGCGGAGGCGGTGATGGTGAGTGTGAATGGCAGCGGGGGCGTGTACCTGGCGGCTCGTATCAATAAAACTGGCTGTGACACCTACCTGGCCACAGGGCTCTTCTTCTTCCTCTTCCCCAACGACCAGCTATTCCTCCTCACCAAAGATTTAGGTGTCTTCATGTGGTTGTTGTTGCCATGTTGTTGTTTCCCTGCATCTAGACGATCTTATTGTCGTCGTTGATCTTCTTCTTCTTCTTCTACAGTCGTATTTTCTCCTTCTTGTTCTCGTTTTTCTTTTTTTTTTTTTTTTATTGTTTGTTAGTTAGAATTTGAAGTTGGGTCCGGAACTGGACATGTGTGTATACATGCGGGAACAGAGAAAAGGGAGCGGAAGATTTAGGGAGTGGAATAGGAGAGCCTTGGAGGTCATGTGTGTGTGTGTGTGTGTGTGTGTGTGTGTGTGTGTGTGTGTGTGTGTCCAGCTGATTGTATATCTGTGTCTATGTGCACCTGCGTATTTATGTGCAACACACTTGAGTTAAAAAAAAAAGAACTTGAATGTACCATTATGACTTTCTCAAAGCCAATGTGTGATCATTTTACAGTTCCTCTTTATTTTTTCTTTCTTCCTTTTTGTGTCTTCAGCTGGGAGCCGTGTGATAACAGGTGGCAGAAACGACAAGGCCATCGACAAAGTAGACAATACCATGGAACTTCTTGTCTATGTAAGTATTGTGTACAGAAAAACAGCAATTTCCATTGGCAATGGGGGTAATACCATGGAACTTCTATTCTGTGTAAGTAATGTGTATAGCAAAACAGCAAATGCCATTGACTGTACCATGGAACTTGCAACGAAAAATGACAAGGCCATTGACAAAGGGGACAAAAAACATTGAACTTCTGGTCTGTGTAAGTAATGTGTTGAGAAAAAAAAAACGACGACGACGCCATTGAGGAAGATGACTATATTATCAGTGGAATTTCTAATCAGTGTCAGTTATTTGTAAAGAAAACGACAAGCTGTTGACAAAGTGGATAGTACCATACAGCTTATCATGTATGTGGGTTACATGCAAAGGAAAATGACAAAGCCTTGAAACAAAGGGGACAGTAGTGTGAAATTTCAATGTATGTCTATATCTACTCTTTTTTTAAGTTATGTGCTGGGAAAAAACGACAATGCCATTGAATAGTCTGTGTAGGTTATATGTAAAGAAAAACGACATGGCCATTGACTTGTCTGTGCAGGTTATATATAGAGTAAAGGCTCAGCCATTGATTTGTCTGTGCAGGTTATATATAGAGGAAAGGTTCAGCCATTGAATTGTCTGTGCAGGTTATATATAGAGGAAAGGCACAGCCATTGACTTGTCTGTGCAGGTTATATAGAGAGAAAAGGCACAGCCATTGATTTGTCTGTGCAGGTTATATATAGAGGAAAAAAGGCACAGCCATTGATTTGTCTGTGCAGGTTATATATAGAGGAAAGGCACAGCCATTGATTTGTCTGTGCAGGTTATATATAGAGAAAAGGCACAGCCATTGATTTGTCTGTGCAGGTTATATATAGAGGAAAGGCACAGCCATTGATTTGTCTGTGCAGGTTATATATAGAGGAAAGGCACAGCCCATGATTTGTCTGTGCAGGTTATATATAGAGAAAAGGCACAGCCATTGATTTGTCTGTGCAGGTTATATATAGAGGAAAGGCACAGCCATTGATTTGTCTGTGCAGGTTATATATAGAGGAAAGGCACAGCCATTGATTTGTCTGTGCAGGTTATATATAGAGAGAAAAGGCACAGCCATTGATTTGTCTGTGCAGGTTATATATAGAGGAAAGGCACAGCCATTGATTTGTCTGTGCAGGTTATATATAGAGAAAAAGGCACAGACATTGGCTTGTCTATAAAGGTTATGTGTAACGAAAATCGACAAGGCCATTGACTTTTGTCTAGGTAGATTACATGTAAAGAAAAACGGCAATGCCATTGACAAAATCGACATTACCTTGAGGTTCTTGTTATGAAGAAAGCAAAAAAAGGAGAAATGAAAACCAGGTCGTGTATTAGAAACACAGATAGCGAAATGGAAAAGGGAAAGGACTGCTAAGTAATAACTGTGGAAATATAGGTCTGTCATTTTCTTGTTGCTGCTGGCGTTGTTTGGGATTTTTTTCTTTATAATCATGGTATTTAATTTTGTTCAGCTCAAGAGTAAAACATTTCTTTGACTTTCGTACACATGCAAATATTTCTCATTTCCGTCACTTTACATCTTTTGCTCGACTGAAGAAAGGTTATTTTTATTAATTTGTTACCTGAAAATTCTAGCGTCGAAACTGAGTATTTTGTATGTTGATGTTTGTATGTTGTGATCACTGTTTGTTTGTGGTTGTTGTTTTATTTCAATATTGAAAAAAAAAAATCTTAGCAGATTACTCAGTATGAAGGTTATGTGTGAAATTTAGCTATCTGACTTTCTTGTAGAAAGTAATTTGCGACAGATGTTAGTAAATCCGATGTGTAACATTTTTTTTTGTAACCCCATCAGGTCTCATTGCGATAGATGTTGGTTAAGTACGATGTGTAACATTTCATACTGTCCAATGGGGTTTTCTGGTTAAGAAAAAGAAGTGGATGTCCCGTGAAAAAAAACAACAAAAAACAGATGAGCTGTTTCTTGTCAATGAAAATGGATAGACATTTAAAATAATTATATAGTGACAAGATTTTTTTTTTTTTTTTTTTTTTTTTTTTTTTTTTTAGTGACAAGATTTAGATTTGGCGTATAAGATATCTTAGTTCATCTTTTTCGTTATAGGCAGCATTGTAATTCTGAACCTACTTGTCCATTATGCGGAGAAAAAAAAAATGCATGTGAAAATGAACCATTCTGTGTTGCAGTATACTGCCTTGAGTGATCTTAGAGATGAGTTTATTCCTCCTAGATATTATAGACAAAACCATCTGTGTTTAGACTCGTCTTACTCGTGGCTTACTCTAAAGTAGATGTTGTTAAAAAGTTTACCTCCTACTTACACAAAGCTTTTAAACTCCGGAGTACAGCGCATTCTTAATCATGTGCTGTTTGCATTTTGTTCAGTATGTGTATATTGTCATTTTTGTTCATGTTTAAACCTCCTCCTTCACAAGGGGCCATGGCCTATAATAAATATACGTATCCATATCCGTATACGGAGGAAGGGGAAGGGAGTGGAAGGAACTGGGGATGGTGGGGGGGGGGGAGGGAACTGAAGAGATTGGTACCCTGAGTTCAGCTGGTTTTCAGAGAGGCTACGTGTCCGGTGGGGTGAACAAGGCGACCCTGTTCAACGTGACCATCCCCAAAGACGTGCCAGATCAGGGATTCGTAGGCCTGGGCACGGACTCTTACGGCTACGCCGAGTGGGAATTTCTTCGGTCTCCGCAATGCCTCCAACCCCATCCACAGCGCTGAGGATGTGGACCACACACCGCTGACGTTCCGCAGCGAACGATATCCATGATTTGAATGTGCTTTCATTGTCTCTGTTTGTCTCTGTCTCTATCTGTCTGTGTTTCTTTCTGTCAGTCTCTGTGTGTGTGTGTGTGTGTGTGTGTGTGTGTGTGTGTGTGTGTGTCTCTCTCTCTCTCTCTCTCTCTCTCTCTCTCTCTCTCTCTCTCTCTCTCTCTTCTGAGTCAGTTCGACGAAATGTTCTCTCTCTCTCGTGGACACATCATTTTAACAATTAGAACTGTTCTCAATGGTTGTGCATGGAAGTAGCGTGTGTGTGCATCTCACATCATTTCATTGAGTGCAATTTATTGAATTTTGAATCTTTCATTGAACGTGGAGTTGATCAGATGGAGTCTTGCATGCTTTCCTTTTTATTAAACGTCTCTCTCTCTCTCTCTCTCACTCTCTCTCTCTCTCTCCTCTCTCTCTCTCTCTCTCTCTCTCTCTCCTTTCAAGTAATAGGCCATGTCTCTCTCTCGAAAATAATCTCCTGTGGAACCATCTCGCAATACAGACTCTCATGTGATCGTGCCATCTTTGTTTTCATCTTCCTTTTGTTTCAAATTCTCTCTCCCTATTTCAGTGGAACCTCCCTCTCCCTCCTCTTTCTTTCTCCTCTCCTCTCTTGGACGTCTCTCTCTCTCCTCTCTCTCTCTCTCTCTCTCTCCTCTCTCCTCTCTTCTCTCCTTCTCTCCTCTCCTCTCATAACTCTCTCCTCTCCCTCATTTTCTGAGCTCTCTCTTCCTCTCTCTCTCTCTCTCTCTCTTCCCCTCCTCTCTCCCTCTTCCTTCTCTCTCTCTCTCTCTCCTCCCAATTAGTCTCCTCCTCTCTCTCTCTCTCTCCTCTCCCCATCTCTCATTATCTCTCTCTCTCCATCTCTCTCCGTTTCTCTCTCTCTCTAAACCTCTCTCTCTTCTCTCTCTCCTCTCCTCTCCTCTCCTCTCTCTCTCTCTCTCTCTCTCTCTCTCTCTCTCTCTCTCTCAGTAATAGGCCATGTTTCTCTGGGGGAGTTCCTCTCGAAAATAGCTTATCCAGTTTGGAACCATTTCGGGAACGTCTCTCTCTCGCAATACAGACTTTTCCGTGTGAATTCGTGGACTCTCTCTTTGATCCACTCTCCCTTTCCTTTTTGTTAAAATAGTATTCTCTCTCTCTCCTCCTCTCTCTCTCTCTCTCTCTCTCTCTCTCTCTCTCTCTCTCTCTCTCTCTCTCTCTCTCTCTCTCTCTTTCTCCTTTCATACACCCTCCCCCACTTCTTTGCCATAGAAAAAAGGAAAGGGGTGGATGCGAAGACGGGGAACAAACAAGAAGAAATCCACCCGTGTAACTGATAGATACCCTCTGCGGAATCACAGAAAAACACGCAGGGAAAAAATCAAGTTCCCAGTGGAAATGAACAGACGATGGATTATTCATGCAGAACAAGCCCTATAGAAAAGCAGTTGGTTTAAAGTGATAGTATGATGCCTGGCACTTTTCTCGCTGTACCAATTGTGTTACGTTTTGTAATGGCATGGGCTCGGCTGAAGCCCAGGGCAGGGATAAATGATGAGCCGACGGCGCACTGAGACCCTGGCTCCTTGGCATGAACAGAACAGACAGCGAGTGACACTATGGGCACTTTCATTGCATGCTCCTGACAGCGTGAAGCTCTACGCCCGGTTTAGGCTCAACATGAATCTTAGCTCAGTTCTCCACACGCTGGGTGAAGGGCAAGAAGCTCTACACAGTGTCGTCGTCGGAACCCAGAAGGGACCAGGGGAGGGCACTGCCCTATCACACCTCCACCCCACCCCCATCCCCCATGAACGAAATGTTGAGTGGAAGGGATTGAGAACCTTCTGCCCTTCCTCCCTCTCCTTCCCATAGTATTTTAGACCAAAGTGATACCAAATGATGAAGGGAATGAAAGAAAATAAAGAAAGAAAAGAATAGTTATGACAGTATTTGTGTCTTTCTGACTGGCATTTTGAACCGAATTACGGACGGCATGTCATGGTGCGCCTTCACCACCCCTACCCACCACCTCCCACATTCCTTTCCTTTCTCGATTTTATGAAAGATGAGAGATCCCCGTGGATTTATGACAATATGGATGTTGAAAGCAGCATGCCTCCCTACCCTCTTTTACGAGGATTTGGCAGATGAATTTAAGTCCCCCCCCCCCCTTCCACCCCATCCTCCCCTCAACCTCCTCTTTCATGAAAATGTGGAGAATGAGACCGCTCCCTCCCCCACCCCCACCCCTTCCTCCCCCAGCACACTTTGAAAACTTTGGAAGATGAGATCCTCAGTCCCCTTCGATTGAAAAAAAAAATGGAAGATAAGAGCCACCCCGTCTCCTTGCCTTCTCCATCTCCCATCCTCTTTCCTCATCCCCTCATACTAAACAAATGCCAGTTCAAAACCTGAAAGTTTTCCAAATGGTCGTCATTTCAGCCTTGCACCCACCCACCCCTCCTTCCACCCCCTTCCCGTGTGAAAAATGACCCCAGTGATACATTTACACATCGGTACGGATGGAACCATGTCTTTCAGCAAGTGCATGTCATCTTGGCGACTCCCAAGACAGATCTGGTAGCCACTAAAAAGAACAGTGTTTTCCCATAAAAGATGGAATTCGCTCTGCAGACATAGTAAAAGTACTGAGTGGAATAATGAAAATAAAGCAATTGAGGAATGAAGAAACAGGCAGGCAGCAATGTTCTGGAAGGTGGATCTTGATACAGAAAATATCGGGATAAATGTCGACTCAAAAGTCATCACATCCCCAGGATACACAATATACACACACGCGTGGGTGCGCCCATGCATGTGTGTGTGTGTGTGTGTGTGTGTGCGCGCACGCGCGCGCGCGCGTGTGTGTGTGTGTGTGTGTGTGTGTGTGTGTGTGTGTAAGCGAGAGAGAAAGAGGGACAGTGACAAACATTCATGCGAGAATGGCGGAAGAGGGAAGGAAGGAGGGTGGATACATAGATACTAGAGTAGGCGTAATTGTGCATTAGTCAAAACTGAAGAGTCATCTGTCTTAACATAGATACAATTGCAGTTGTCTCACAGCCTCTAGCTGCTTCAGTGTCAGCCATGCAAAAGGCAGTATAAACCCTAGGTCTGAATTCGACACTGACGATGAAGAGAGACAGACAGCAATATATAGGAATGAGGAAGACAGGCAGGCAGCAACGTTCTGGAAGATAGGTGGGTCTCAGTACAGGAAAGGGGCAGGCAGGAATACAGGATGAGAGCGAAGGTGTAATGCAGGACTGACAGGCAGAAGGAGATCGAAGCAGCCAGCCACTCAGCAAATGAGTCAGGTAGCAAAATAGGGGCGAGAGGCAGGTAGCAATGAAAGAAGAGAACTGGGCCGCCATGCTGACAAAGAGGTGGGAAGCTGTATAGGAAGAGAGGCAGGTAACAACTCGGGAGGAGGAGCAGAAGGGGAAGAGCGTCAGCAAACGGGAAGAAGAAGGACAGGTAATGATATAGAAAGAGGCAGGCAGCAATTCAGGAACAAAAGTATGCAGCACTACACAGTAAGACAGGTAGGCAGCAATATAGGAAGGAAAGTATGCAACACTACACAGTAAGACAGCAATACAGGAAGAAAAGTATGCAACACTATATATATAGTAAGACAGGTAGGCAGCAATATAGGAAGGAAAGTATGCAGCACTACAGTAAGACAGATAGGCAGCAATATAGGAAGAAAAGTATGCAGCAGTACGGTAAGACAGGACACAGGAAGAGAGGCAAGAAGCAGTACAGGATCAGAGGCAAAACAATACAGGCAGAGGGTAGGATGCAGTTAAAGAAAGAGGGGCACAAAGCAAGTCGGAGACAAGCAGAAATGCAGGGCGAAGGGTAGGAGGAAACTGAGAGATGCAAGTAGAGCTAGAGAACGAAGAGGAGTACGCGGCAAATCTATATTAGGCTTACTCGAAACAGAGAATGCAGTGAAGTGGAGTCGTTTGACTCTAATTAGAAAACTAAATGCATGCAGGCGTGCGTGCGCACACACACATACATATATATATATATAATGCTGAACAATTAAATAGTAGTGGGGGAAAACAAGTGCAGGTTAACAATTCTTCCATCATTATAGTAATGACTTGGCAAAAATTTGAAATTGAGAGGGAAAAAATTTTTTTTTTTTTTTTGAAGATGAAATAAATGAAAAATGTATATCATAAATATGAAAACCCTTCACTAGCTGCATGAGGAAACTACTAGCTGCATGAGGAAACTATTGCAATCCCTCTCGAAGGCAGATCTATATGTATCGCCTGCTCCGAGGCCTTTCGTCCGTTGGATCGGACTCATCAGGGAGACACGGCTGATTGTGTCTGTGCTCTTGGCGTCAGATAGAGACACACCCACAGTCCATTATCTGTGGTGTTCCGACCGCCAAGGGTTCGAAAAAGAATCCAACAGCACCCCCAAAGCAGCCAGCGAAAGGTAGTAGAATTAAACAAAACGAAAGTGTGGAGAGGAAAAAAGTTTGTTGAAAACTAAAAACATTACGCAAACAGTATAAAATGTAAGAGACAATCTTTGAGCCTATGCTTGAGAATCCATTTAAGGATGCAAGGGAGATCAAAAGATATATGTGTGTGTGTGTGTGTGTGTGTGCTCACACGCGCACAGATGCACAACCCTATGCGCTCGCGCACTTACGTACGCACATATACACGCACATCCTCTCTCTCTCTCTCTCTCTCTCTCACTCACACACACTCACTCTCTCTCACACACACACACACACACACACACACACACACACACACACACACAAACACACAACGTATTCAACACACACTACAAACAAGTATTAACACCAAACAAGTTAACACCAAAACACGTGACAAGCCTGTGACTGCTTTCAGACTGTCTGTCCAGTCACTACGGTTTTAAATCAAGATTGTGGTAGGCAGAAGCTAGAGTGAATGGAAAGAACAGACAGAAATGTACACTTAAACAGTGTTTTGGAGTAACCAGGCCAAGGATTCATGAGCAGAAAAGAAAAAAATTGCAGCTCTCCTCTCATTATCTGAGCGTTGACAAAATCCACCCATTCAAGGACGTATGTGTGACGTCCATGCTTCAGGGTCACTAGTATGGTGGAACATCAGTTACGGCAAAACCTTGAACTGTACATACCAAATCATTTCGTTATAGTCAACATCCAGCTTAATGCTACTCCCTAACAGACTCCCATTCCTGCATTGTATAATCAAATAAGCTGGACAATTACAGCATTTCTTTTCATTATAAAAAAAAACGCACACACGAAAAAGTAGAGTTTCACTAACCTGTCTGGTGGGACTGCAGAGAAATGTCAAGCTATAACCGAAAAGTAAATCACCTTGATGGAACAGAAAAACAAAATATTACCAATAACTGCTTGGAGACAACGTACTGAGTGTTACCCAACCTTTGTGGTACAAAGCTGGTGTCAAAGACGAGTCTCGGGAAAAGGGGTCGCTGGTTCGAACAACACTAAAATGCATATTTGCAGGAATTTGTTCGGTTCTTGTGGATTTCTTGCTCTGTGTGTGTGTGTGTGTGTGTGTGCGCGCGCGCGCGCGCGCGCGTGTGTGTGTGTGGGGGGGGGGGTGCCATAGACTCGAAATATTGGAACACTGGAGCTACACAGAGGAATGTCGTTCACTACAGGACGCACTTCTGAGAGTGTTGCTCAGATTAATAGTGCAGATGTGTGTATCTCGTGGGCATGGCTGATGATGGGATATATTATGAAAGAGTCGCATACAAGTCTGTCATGCAATCTCAGATTGAAATTATAGCGCAGATACTTACAGATTAATCATTATACAATAGAACCTCAAATCATATAGCCCTGCCTTACTCTCAATAAGACCATACTTTTGACTCTACCACCACCCCTCGCCCCCCATTACCCCTCACCATTTCCCTCTACACCCATGCCTGTGATGACTTCATGTGGTAATTGTCAGAGTCAACAACTTAATTGCAAGTCATCCTTTCACATTAAAAGGTGTGTAAACCCAACGCTACCATCACAGCCAGAAAAAGAAGCATCTGTTGCACAAGTAACAAATAAACAAACAAAAGAAAAAAAAGAAAAGAAAGGGGAAAAAAATGAGATGCTCGAGGTACAAAAACAGGAGCACAGGCCTCAAGTGCCTCAAGAATTGAGTATGAGTTTATTAGACAGAAGGGGCATGCCGTTGTACTACCTCTTTCACTGGCGTGAGTCCGCGACATCTATAAAATACCAACACAGACATATGAGTAGGGAATTTATCCATATCCTAATTGGACAGACTCCTTTTCGCCTCCTCCCTCTCCTTAACCCCCCCCCCCCACCCCACCCCCCTACTCCCGTCCTCCCCAAACTTTGTCCATTTCGAGTTCCATTAACGATCACTTCATTTTGGTAGTAACTTGAAAAAAAAAAAAATGCAGATGCTCCATGGAAACACCAGGGAATAAGATGTTGCAATGCCATCAGATTTTTATCACTGTAATTGGTGATTTTAATGTTAGACAGGTCTGGTTCTTAAAGGACTTCTTGAGGGAAAGAAGACTGAGCACACACACACACACACACACACACACACACACACACACACACACACACACACACACACACACACCATACACACACACACACACACGCGCGCGCGCGCGCGCGCGCGCGTACGCACGCACGCACGCACGCACACACACACACACATTTATCCTGTAATCAATTTAAGGTCTTGAAGAATATACCTTTCATAAAAGAGACACGAAAAAGTAAAGTTTGAAATAATCTGTCTGGTGGGACTGTAGAGAAATGTTAATGATGAAAAGTCTAGTAAATCACACACACACACACACACACACACACACACACACACACACACACACACACACACACACACACACACAACAAACAAAACAAAAAAATATAGATGTATACATATATTACCAGTAACTGCTTGGAGACAAATTCGGATATATCTTCAATACCAATCCATGAAAATCCGTCATACAAATACGTAGATTTGTAGCGATATATGAAGCGCAGTATCCTGTAACCGCAACGCCGACAAAACCGTTTAAAAAAAAAAAAAAAAAAAAAAAAAAAAAAGGAAAAGCAGAGACCCAATGGGAAAATAGTAAGAATTGTGTTTACTTTGTAAATAACTCAAATTTAACTATGCGAGCTGTCATCAGAAGATAATCCGAGTACACACACACACACACACACACACACACACACACACGGACGCACGCGCGCGCGCGCGCGTGCACACATTTTGCGCGCGCGCAATTCCGAGGTGTTTGTAGAGTTATCGTTCGCCAAGTAAATACAGAATCAGAGTGCTCTCCCTGTTCCGCATCGCCCTTTAAGTTGCAGATGATGCAAGTCGAAGTCTAGTTGCAAACTTGTCACAAGCCTAACATGGCTTTAACTTCAAGCAGACATTCACTGATACGCTGGCTGTGTCGCCATTATGCCAATCAGACAACAGTTTTTTGCCGCAATCAATCAACTGCTGTGAACAAAACTTATGTCCCGAACTCTCCTCACCTGTTGTCGCAGAAGAAATTTCTGCACAAGTCGATCGTTTTCGAACGCAGAAGTTAGGCAGTCGGGAACCGTTTACAACACAAGACCACATTTAAGTGCAGGCATAGCGATAGGCACGGTGGGTTTTATTGCAGGATTTGTCGCCTATTTAAAGAATAAGCCATCCTCGTTGATTATATTCCGACCGGCCTCGGCACAGTTTCTGCTGCAACTGAGGATGAAGGTGACTATTCCAGCAGTTTGAGCAAACGGTTCAATTTTGTTGCAGATGTTGTCGAGAAAGCGGCACCAGCCGTCGTTTACATTGAACTCATAGACAGGTATGTTTCCCATTTCAGTTTCAGTTTCCCCCTGTCAGTTGCAGTTTCTCTCTCTCTCTCTCTCTCTCTCTCTCTCTCTCTCTCTCTCTCTCTCTCTCTCTCTGAATTTAATGCCGTATTGTATTGTAATTCTAGTCACTTTTTGCATGCTTCCTTTGTTACCTCATCTTATTTTATGTTGTTGACCCTACTCAGGACGAGGACTGGATGTAAAAAGGCACATCAGTGCTTATCTATTATCCTCGTAAATAAAGAATGTTGTCTTGTCTAGTCTCTCTCTCTCTCTCTCTCTCTCTCTCTCTCTCTCTCTCTCTCTCTCTCTCTCTCTCTCTCTCTTCTCTCTCTCTCTCTGTCAGTATATGTGTGTGTTTGTTCATTACTTTAAATCTTTTCACATTAAATGTACTCAGTGTATGTGTGTGTGTGTGCAAAGCAAGCATGGGGAGAGGAGGGGGGCGTGTAACAAAGAGAAAGGTGTGTGTGTGTGCAAGCAAGAGAGAGAGAGAGAGAATGCATTTTTGTGTTTTTCAGGTATGCTTGCAGTAAAGTTATAAACAATGTGCAAATGCACTAAGTGTTACTGGAAAAGAGGGATTGGGACTGCAGTACGCTTTTTCAGTTTTAAGTCATGTGCCTTCATGTTATGGGTAGAAATGTGGTCAGTGTCTCACTGCTGTTCCCTTCTTTAGGCCTTAAACATTGGTAAAAATTTAGTTTGATTTGTAAATGATTGTAAGTTTGATGTTGTCCCCTTAAAAATAAAATGAATATTGTTTTTTAAGTAAGAGATTTGCAGTTGTTGCAAGCGAGTCCAGTTTTTGGCATGGAGTCAAAGACTGACTACTTGAACTTTCAGATGTCAGGATATACTTAGAAATTGGAATATGCCAGTTTAGCATCATAAGGTGAATTTTTACTTTAATCAGTCAAAGCAGATAGCCCATACTCTAGAATGAAGGTAACATAATTGGTAAGTATTTGTTTCTAGTGTGACTTATAAGCAGTTTGCATTGATATTAAGTTTGGAAATTTCAGTCCATTGGGTCCAAGAAGTTTGTAAAAAGTGTGTGAGTTATGTGCCCTTTTTTGAGTATGTTCCTGGATCATACTGTTGACAGCCATTCGGTTTAAAGAATTCTTGATTAACATGATTCTTGTTATTACTGATACTGCATCTGTCTCCAGGCACCCGTTCAGTGGCAGGATGTCGCCAGTGTCTAATGGCTCAGGTTTTGTGGTACGGTCAGATGGACTCGTTGTGACCAATGCTCATGTGGTAGCCAACAAAGCTGCGGTCAAAGTGCGTTTGTATGATGGGAAGGAGCTGGAAGGATGGGTCGTTGCTGTGGATCCAGTATCTGACCTGGCCGCCATCAAAATCGATGCAGTAATGTATTCTCCTTTTAAGAACTAAGAAATAAATCAGATTGTTAAACTTGATGCTGGATAAGTATGCATGTATGGTAGGCATTACCCATATTGAAATCTTTTAACAAGATTTTTTTCAATATGACAACTGATTTGAAGAAGATTAAGTACAGTATTTTGGCAATATCCACATGTACTCTTGTGAACTCTTCTGCTTGAAGTATGGAAAAGCAAAATATTCATGTACCTATGGGTATGCTACTTTGATATAGTTGCTCATAAGATACTTTATATAGTTTTCTTTTCTATACTTTTGTAACATTTGCACATGAGTATACAGAAGTTTAAAGCATGTGTTGCTTTTCTATATTTCATGCAGATTGCCAGAAGTAAATGTGGATATTGCCAGGAATTTGAAAGGAGCTATATATGCTTTTGTTGGTTTATGGTTCTTCAGGGTTTTTACCCCCGTAAGCAGTTGAATTTTATTCTCAGCCTTTTTGTTAATTCCTTTTTTCTGTCATCTTCTGTGTCCCCTCTATGTCATTACTTCCACATTGCTACCCCCAGTTTCTCCATACACTGTAGATCTAGGTTTGTTCCATTGCAAGCTTATCTCCATGGTCCCTAAACAGCAGTCAACAACATAAAATTATCATAAGAAAACATCAGACAAGACACTGCGATGCTACAGTAGTCTCCAACTGGGCCTCTTTCAATCCAACATATCCAGGATACTATCTACTGATTCCACTTCTGACAACACAGCTTAGTCATAAATCTGGTGTGAATGGTGTACCCCTAAGGAGGAAACAACATCCACCTAGTGACATCAACCATGGATTTGGTGATGTTGAGGACTGTGACTTGAACTCATCATGACATAGATGAGGAGAGGAAATCAAAACTGAGGTCACCATAAGATCATTTTCAACATGTATTTTGTGCTTTGTCATTGTTTTCAATTGGCCTTTTGTACTCTTTGCCATATCTTTATGTTCTATTTTATTTTGCAATTAAGAACATCTTATTTTAAAATCACCCACTTCTATAATTTTATTTGTGTGTTCAATTGAAGAGAAGAAAATGTACATATTGGACTATTGAACATAGCGAAAAATGTGAGTTTGTTAGGTGATTGAAAGGTAGATAACTGTACTATGCCTTTGTTTTAATGTACAGATAAGTGTACCTGGACAGAATAATCTATCCCAATGAAAGAAACTACCAGTTCACCCAAAACTGAGCTTAATAAGTCAACAAATATCACATAGCAATGTTCTGTCAAATCACTGACAAGCATTGTTTGCTATTATTTTAGTTTAGTAATGAGTGAGTAAGTATGCATATCCTCTCTCTCTCTCTCTCTCTCTCTCTCTCTCTCTCTCTCTCTCTCTCTCTCTCTCTCTCTCTCTCATGGTTGGTTTTTTTTTTTTTTAGATTCTTCCCTGAGGTTTTCTGTACTTATCCCCCTCACACATAGAAAAAGCTGGCTCAACTAAAATCATGAAAATGAAATAACAAGTCTTACTTACGATTAGTGTAATAAGATACATATTCCTTAAATCTGAATTTGTGTGTATTTGTGTCTTTAATACTAGAAAGGCCTGCTGTGTTAAAAATGGGTCGATCTTCTGAACTGCGACCTGGGGAGTGGGTGATTGCCATGGGCAGTCCCTTATCGCTGAGCAACACCGTGACCTGTGGTATCGTCAGCAGTGTCAACAGGGGCAGCAAAGAGCTGGGTATCAGGAACAAGGACATGGAGTACATCCAGACTGATGCTCTCATAAATGTAAGTTTCTAAAAGTGATGAGATGAGTCATGGGTTTGTGTTTGTGGGGTGTCACAGTACAAGTCAATACAGTATGGACAAAATTAGATTCACAAAAGACTAGTGACTCTTACGCTCAAAAAGGCTGTAAACAGTGAAATGAAATTCCAAATTCTGATTTCCTGTTTTGAAAACACAATTGCAACAGTATACATTGTAAGGCAAAAACTGGCTTCAAACTTCAATGTTTCCAAACAATCAGCTTGTATTCTTTCACGTTCATGCGTATACCCTTTTTTTTTTAGCTTATAGGGAGGATGTATTGTAGCCTTACTTTGCACATGGTATAGTACGTCTGCCTTTGACTGGATGTAGATCTGCCACGGACTGGATGTAGATCTGCCACGGACTGGATGTAGATCTGCCTTAGACTGGATGTAGATCTGCCATGGACTGGATGTAGATCTGGGGTGGACTGGATGTAGATCTGCGGTGGACTGGATGTAGATATGCCATGGACTGGATGTAGACACTAAGGGGTACAGCTCCACCTCTTTTTTAAGTAGTCTGACTGCGGATTAGGATGGCATTTCTCCCACAACAAGAGTATGGTGGAGACCACTTCATGTAAAGGTGTTCCAAAGCTTGCCTTGAAAGTCATCAAATCTACACTTCATCTCTCTGCCCATGAGAAGTAGAGAGGGAGGCCACCACCAAACAAACTCATAATGTTTGGCAAACCAACTTAGAATATTTAGAATTAAATTTAGACCTGCAAACAATAACTGTCATAATTATAATGGCACCAACATTCCTACAAATAAACTAACAAACCGAACAACAATTCTGAACTGTCAACTTTAAATATACACCTGCATATTGTCAGGCTAGTAATTTGACAAGTAAAAGAAGCACTTTCCTCTGCATGCAACAGCATGACAGTCCCCTGAACACCATCAGAACAACCAAGTTTCATCCACCACTCGGATGTGCTGCAGTGAATAAAAATCCCAGCCTATAGTACACAAGCACAAGTGTTCATTTTGGCACTTAATAATTTCGGACCAACTGTAAGAACTTTAGAGGAAGCAGTGTGTTCGAAACAAAAGGAACAACACAAAAATGTACGTTCTACACAAGCGTACTTGCTCCAAACTAGTTAAAAAAGATAGGGAAAACAGCCCAGGACATGCAAACCAAATCTACTAGCTGTGACCACAGGCCAGCAGTCCAATATTTTTCACACATCTCGATCGAATGAGCCATTACAAGAAACTTAAGATTAAAAACAAACTAACAAAGGAAAAAAAAAAAAAAGAGAAAAAAAAGTTTTTTGGGGGGAAGCGGGAGAGGTGAGGTGAGGTGGGATGGCCGGACAGGGAGGTAAGATTCCAGTAGTAAGTGATCCAAGGGAAGTAATTTGACCCTGGTTAGTCTATACACAGAGGTGCCTCCCTTAGGCCGTTTCCCCTTTCTCTTTCTCTCTCTCTCTCTCTCTCTCTCACACACACACACACGCATGCACCTCTCCATCATTTCCACAGTAAGGTTGACAGTGGTTTGTCATGTTTATGGGTGACTGTATGTGTGTTTAGATTTGTGGTTTGGGATTCTCATGATTGTGCATGTGTATGTGAGTGTGTGTGTGTGTGTGTGTGTGTAGTGTTAGGTTTATGTTTGTGGATTGCACATATATGTATGTGTATTGAAATATCTTCTGTTATGGTTTAGAGGCCTCTGATAAGGATGGCGATGAATCTATAAATATTTATTGTATCTCTGCCTTCTGGAGATTCTGTGCAAACAATTCTTTTTTACTGCCTTTTTTTTCCCCTTCTGTCTTGACTAGTTGTTGTTAGTTTTGTTTGTTTTCCTTGTTTTTGGAACATTCACCTGTCTTTGTTCTGTTTTTCTCTCGTTGCAAAGTTTAACATGTCAGCCTTTTAATCCTAATGTATTGACAAGGCAGTGAGAGTTTAACCACTGGAATAGGTGCTACGTCCATTTTGCAGTCCTTGTTGATACAGCAATTTGGTTGGTTGGTTTTCCTTTGAAAAAACATCATTGAAATGATTTTGGTTGGGTGAAATTGGTTGGGTGGTTTTCCTTTCTTTCTTTTAAAGGTTTAAAATGGATGTAAATGCTTTCTTACACTTCTTTGTATTGTGTTTCAGTGTTGGGTGTAGCCTTATTTTTATTATGGTGAAAACCCAAAAAAGAGTCCTGTGTGATAGCTGGGCTTTGATTGAACTGGAACTGAAAACAATGGATTATGGAGCATGCTGGTTCCAGACCGGTTTTTTGTTTCTATAAAATCATGAACCACTCAGAAAAAGTTAACTTTTGATAAACCAGGGAAGTTGTAAAACTGAGAGTACTTACTACCGCTTTGTAGTTGCAAACAAAAAACCCCTGTGACTTGGCTGTTTTGGCTGCATGCAGGAAGTTCACGTACATTTTTAGTCATATGGATATATCTTTGTGTGCTAAATTTCTGTTTGAAGCTGAGAGCATGTTTGTTTAGCTGCTAGACATAAGAACAGTATGCATTCGAAATTGTGATGGTGTATGTGCACCTTTCTGTTCCCTTTTGTTCCATTCTTTTTTTTTTTTTTTTCTTCATTTAAGTACCTGTTACAATCTAACTATCTTTCTTCTCTTATTCTGCAATATACCTTTTTCTTATCATTTTCTTTTTAAGTTTGAATGTTTGACATATGAATTGTTCATATTTGATTTTTTTTTTTTTTTTCAGTTTGGAAATTCTGGTGGACACTTGTGAATTTGGTAAGTACTGGACCATTTGAATAAACATGCAAGTTAATGTTTGGAAATAACACATCACAAGTTTCATCATATTGTTATGGAGTGTATTTATTGTGAATACAGAAGTGCTGTCAAATATATAGCTTGGGTTTTTTTCTTTGCTTGGTTGGTTGGTGTTTTTTTTTTTCTGGGTGTGTGTGTGTGTGCGTAAAATGCCCTTATTTGATTTAGGACACCACGTGTGGGTGCACATGCACACAAGCACGCCTACATGCACACATACACACACACACACACACACACACACACACACACACACACACATACACACACACACATGCATGCTCACTTATGCATAGAAGTGCATGCGCACACACATACACACACCACACATGCACATACATACGCACACACACACACACACACACACACACACACACACACACAAACACATCTTTCTCCCTCTATGTGTATGGTTGATGACTTTGTTTTGTTTTTGGATATGTTTTTCTTTTGGAGATGAGATTCATGTTTCTTCTTGAGTTTTTTTCTCAAACCCCAAACTCTCAAGAAACATCTGTAAGAGTGCTTTGTTAAAAAAAAAAAAAAAAAAAAAAAAAAAAAAAACAAACAAACAGTAATGTATCTATTAGCAATGCTATACTGTCAGAATCCTGATGTTGCTTCATGTAGTCAGAATTGTAGAGGTGGTAAAATAAAGGATAATATAGATAAATGTCATGGGGGGAAAAATGTTTTCTGATACATTATGGACAGTTACATGTTAGCTTTTTTTCTATGATTTGTTAGTTTAATTTTTTTTTCTTTCCATACAGGATGGGGAGGTGATTGGCATCAATGCAATGAAAGTCACACCTGGCATTTCTTTTGCTATACCTTCTGACTATGCCTCCAACTTTCTCACCAAGGTGGATGAAGTGTTAAAGAGAGGTAAGAATTGCTTTCCTCTTCATGGTGACTTCATCATTTAATGTCTTCTTGCAGTCTAACAGTCCCTTATGTGAAGAAAAGTAGAAGGTTATTACAAAAAAAAAAAATTTCTGCAAATTAGTGAAAAAACTTTGACAAGATTATGTTGTCATGAACAGATTTATCTGACCAAATTTTGGGCAAGCATAGGCGGAACATGTTTCAAAAACAAGAATCAAATATGGTCAGATGCCAAAAACAAAACTAACATTAGCCCCTCTCCATCCCACACACCCATCCCTCACTGCCCCCCTTCTCTCCGCCATTCCCCCCTCCCACCACCCTCCTTCCTTGCGATTCACAATGCTTTTTCTGCCAGCTTATCCTTAGATCAAGAAACAGTTACAATTTTTAATGAGATCATGTTCGTACATAAGCTGAGTAGAAAAGAAATCTTTTTGATTGAGAGCTGGTAATACAGTTTATTCACTTTTTTTGTTGTTATTGTTAATTCTCTAAATTTGCACACAAAAAAAGTTTCTGAGTAGTTGTAAAAGTTTTATTTTTATTTTTCATTAAACTCCCAAATCAAAATCATAAACTGAAAGATAATAATCTCATTGCAGTGACTAAAGAAAAGACAGCATATTGCATGGAGCAATAGTGCTTTTTTTTTTTTTTTAGGTTTGAAGACAAAGTATTTTTGCTGGTTACCTTTTTTTCATAGGACTGGCAATTTACATGTGCATTTGTGAAACAGTTTAGCAGGTTTTCATACAGAAACACATAGATCATAAATACTACAAAGCTTTTCTTCACTTTGATTTCGAAGTGATGCATTCACAAAAGATTGTTTAGGAAAACCAAATACATCACTCAAACCATGTTATAGACAGAAGACTTGTTTCAGTAAACAGCAATAAACAGAAGAGAGACAAAGTGAGCTGGGGGAAAAGCGAAAGCATGAAAAACAATCTTTCAATAGTCAGTGAGGAGAGGTACAAACTGAAAACTTGTGATACAAGAGTACTATGGTATGTTACGAAAACAAAGTGTAGTGTGCATCTCTCTGTTGTCTTGGACCAAAATGCAGTTCCATAGCATTATTGAATCAACAGTCATGAAAATAGTGTGGTCATGTTGAGTTTGATAGTTGGCAGACTTTGGAGGATAGGGCAAGACAAATTCTTTAGTCATAAGGTAATGGCTTAATTCACTTGTGCTTTTTCATCTAATCCCTGCTCTTTGTATGGACTTCACTCATTGAGTTAAAGGGAAAGAAAATGCACCAAGAATAAGAAAATCCTAAAAGAGCTTTATGTAAATGTAATCATGCTTGGACAGTTGTAGGGATGTTGCGGTGATCTCTCTCTCCATCATACAGGGATGTTCACTTGGTAGGGAGCAGGTCATGTCCTGTCCAGGTCATGTCCATCAGTACTGCTCAAGTGAACACCAAAAATGACCATCATTACAGCATTGTCTCTTCTGGTAGATGATCGTTTGATGATCTGATATTTATAGCTCGCCATGGATGTCTGATGTTTTTAAAGTATGATAGGATTAGGGAGCTTGTGGCTATGCATGCGACAGAAAGAGGCGAGAATAGATGTATATAAGTGTGTGGGTATGTATGTGTGTGTGTGTGTGACAATTTTTTGCTTGTCTAGAATAGGAAGAAGTTATTTGTTTATGCATGTGTGTGTGTGTTGACCATTTTGTAACCTTCAGTATGCCTTTCATATTTGTTGTGCTCTCATCCTATTGAATTTAGCCTCATTAATTAAATCTCTGAGTAGAAGTGTCATTTTATTTACCATTTTTAATCCACTTGATTTTCCTGTGACATTCGGATTCATTGGAAAAAAAAAAAAAAAAAAAAAAAAAAAAAGAGCATAGCAGGAACAGTTTACATGAAATCAGTGTTTAGTGATAAAGTTGTTTGTACATCGCTGTGCTTTGGATTAGGTCCGTGAATTTGTATGGAGTAGAATACTGATGACAGGTCAGTCCAAGAAGCGACAGTGGTTTAACCTGGGATCTGACACAACAAGGCGTCGCTTCATCGGCATAACTATGCTGACACTGAACCATCAGCTGCTCACGGAACTGAAGTCTAGGGTACCTGATTTTCCTGAAATCACTGGTGGGGTCCTGGTCCACAAGATGATCATTGGTTCACCCGCTTTCCAGTGAGTGGTGAAGATGGTGTGTGTGTGTGTGTGTGTGTGTGTGTGTGTGTGTGTGTGTGTGTGTGTATTTTAGCACACCTTGCCTTATTATCCAAGAGAAAAAATCTTGTTTTACTACTTTCTCTCTCTTTTTTGTTTAATCATCTCTCCATGTATGATGGAGTGTGATATTCTGTGTTTTGCATGATGTGCCTGTGTATGTGTATTTACACCTCATAGCATTGAAATGAAAAGTATTTTAAAATGCATACACTTGCGGTAATCACCAGTGGAAGCTGACTGTTACTGTAGTACTAGCAAAATGGAGTGTGTGTGTGTGTGTGTGTGTGTGTGTGTGTGTGTGTGTGTGTGTGTGTGTGTGTGTGTGCCCTGTCTCATCTACTGTACCAATCCAGTGGCATTACCCCTATGCCGCTCATTCCCTATCCACAGTCGCATCCTGGCTCATCTCATCACAGCCCAGTACCAGCAGTACATAGAATCCATGTCAAGCCATCAAAGGGCAAACCACCAGAGGAAACACCGCACTCTGACTCACTTTGGTGGTGTTCAGCAGACCTGTCTGCCCTACGATTTTTTGCGTATTTTATTAAATTTGACTGGAAAATATGATAATATGTTGAGTACACAAAAAATATGAAAATCGGCAACATTGGCTAAAAACAACAACAAACAAACAAAAAAGTACTTTTTTCCTGTTTGAAGACGTGAGTTATTGTCCCTAGTTCCAGTTGGCGTGTACTCGCTTACACACCAAGGCCGGCCATCTTTCCTAGTGAGTGACTGACACAGATATTTGAAAACTAAGAGAATGCCACCACTGGTGAAATTATGCATTCATGAGAGTGATGAATAACTAGATGTTGAAGAGAAGGTTGCCAAAATGAGGAAGCAAACTTTCCTGAATGCATACCATGCAAACTTGGAAGTGCTTAGTCCCAAGCTCAAAAAAGGTCCAACTTTCGTGTGGTGCACTTTGTGTGAAACAGGTTTTAGTTGCACTAAATGGAGGGCGCAACGACTGCATATAGCATGTTTCGTCAAAATCGCATAAAAAAAAAACTATCAGAAGTGATGAAAGGAACACCTTCAATTGTACAAGTATTGAAAAAGGCCGAGGCAAAGTCTAGTGGGGGACCTGGAGCAGAAGGTGATAAATGCTGAGATGATCATCATGATGTGTAGGCTGGTGCTGATGCGAATCTGTCCCTGTCAACAACCGATCATCTTGTTCCCTGTTCAGGAAGATGTTTCCTGACATTAGTGACAGCAAAATTGCTCAAGGTGTGTCTGTCACTTTAAGTTCTACTGTTAGTTAGCTCCACTCTCCCCCCCCCACACCCCTACACCCCCAAAAACAGGGGGGTGGGGTGGGGGGGGGGAGAGTGACAGTATAAAGAGAAGAAAAAGATGGAAAATGAAAACTGTTTGAAGAGTATACATGTGTGTGACTGTCTGTCATTCTGTGTGTGTGTGGACAGAAGGGGTGGGGGGGGGGGGGGGGGGGTGAAAGGGATGAAGACATTATAATATTATTTTTTTTTAATAAGATTGTCAACAAGATATATGCAATGTGTGTGTGGTGCACTTGTGCTAGTTGGTGTGAGTGTTTGAGTGTGAGTACAGCGCAGTGAGTTAGCTGCAGGAATTGCACGATATAAGATCCATATTAAAGTTCAAGGTAAGAAAAATACCCTTTTTTGTCATAGAATACTAAAATTTACTCCATAGAATACTAATGGTTCAATTTTGAGGTAGACAAATCTGTGTACAGTGGTGCCTGTTCTGATACATCATACACTGACATTACGTACTAAACCCCCTATGACAACAGTAATCAATAAGCCAGAGGATACCACATCCATCCAGTAACATTCCCCATGAACTTGCCAATACCATAAACCTCAACTTGAACTCGCAGTGGGTATAAACATGGTGAGGAAATCAAAACTAAGGTCACAATGAGAGCAGGGCATGAAGGGCCACACAGTTGAGACATTTTTATATACTGATGAATGAGGGTGTGAAGATGGTGGGCCATTCTGGTCCGAGACTTCATGACAAGGCTGTACTCCATGCTTTTCTTTCATGATATATCCTGGCGTCAACCAGGCCCAAGAGATAGAGATACCTGCAGTGTTGGTTAAGCAATTGGAACAGCACTGTCAGTGGCACGTCCATTAAATGGATGAAACTTCTTTTGTATGGTTCCAGTCTTCCCAACTGAACCCGTAGCAAACTCAACTCGGTAGGAATCGGTCACTGGCAAAATAATTCCATAAATATAAATGGCTGTAATGATAATTGAATGTAGGTGTTTTCCAGTCACAAATGGTTAGTATGTCCACCTAAAGTTTGGGCATCTGTGTTAGATTTCTTCCTTATTCCATGCATGGCCCATTTCTAGTTTCACTCAAAGTGTAATCATAGTCTGCACAGTGCTGTTTCAGAGCTGCTATTACTTAGAACAGTTCTGCCATTACAGAGAAGAGAATGAATGGTCTGTGTCTTTGTCTGTGTGTATTGAAAGCATACTCTGTCTGCTAGACAGTCACATTGGTCGCATTTTAAAGACCACATCATTTTGAAGCAAGCTGATGTTGGGATTCGAGGTAGATTAAACATGCTTTGCCATGGGCATTTGTATTGATTAAAAAAAACACTGTATTTATTGTCAGCCTGAAAAGCTTAATTGGGAGATCTTTAGACTGATTTACTTCTGGGTTCTGAATCTTTTTTTTTCCTTCAAGGGATGGAAAGCTGGTCACAGGCAATGGTTGGAGGAGGGGGTGGTAGTGGAGGGAAGTTTATTGTGTATATGTGAGTGTGTGCATGTGTGTGTGTGTGTGTGTGTGTATATATATAGATATATATATATATATATATAATGCTGAACAATTAAGTAGTGGGGGGAAAACAAGTGCAGGTTAACAATTCTTCCATCATTATAGCAATGACTTGGCAAAGATTTGAAATTGAGAGGAAAAAAAAAAATTGAAGATGAAATAAATGGGAAAATGTATATCATAAATATGAAAACCATGAGGAAACTATCGCAATCCCTCCCGAAGACAGATCTATATGTGTCGCCTGCTCCGAGGCCTTTTGTCTGCTGGATCGGACTCATCAGGGAGACTCGGCTGATTGTGTCTGTGCTCTTGGCGTCAGATAGAGACACACCACAGTCCATAATTCTGTGGTGTTCCAACCGCCAAGGGTTCGAAAAAGAATGCAACAGCACCCCCAAAGCAGCCAGCGAAAGGTAGTAGAATTAAACAAAACGAAAGTTTGGAGAGGAAAAAAGTTGTAGAAAACAAGTTTTTAGTACATATATATATGTGTGTGTGTGTGTGTGTGTGTGTGTGTGTGTGTGTGTGTGTGTGTGTTGTACATACATAATTATATACATAAAGCTATTATGTGAAAAGAAAAAAGGAACCAATACAGTTGATCTGATGAAAGCGTCATTTTGTTTTCAGTGGCGGTCTTCAGGCAGGTGACATCATCACTGAGATCAACAAACAGGCTATCCAGGCCTCGGCTGATGTCTATCGTCTTGTAGAGGCCTCAGAAACCTTGCATGTTGTTGCATACCGCGGACAACGAAAAATGACTTTCACCATCATTTCAGAAGAAGTTAAATAGTGCAGTGATGGAGACATAGAGTAGGCTAGTTTTTGTGCGTCTGCATGTACCAGTGTGTCTTTGTTTTTTCTTCTCTCTCTCTCTCTCTCTCTCTCTCTCTCTTTGTTTTGTTTTGTTTATTGTTTTTGTTTTTTTTGTTACATGGTGTTATTTTCTTAGACATCTACATTTTTGACAGCTATGTTCTGACCCTCAAGCTGAAGAGGCCTGACACATCATAGAATGGCCATGGCTGTCTCAATTGGTTAACTGCATCCCAGTTACTGCTATGCAAACATTCTAGACTGGGTTGTCGCCCTTATTAATGATAATCTTCTTTCTTCTGTTGATCTGTCTGACTGTGTTGGTTTCCCTGACCATTACACAGACAAGGGAACCCATGCAACATCAATGTATATTGTACTCTGATTTATCAGAAAAACTTAGGGTGAATAAGAAAGATGACAGAAAAGAAGCATTGCATTTAGGTCAGACTGATTTCCAAGCATGCATTGCTTCTCTGAATATAGTTAATGATTCATATTTGATAGCCAATCAGAAACTTTGGTTTGCTTCAGCAGAAGCAGCCTTGATGGCAGGTGCAAAGTACAGAATTCTTGTATTACTCAAGCTGAAATAAAAGGAAGAAAGAACTTGAACACACAGGCACAAATATCCTTGATTAACAAATAAATGGAGAGCTGCCTGCTCCTTGTGTGATCAGCTATGTAAGTATTTTGGTACAAAGTGTGTTTGTTTAGTTTCAAAATGCCAGTCAGCTTCGCTAGAGGCAAGTTCAATGCTCTACATCACATGAATGTCTTATGTACTGTGTTTTGATTGAAATTACCAAATTTTTAAATGTCCATGTATATGATGTACATGTTTAGAGCTGTCCATAGACTACACACTTTTTTCCCCAGAAACACACCAAAATGTTATTCCAGCTGAAAATTTTGGGTTCCCAGGTCTGATTACATTGACATCTGCAGCCTGGTTATTAGTAATCCTCCAAGTGTCATGCAGCCTGCTTGTTAGTAGTCCTCCAAGTGTCATGTGTCTCTTGACATCACCAAACCTGAGACCTGCCTGTCCCTCTGACTTCCAGTCTGATACAAGGGGTTTGCTTTGAGCGCCAAGTCATGTTGACTGTCTGTTGATTGGCAAGCCTGGTAGACAGGCACAAGAATTGTCTACAGCATTCTTCAACAGCCATGCTCCATTGATGAGAGGATGTAAGTAAGATTGCCTTTCTGCTTCTAAGCTGTATAATGATCTAGGCCAACCAGGTGAGATGCAGGGGAACTGAGTACCAACAGAGGAAGATGTGCCTTGTTGTTCACAAGCATATCCTCAACCCTGATAGAACAGTTGCTAGGTTTTGTATCCAGACAGTCAGAGAGTTGTATGGTAACAGGATTAACTCCAATCAGTTTTACTCACCAGATCTTTTTTCCTTTGTCCAGTAAGATTATGGTTGGAAGTAGATCATATCTCTTCCCTGCTGACAGCCCTTGTTCTGACCTGCCACAGTATTTTTATGATTTTTTGGTTTTAGATCATTATGACAGGGAATAAACTGGCCAAAGGGCTAAACTCAGTTTTGTTGTGCATAGTTGACCAGTGTGTTGCAAGTTTCTCTGTCTTTGGAGCAGAAGTTGTGGAACTGAATAGGATGGGGGTGGGGGTGGGGGGGGGGCAGGGACAGGGGGAGTCTTTTGGGTGTGTGATAGCCCCAAGTGAAAAATGAGAGCATCAAGCTGCTGATTTGCTTTAGAAAAGAAAGGTATTATTCATTATTATTGTGTGTGTGTCTGTGTTTGTATGAATACATGTATGGTGTCTTTGCATGCATGGCTGTCTTGGATGTGTTTGTGTGTTCTAAATATAGAGTCTAATTCCTCACCATCAAAAGAGAATTTGAATTTTAACAATGTTATAAGCAGAAGTCTGTCCATTACTCATTTTGATGATATTAATCAGTTGATCTTCAGTGAACTTTTCTAATGTTTGGGTTTTTAGTATTTTGCATTTACTTTTACGGTTTGATTTTTGAGATGTGTGTGTGATTTTTTTTCTTCTCATTTGAACATCATGGAACAGTGCTTTTCATGTATGTGTGCTCATGCTAACACAAAACTGTGTTCATTTATTCTTCTGTGCGTGACTGTGGTAAGCAGGTTTTTGAGTGGGGAAAACACAAGAATTTTCTTTTTGATAGCTTTTACCCTTTTTTTTTTTTTTAGATAATGGAAGTAGATAAAGAGGGACAGATTTGTAACTTGTTCATGTTTTTTTTTTTCCCATTTACAATCTCTAAGCTTTTTAAAGAAGTTTGGGTTCTAGTCATTATAATCCATGGGCGAGTTGAGTAAACATTTATAGGTGTTGATGACACACCAACTACAAAGTGTCGAAAAAGTAGGAAAATATGAAGATGTAACTTAATCCATTTTCTTTTCTTTCTTTCTAGTTATAGGAATGTCTTTATATATGGTATGGATGGTAAATTTCAGACGGCAAAATATTCAAAATAAACAGAACGTGAAAGAGAGAATTAGTGTAAGTGTCATTGTTCAGATTTTGTGGATAGATTTCAAATTCATATTATATACAAGAAAAAGTCCTCAGCAGATACCGTTGATTTTTTTTTCACCAACCAGTGATCCATCTTGAAACTCAATTGCAGATCTAGAGAATGTAACAAATAAAGCACATGGAAATTATCAATCTTTGCCTGCTTCAATTTTTTAGTACTGTGCCATGTTCTGCGGATACCCCAGAGACCCATACTTTCCAAAATAGCAAACATATCTGGCTTCTTTAATTAATGCTTTTCGTTTTACTATGTTGATTCCAGCCATTCAAACAGAAATCATCACATGCAATGCACACGCAAAATATATGATCTTTTCCTTTACACAAAATACACAAACTATTCCTTACTTTGAAAGTGTATGTGCATTAAAAGATGGACTCATGGGGGGAGGAATATTTTTGGACACCCAGTACGATATCATTTGCCAGTTAATGAAAATACAAATCATCAAGTAACTCCTCACATTTAAACATGTATGACACTCGCAAAGACATTTAACAAAGGACACAGAAGTCAAAGCATATGCCTTTGGCAAAGAGAGGGATTCAAAATACCACCAAACAGTGAGACATGAAAATGAATGTCTTGATTAAATCTCATGTCTGTCTGAAATTAATGTGTTTGACGAAGGAAATATTCTTGGTATTTGTCGTCAGTAATACACATGTTGAAATGGACATCTTTGACTAAGGGAGATTTTAAACCACCATTTTCTTCCATAATAGTGATACATATCTAAAAGTACACACTTTTAACAATGAAAAGTCATGTCCATAGCCATACCAACCATTGGAGGCCACATTAGAATAAGGTGTAAAGAAGGAAAAAGAATATTTAAGTGCCCTTCATCAAGATTTGAAATATCTGTACTCAACCATACCGATGTTGAAAGGAGTGCCTTGGAATCCTGAACAATAAGAACATAAAAATTCAAATTTCTTCACTTGGTGATGCAGATACTGAATGCATGCCAATGATTTTCTTATGAAACGGTGCAACAGACAATTTTGCTTGAAAACACTTTGGTGGTGAGGACTTGGGATGATCGATCGGCTTGCTTGATTGTTGTCTTTTAATGTTGGTCAAATTTTGATCTGTCCTCATACCTGCTGCTCACTTGCAAGTTTGTATTTTAGCAAAATGGAAAATTTTGTGTTTAAGGGGAGAGGTGGCACGAAAATTTGACCATTTTCTTTCAAAAATCATGTTTTGGATTTTACGTGTGTTTGTGCTCAAAAAAGTTTGTTGAAACCATCTGTGGTGTTCATTTGTCTATTTTCACATTTTTCTTAGTAAAAAATGACTTTATTTGAAGGAGGTGTGTGTGACAATTGCTCAACTTCTTTATTTTCAAATGTCGTTCTCTCAAAATTACTTTTTTCGACAATGGTTGATGTGCAAGGAACACAATATCTCTGGACCCAGACTAGCCAGCTTGGTAATTTGTTTTTTCTTTTGATCAGAAATGATTCCTGCATGCAGTTATATTTTATTTATAAGTCAAAACAACACTTACCATTTGCTGTTTCTATTTGAAAAATTCAAAAGCAATGAAACGCAGAGCCTGATGGCCACCCCATGGGAAAAAAAATATTTTAAAAAAAAAGCAGTCTAGATATATAAAAATCATTTTGTAATTGCACTACTATAGCTGAGCAAAACAAGAAAAGTCATGTTTGAAGTGCCTAACATGTCTGCTATGGTAGAAATACAGTTTTTGTTATGAACCTTTTTTTTTTTTTTTCCATTTTTTTCATCATTTTGCCCCCATTTGTGGTCCCCAAATCACACAAGAGCTTTGAAATCACCCTAATAAACTTAAATTTTAAAAAATGAAGAAGTTTTAAAAGAATGCTTTAATTTTCGTGCTACCTCTTGTGTTAATGATTTGAAAAGTAGAAAACATATGTGGCAATACAAGGTTTTTCAAGAATGTAAGCAACCATGGAAAGCCTTTACACCCATGCGGCGAGGGGGACAAGAAAGTGGCAAGAGATCCTTGGAGAATGTCGGGCAACAAGTGACAGCATTTCATAGTGTGCAGGCCCACACGCCCACACACACACAGACACGTACGCACGCTTAGCAAGACAATGGCAAAGAAATCTTTAGACGATGTCTGGGGACGAGTGACAGCATTTCATAGCACACTTCCGCCTTGGCTTAAGGTTGTGTCAGGCCAATTGACATAGGCTAGAATACCAAGGCTACATCAAAATGGTGTTATGCTCTGCATAGTTATGCAGGGATTGTCTTCAGTTGTGAAAAGCTCCTATCATAACATTATCAGTCTCCAAAATCCCCCAAGGTCGGAGTGTGGCTGCCCACGTGGCGGGGTAATCAAAAACAGTCACACATGTAATGTTCTCATCCCTAGCTGATGTATTTGTACCATAGTGTTCAAGTACTTTAGCTGTTCAGATGATCCCTAGTGTCTTTTAGCCAGGATACAACAACAACATAGCACACCCATGCTCCAACCAGGTCAAGACGTTGGCAAAGGATCATTAGAGAATCTACGGATTCACTCACATGCAGAGAAATAGCTAATTGTAGTAACGTCCTGATTAGTCCATGAAAAGTAGCAACGTCCTCTGGCTGATACATGAAACGATAACAGTCCTACTACAGTCAGAAGAGGTGGAAGAACAAGCCATATTGTTTCGTTTTTCATCATTTTTTATTTAACTTTACAGCATTTGTTTTTTTACTCATCTCATCTTCGTTTGCCTCACTGCAAGCTCATGGTAGCCACTATGAGACCGACTTCTTTCTGACCTTTTCCCAACAATCTGGATTCGAATTCAATGAAATTAGAACTTTTGCTTAAAAGACATGCAACCAGCAACAGATTCGCAACTTTTATTCCAGATATGTGCCTGAGCTCACCATTAACAACTCTGGTACGGTATGTCACCATCTTTTCAAGCATGCAATCCAATCCAAATTCTGAGATTTGTTACCCATATCTAGTGGACTCTGGCCGTAGGAGGTCACAAACTGCAGAAACTCTGCCCCCCCTCGTGAAAACTAGAGCATCTTGCATATATGGACTGCAGCTGTGCTGGTCTGTTTCAGCTGAACAATGAAAAAGACTGGTAATATCCCTTCTAGTTTCCCTCTCATTGCGAGGTCTGGACAATGGCGGCAGATCTGGAGAAAATTATCCAAGGGTTCAAGATCAAATGCTTGCACATCTCATACAAAGTGAGTCCACACACACAAACACACACACACACACACACACACACACATGCATGTATGCGCGTGCACACATATACACAAACGTGCATGTGCACACTCACACTTGTACACGCACACACACAAACAACAATGACAACGTATGCACATGCGCGCGCGCACATACACACTCACACACACTTGAACTTCAGTTCATTCCTTACAAAATATGGGGGATGATAGATAAACAGCAACAAAAATTGTGTGTGTGATATGAACGAAGCATTCTCTGTGTATGTCAAATGCATTAGCGCACACACACACACACACACACACAGAGAAGTGATTATCATTTTTTTTTTAAATAATGAGAAAAATTAAGACAACATACTCATTTTTTTAATTGGCTGTTTTTAACAGCGCATATTTCAATTCTGACATCACCTTGTAAGTGTGATTAACGGACTGTCTCATGGAATGATAAGGATATGGAACTATTTTCGTGCGCGCGCGCGCGCGCGCACACACACACACACAAAAGTCATTTCATAAATTGCTGTCAGGACAAACAATGCATGAGGGTTTCCAGAATATGGACAGAAGAATGGTCCACGAAAGTAGAAAAAGAAAAGACGACAGAAAAGACAGACTTTTTTTAAAAGTCAGAGTCAAAGAGAGTTACAGAAAAGAGGAAGTTACTCGCACAGAACTTCCGGGAGAGAGGAGGAGGTGGTTGAGGGGAGGGGAGGAGGCTGTTTGTGCTGAAAGAGCACCCGGCGTCCCCATGGTAACCTGATCACTTCATTTTCGATGATCTCAGCTTTTACCATTGTTGTTTAGTCATTTGTATATCAGGTGGCTTCCTCTGTATTAATACCAAAGGGGGGGGGGGGGGGGGGGGGTAGAGGGGAGTTATGTCACTATACATAAATACCGGAAATAATCCTCTCTCTCTCTCTCTCTCTCTCTCTCTCTCTCTCTCTCTTATATATACACATATTCGTATGTATGTTGTTGTTGTCGTACCCCTAAGCTAAAAGACTCCAGGGATCATCCAAACAGCCGAAGTACTTACACACTACGGTACAAATGCATCAGCTGGGGATGAGAACATTGGGTGCATGACCGTTTATTTTTACCCGCCTCATTGGCAGCCACACTCTGACTTCGGGGGAATTCGTATGTATAAACTAGCTGTTCCACCACCATCCATCAACCTCCCATACCACCCTCCTTCCCCACCTCTCCCCACTCTCTCTTCCTCTGTTTCCTTTCTGTGTTATTTTTCCCTTGAGCACCCTGCTTTGTTCGTTTTTAGATTCTATCCGGTTATCTCTCTTCTGCTCCCTCCCTCCGCTCTACAACAATCTCTGTCCTGCCTCCACCCCCCGTTCTTCTCGTACTTCCCCCTTCATCTCCCGCTCTTTCTACTCTACCGTCTAGTTTTCTTCCACTGCACGTTGTCTCTGTCCTTCCCTCATCTTTCTCCTCTCTTACCTTCCCGTTCGTTTCCCACGTCCTATTCCACAACTCTGTCGGGTGTCTGATCACAGTTATTTCCCTGAGAGAGAGAGAGAGAGAGAGAAATACACGACACGTAGATTAACCCATCATTTGGTAGTATCGCTACACAAGCTAATGCATTTATTGAGGGTTGCAAATCTCTTCAACGCTAGGCACGGTGTAGGGAGAAAGAGGCGCGCACATCGGTGTCTTTCGTTTCTGTAAGCAGAGGTACTTTATTTCTGTGACTAAGCACTTTGTCAGAAAGCTCAATGAAGAATCTCTGTAATGATTATTTAAGGTTTCTTAAGGGCAGCATAGTAGCATAAACTGTTTTTCTCCATTTTGTGGTTCGTATTTTCTTACTATTTTGAACTAGTTAGATTTTGAACCTGGGAGATAAGCCGTTTCGGATCAAGCCAATCCAGTATGGCCCGAGCTCACCAGTTTTTTACCATCTCAACTCAGCTATTTTGTACAAAATGTTTATTCTTGAATGCAGCAGCCTAACTTCATAGCCCCAGCGCCGTCCTATGCGCCTTTTCAGTGAGGACAAAGTGGACCTCGTCAATTCAGCATACACTCTCTATCATGTGCTGGGAGGTGGAGGAGATGGTGGTTACAAATGGTTTATTACTTGTTACTCATGTTTCCTGCTGATTTCAATGGAGTACAACGATTTGCAAACTAAGGTACACCCGGTGCTGCACTGTCTACGCGCGCAGTCACTCAAGCACAAAGGTTATTGAACCTGTCAACAGCCGCCTCCATGCGTTTCACTGATGATCGATATACGGCAGCACGTCCCCCCGGTGTATTTTCTGTCTCCTTCCGTCTCTGTCGCTGCATCATTGCGTGGACTGCAGCCTAATTAATTTAATTTCGTTTTGTTTTGAAATTAATTAAATGCAGACATGCACGTGAGCGCACACAAACTCTGTTGCGCATACCTGTGCACCTTAAGATTTCAGTTTGGTCGTAAGTCAAGACACGTTCAGTTAAAGTTAAAAAATAATAATAATAATAATAAAAATTAGCACTGAGAGATGGATCAACAATTCTGGAGGACGGAGGATAGGGGAGTGAGGGGGTGAGTTCCAGATTGAGGCGACAGTTGAGACGCTTCCTTGGTCCTAGTGGGGTCTAGGGGCAACGACGCAGTCAGGGCGGAGTCGGGGAGGCGGGGAGGGGGGTTAAATCCTCCAGACACTGAAGCACTGTATATTTTTGAGGTGCATTGGAGGTCTCTCCTGGAAGATATCAAGGTGTCTGTTCACCAAATGTGCATATGCGGATATATCCGTACTCAGAAAATAAAAAGACCGTGGGGGTTGGTGGTTCGCTATGACTGCCCGCCCCAACCCCCCCTCGCTCCACCCCCCCTGTTCCCCCCTCCCTCCCCCCCCCTCCCCAGCACACAGTCACGCCACCACCGCCCCTCCCGGTTGATATCTCTGATTGATAAGTTAAAGAAAATATTGAAATCTGATTATTTCCTCCGTTTCACTCTCAGTCACACACGTGTGCATGTGTGCACACACACACACACACGCACGCACACACACACACACACACACACACACACACACACACACACACACACACACACACACACGCACGCACGCACGCACACACTTGCACACACACACACACACACACACACTGATATGCGTCCGCGTACACGAACAAGCACACACAGCATATACGCACAACAATCCCGAAACTGGATTTAATGGACTTTCCAAATGCAAGTTTAATAACGTTACCATTATAAAGTTTTAGCTGTACGCCATTTTCAGACTAAAATCCTTCATTTCAGCAAAATGTGAATAGAATGCTCTACTACGACTTTCCGAACATTTGTTTTCAACATTTAAAAACTTCAGTTTTTCGGAAATAAACTCACTTACGGAATGTTGATTTTTATTTCACAAGTGAACCTTTTTAGGGAGTCTAATCAAATTATTTTGAGAAAGCCGGGATCTGTGCAAAGACAAAGTGAGTTGGGGGGGGGGGGGGGGGGGAGGGGGGCGTCGTTTTACGGGGAGATGGGGGGAAGGGGGGGGGGGGGGGGGACAAATGTTCGCCCCATTGATTTTTTCCATGACGTATCATTGACCGGTAGGACCTCAATTTAAGGGCTGGAACATGACGGTTCAGGGCCATCAGAAGTAGTCCGTGAAACTAACTTGACTTGACAGTGTGTATTCGATGGTAGTCATTCTCCCGTCCCTGAAAATGGAGACCATCTGATATGACAAAAACATCTGCTTTGAAATAGAGCTTAATCAATTAATTTGTTATTATTATTATTATTATTATATCAATAATAGTATCATTATCATCATTAGTATTACTATGGTCATTATTATCATTGTTGTTGTAAAAATACTTACGCGCTTGCAAATAATCGTTTGAATGTAGCCTACTAGACGTTTACACCAACAAGTATCTGCACATACATCTTCGAACAGCGTCAAAACAAATAAACATAAACAAACAGCGAACCGCAAACCGCATGCCGCAAACTGGCAAACGTTCGTTACTAACACCGTGACCCCAGCCCGGCCCCGTCACTCCTTCTCTCCTAAAGTTTCCCACCTTTTAAACAGATACTATCGCTTCTGTAAAATGGCAGTCACAGTCAAAGCCCGATAAAATAAAAGATATACTCGAAGGAGCGGGTAGGAGGACCCAGAGAAATACATCAACCGCCGAACAAACCAGCTGGGAGCAATCCTGCACTGGCCTTGGAATCCTGCGCTGTGTTCACATAGGGTGTAGACACGCACAGAGCATTCAATTAACTGACCCCCTGGCAGACGCCATGTGTAATGGCCGCTGGATGTGACACGATAGTACCTCCACGGGAGCGTTCCATCCCCTTGTATACCAGCCCCTATTTCATGACTGCAGGGCCTACCGGCAAAAAAACGCCACCGCCAAGCAACTGCAGTGTGCATCCCGGAGCCTCACTCACTGTTCCGTTGACAAGTGATGACAGTACAACAATCACAATCAAATCCCCTGCAACACTCCCATACGACACCAGCCCGCATTTTGTATATGTCAGTCAGGACGAACTGGAAAAGTCAAGTTTTCAGGTTTGATTTGAAAGAGGGCAACGAAAGCAGTCAGCAGACTCATCTAAGTTAATACTGAAGTTGAGTCCAAACGAAAAGCACGTTGGCCAAACGTTTTCGTTGGCCGACGTACTGAGTGAATCAGTCAGGAAAAGACATGGAGTAGACTTAATCTGTGGTACCACACCGAGAAGCCGGAAGAGTGGATAGGGACAGTAGGCCCAATAACAGGTGTAAGCCAGACAGGAGTCGATGCCGCGTGTTCGTCGTTCAGTTTGTAGCTGACACTCACTGCAGACCTCCGAAGACGATCCCAGTCCCTGGAGGTGATATGTATACGATGCCTAAAGATCTCTGATGATCTGGCACATGGCTCGACCATTACTGATAAAAAATCCCGACAGTGTTAGACCATCCGTATTGGTCTGTATGATGACGATGTGCTCACCATTATCAAGAAACGTTGCAGAGTCATCTGCGGAGCACTTTCAGTGTGAAGGTGGGGGTGGGGGGGGGGGGGGGGGAGGGGGGACGAAAACACACACACACGCGCGCGCGTGCGTGCGCGCGCGCGCGCGCGCACGCACACACACACACACACACACACACACACACACACACACACACACACATACATACAGGAAACGGGTGAAGAACGGGGCAGACAGCACGGTCTGTCGTACTTCCTGTCTTCTCCAGCCCTGCGGAAGGGCCGCAGACATCGACTATCATGCGGTCGCAGAGGCCATAGCTGAAGGAAGGATATTGTCAACAAATCGTCAATTAGCCTATATCATCTGTACTAAACTCGCCTGGATTACTGACTTGGTATAAGGCTGTGTCAGGCCAACTGACATCGGCTAGAATACCAAGGCTACATCAAAATGTTGTTATGCTCTGCATAGTTATGCGGGCATTGTTTTCAGTTGTGATAAGCTCCTAGCATAGCATTATCAGTCTCCAAAATCCCCCGAAGCCGGAGTGTAGCTGCCCATGTGGCGGGGTAATCATAAACGGTCACACACATGATATTCTCATCCCCAGCTGATGCATTTGTACCATAGTGTTCAAGTACTTCGGTTCTTTGGATGATCCCTAGAGACTTTTAGCAAGGGTAGGCTACGACAACAACTGACTGGCTTAGTGTCAGCAAGTCACGAGTAGGCCTTATACGTGTGTATTGTTAGCGATCGGGGGTGCGGGAAGGGATGGGGGAGACACCTCTCATGATAGTATTGGGGTGGGGGAGGGGAGAGGAGCCTGTGTGGGGGTGGGAGATGGTGGGCAGAGCAGACCGCCCTCTGACACCTCAATATTTCATAAACAAAACAACAACAACAACAACAAAATGGACGTGGTATCTTATGGTGCGTCCTCTCCTCCCTTCTTCCCATTTCCTGCTTTTATAATGATTTTGACCTCACTCCAGCCCCACCCCCACTCCACTCATTTTTATGAACACATCGATGGAAGATGAGCCCCCCCCCCCCCCCCCCCCCCCCCTTTTTCTCTCCGCTTACAATATTTCTTTCGACGCCACTGTGTGTGTGTGTGTGTGCGTGTGTGTGTGTGTGTGTGTGTGTGTGAGAGAGAGAGAGAGAGAGAGAGAGAGAGAGAGAGAGAGAGAGAGAGAGAGAGAGACTCAAGACTCAAGACTCAAAAACTTTATTACTCAAGGATAAAGATTTTAGGCAATGCCTATTCTTCCAATCTGTCTGTCCTTGCTATTCTACAACATTCAACTAGACAAACTGCACATATAAATAATGGCAGAAATGACTTTGTCGAAAAAGCTTTAAAGAGGGCATTCTAACTTCGCCCAAATAACTTGAAGGGTATTAGTCTTAAAACTGCACAGATTAACCTTGTTGCTTTCCGTAAATGGTAACTGGCCTAGTTTTTGACATAGTATCGAAAATTTCATGCTGTATTCACAGGGTTTTACACACACACTCACACACAAACACGCCCGCCCACGCGTACGCGCGCACGCACGTACACACGCATTTGCCCGGCAGCACGTATGTGTGTGTGTATGTGTGTGTGAGTGTGTGTGTGTGTATGTGTGTGTGTGTGTGTGTGTGTGTGTGTGTGTGTGTGTGTGTGTGTGTGTGTGTGTGTGTGTGCGTGCGTGCGTGCGTGCGCGCGCGCGCTCAAGCACGTGCGACTGTGTGCGGACAGCGTATATCTTGAATAATATCACTTGAAAGCAGCTGGGCAGATCTACAACTTTAATCTGCAAATGAAGTTTAAAGATCACCCAATTAAACGCGGAAGATAACATGCCGGAGAAAAAATGAGTTTAAGGTGAAAACGTTAGCAGGCACGAGCGTGAGACAGCAAGGGAAGCAATTTGACTTTCTTGAGGGAATGGATAAAATTAAGCTCGAAAGAGTTGTGTCGCCTGACGAATCGCTTCCTCGTAGAACCGGAGATTTTCGGTTGCACACAGATAAGCCTACATCCCATGGATGGCGCGCAGAACTAACGTTTTCTATTGGCTACCTAGATCACATTTTGATGACCCTTTTAGTTTACGTAAGCTTACTCGCAATTACGCACGCGTAGCCTTGGTTTTACACGTTAGTCTTGGTTTTACCGTAAAATTAGTTGACACTCACTCCCAACCATCCTTTGACAAGGACTTACACGATGCGAGCTTTATGAAATAAACTATGTGAGGTGTTCAGCAGTAAAGATTCGGTTTTCATTATTATTCTTGATAAAATAATTATTCATCGAATTCATTTATTTATTTTGATTATGTGTTTTGCCTGTAACGTATAACAATTATGTGCTGTTATAGTTAACGCCGTACGATTATAAACAAACGAAAACTCATACCCCCTCCCCCCCCCCCCCCCCCCCAAAAAAAAAAAAAAAAAATCTTAAACCCCAAAAAAAAAAAAAAAATCCTTTTGATTTCCAAATAATAAAAATGTTTCAACTCCCCTCATACCCCCCCCCACCCCCCCCCCCAAAAAAAAAAAAATCCTTTTGATTTCCAAATGTGTTTCAAAGCCATGTCAGCTGCCAAGACTGACAATGCAGTCTTCGAGAACTGTTTTGTCCTTGTTCGCCTTTCTTACGCTTTTTCAGTGTCCCCTGTTCAAAGTCATTTTCGGTGATTTCCGTGCATTCATTGGCCAATCATTTGCTGCGCGTTTCCCGCCGATTGGTACCGAAGTCTCGGCGGAAGAAGTGTGTAAACTATTTCCGTACAACGCTTGGTTTGAACTTTATGATGCTTGTAGGTTAATTTTGATTATTTCGTTGTTTTGACCCATATATATATTACATTGTTATTTCTTCAAAGCACCGCATTCTACGATCGACCGCTTACTTAGAAATTATTGGGGTTTTATCGGGGTTTGACACGATTCAAGATGGCTTCGACCTGTATGTTTGGGGCTCTCGTGAAATCAAGTGCTGTGTGTGGGAAAGTGTTCAGTTTTCTTTTTCTTTGATCAGAACAAATAGAACTGTTGCATTGTGCATGAAGTTGTTCCCCCGTATTTGAAAACACACTGTGTTTCTTTTATTAATGCAAGAGACAAGCGGTTTCAAGCAACTGGTGGCTTATTTTCATTTTGGCATTGTCAGACTGATTCACTTGGTTCCAGGGGAACTGAATACAACTGAAAAACATGTGGACAGAAACATAGATGACACTTTTCATGGACTGCTGTCTTTATGGATACTGTTGCCTTTGAAAACCAGTGGTACATGTGAAAAGATCATCACACAGTTTCAGAATAAAAGATTTGGATTGTTTTTATCAAAGTAAGACTTTAAATGAATAGGACACACTGTAGTCCTGACACTGTTCACAGGCCTCTTTGTGACACTGTGGGATTCTTTGTTTAACACTGATTATATCCTGCTCCAGTATTTCTGTTGAGCACAACAGTGATGCTAGGACCTTGCTATTTTCTCTCTAATCTATATTGAGAAAAAAATGCTATTGATTGCACGCCATCATAGCTCTTAGATTTATTCACCCAGTCATTATTGTCCTTGGTTTGGTTGGCGCAAGCTCAGTGCTTTTCAATAATCATCAAAGTGACATAAGAAGTTCTTGTTCAGAATTGAAAGATATCTTATTGGCATTGGATATTGCACAGTATTGTTTACATCAGTGCTGGAAGAAAATGTACACCATGAGGTGGTTAAAGTGTGCTGTCATTTGTATTTCCTCCCTCCTCCCAAACAGTTCAGTGAAACAGTCTTCTTTCCTTATCCCAGAGGAAGAGTAAAAAAAAAAAAAACAAGGAAAATAAATGGTATGTAAAGGAAAAAGACAGCTCAGATTGGTCCGTAATGGAGTAACAAATGATGTAATAGTCATAACAACAGATTTTGACATCTTCAGGTATATTATCAAGACAAAACATTAATGTTGGTGCCAGTCTCATAGAAAAAGGGGCAAGTTCAGGGGTAAAACTGCAGGCTTCTAGAGCTCCTTGATGTTGAAATTTGTCAGGAAAATCTTCACCTCACATGACATTACAAGCTACTGCAACTTCCTGAAGAAGTCAACAGACAAAATCCAGATCTCTAGAACTTAATTGTGCAGAAAATCAATGGTGCTTCTACAACTATAAGCCAGGGTGCCATACTGCAGCATGTGAAAGTTGCATGTGCAATAGTCATGAAATTAGAACTAGTTTGTTTTCATCCCTTGGCGCAATTCATATCAGTCCCCATTTTTGTTCAGTACACATTTCTTCATTAAGCAAGGGAACAAACTATTATGGAGGAAATTAAAAAAAAAAAACTTTTTATGAATGAAGCCTGGTCATGAACAAATGCTTGAGATTTTTCACTGTATCCTCACAAATACAATATATCCAGTGCAAATTAATAACATGAACATATATATACATGAATATATATGTGAATCATTGATATTCTGTCAACTCTTGAGAGATCAACGTATGATTAAACTTCTTATTAATGATCTTTATTGTGTGATAATTTAAGTGAAATTGTTACAGTAGTTTTTTGAAGAATTCCAGTGTGATTATTGTATGGATTTGTTGGTTGTCATGCAGTTATATTAATACGTTATGTCTTTGTTGATCATTACTTAATTGGCCATGTTGCATGGAAGTCAGTAGATAGGTGTCAGAGGAAATAAGCTCTCTAGGTTACTATTGCATCTTTGATTAAGTTTTTTAAGTGCAAAAATTCCAAGCTGCCAGATTTAGGATATTTGATGCATGGACTGATGTTGATAAAGTGGTGGTCTTTGAATTGCCAGGATATTCATCAGATATTTTCTGTTAGTTTACCACACCCTGTGGAATGCTGGAAGCACAACTCTCTGGGAATGAAAACTATATTACCACGATTTAGCACTAACTTCGTGGCAGTCTGGGGATCTATGGGCTGTGATGTTAATTCAGCTTCAGCAGAGGTAGAACTATGTTCTGAGGGGGCTGTTCAAGAGAAAGTGGGGACATGTACTGCTTGTTCATAATTTACTTTCATAACTGAAAAAAAAATTATGGCATTTCTGAAAAATACATGGTGCATGTATGTGATAATTCCCTTGAACAGTTATTGTTATGAGATTTTTCATGTTAGTCAAAATTGTATATATATATCTGTACATCTTGTGTTAGGAAGTAGAAAATTGGTGTCTTTAAGTGTAACGAAAATTGAGATTTTTTGCTATGTCATTGTGTCATTTGGGATCTGTTGCAGCTCTTTTCTGACAAGCTCATCACATAGCTAGTAAGAGAAGCCAGCAAATGGCCGAGAAGACTAATGGAATAAGCCCTCCACAAGGGGGTGGGTTTCATCGACTTCCTCAGATACCTACAATGAATCGTAATGTCAAGATAGCCCAAAGCAAAAGTACTAAGTTTGAGGTGATATCTCCTGGAGTGCAAAATGTGAATGAGGCTGCTGTCATTCATATTGAGGGCACTGATAAAATCGTAAAGATCAGCAGTGATGGGATCACAGAAACCATGGACCATTCACCAGGTCTCCCTGATGAAGATACCAAGTCCAAGCAGGAAGCTGAAAATACGCCAGCAGCTAAACCAGAAAAGAAAACCAGAAAACGTCTGCGACCTACTAAGCTGGAACCTGTCATCCCTGAAACACCGAAAAGAGAAGGCAAGCACAAGGAGGAAGAGGGGTTACACACCCCCAATCTGACATTGCCACAGTTCACAAAGGTGATAGTGCAGATGTCGTTGGTCAAAAAAAGCAAGGACAAACAGGCAGTCGAAGCTGATCCTGTTACAGGAACTGACCCAGAAACTCCAAAAACTTCAGGAAGAAAGGCAGCAAAAAGTTCCCCAAAAGCAGATACACGAGTAAAAGGACACAAAAGTACTGCAAAAGCAGCATTATCTCAGGCAGATCAGAAAAATCCAGTCCACTTATTGCTACAGAGTCTGACGAACATTTGTCTGCAGACATTTCAGCTGGCTCTGAAGCACCTCCATCTGAGGGAAGTGCTGATGATAAGACAGCAGTGTCTTCCAAACCAGCCGCTACATTAGTTAGGAGCATCCTTGAAGCTGTGCCTGTTCAGTCAGAGAATGTTCAGGGAAAAAAGAGTGATATGACATCACCTCCACCTTCGTCAGAAGTGTCCAAATCTGAACAAGGTGGAAAAACCAAGAAAGATTCAGAGCTAAAGAAACCTGTTGCCAAGGACGCTTTTCCAAAATCACAAGCAAAGCAGCAAGAGGCTGGTGAACCCAAAGTTTTCTACTCGGCTGCTGGTCGCATTTTGCCAAGGACAGTTTTACTTCGAGAAAGTGAACGTCCATCAGATGCACAGTTAGCCAGACTGATGGAAGGCAAATCTAACAATATGATATCTCGCATCCTGTGAAATGGCATATTGGAGATTTGATCTGGGGTCATGTCAGTGGACACCCATGGTGGCCAGGAATGGTGTCCAGCGATCCTTTTTCTGGCCTTTTCACGTCCATGAAAGGGGGTAATAGGGTCAGCAGACTTTATCATGTGCAATATTTTGGAGATGAAGCAGAGAGAGGATGGGTTGGTGAGTCATCGTCAATGGCATTTGAAGGAAAACAGAAGCTGCTAGATGTTGGCATATCACAAATCAAATGTACAAAGGACAGGAGTAAGAAGAACAAACTACAGCAGGCCTTCTGTCCAAATCACCGTCGCAAAGCTGCTTGGGATTTGGCAGTATCTGAGGCTGAGGATGCAATGACCTTGAGCAAGGAAACTTGCATTGATAAATACACATTTGTGTATGAATTTTTGCCTAACAAAAAGTCACCTAAAGCCTCTACACCTGCCAAGAGTTTACCTGGACCAGACTCAACAGATAAGAGAGGTCAAAAACGTAAAGAGCGCTCACCTGACTTGGAGGAAAAGTGATGGCGAAAAGGCATCAGCACCAAAGAAACCACGTCGCGAAACTAGCACTCCAGTGATACAGAGGTCTCGAGGGGGTCGAGAGGAAGGGTCATTTGAGACTTACTGCATCAAGCATCGCGAGTTTGTCCGAGAGGAGCACCCAGAGTACAGTGGTGCAATGGTAATTGAAGCCCTCAAGCAGCAGTGGGCTCTCATGACGCCTCAACAACGGCTTCGATATAAGTCCAAGTTCTCTGGAGCTGATTCTGCTACACATATGGAAGTTGATACCCCGCAGGGTTAGTATCATGGCATTCATTTGATTGCAGTTGATTCAGGTATCTTTGGTAAGAAGGGGGATCAGGTAATGTTTGGGAGAGTTATTTGTAAACCAGTGCTCACAAGTTTTGTTAGAAGGAGATCTGACAATCTTTTTTGGAATTGTAAGTGAACCAATACTACTCTGAAGATTTTTTTTCGTGTGAAAGAGGATTTTACAGTAGGCATTCTAAGTTTCCTGAAGTCTGGCCAGTGGTCAGTGTAAACGTTCATGCCAGTTTTAAGACTTGAAGCAGTAGAAGTCATCATATCTTCAAATTATTGCTCATGCTTTGAAACGTCTTCCTTGAATTATTTTAGAGTTGTTACATGGAAAATTCAGCACAAGTGTGTATGGTATTGGTAAACCCTCTTCGTGTCAGTACACTTTTTTTCTCATTTATACTGGTTCAAACAAGTGCCTTATTCCTAGTTGGCATGATTTATGCCTTAGCGGTTTGAATCCCTCATACTATTTATGGGAGAGAAGGGGGCTAAATCAACTTTCTAAGTAACCTAAAAATATATACTTTCTTGCAAAGACAACCACTTCTGGGGGTAAACAGTTAAGTTTGAACTCCATGACCATGAACCATGCTCCTGGCTGGGCTCTTCATTTGGATTTTTTTCTCTTGAGCCATATATCCTCACAAGGCATTGCAGTAAGTTTGTTTATGTGTCAGAAGTCAAGGTATTTACTCAGCCTTTACAGGGCCATGTTGCTGATTTAAATGAGAAGAAAATCTTTCAAGTGACAGCTGCACAAGAAGTGTCATCTGCCGCTGATCCATGCTACATCATGGTGCCCATGTCGTCTTCTTCGTCACCACTTCCATGTCATCAGCTGCCAGCACTTGTTTATGTTATGTGTGCATATTTTTGAGCAGACTCTTGCAAGACATTCTTTTATCACACAAAATGGCTTCCACCTTTTTTTAAGTGTGATATAGTGAGAGCTTTAGTATGGTGACTTACAGAGAAATTTGCAATTTGACACGCATTTCAACCATTCAGAATTGTGCGCATTTGATCTTGTGCCTCCTGTTTCGTTTCAACCCTTCAGAATTGTGTGCATTTGATCTTAAGCCTGCTGTTTCATTTCATACATCAGCCAGTGCTCCCAGCTGTGTCCAATCTGTTACAGCACCAAAGAATGTTGAAGTTGTCAAATCCCTTAACTACATGTCGCTCACTTCTCCATGTGTCATGGAATATGTGCTGAGTTAAGAAGGCAAAGTATATTGTTGGGAAGAGGCCGTGCCCGGCACGGCTTTGCTCAGGACTGTGTCCTATTGGACACAGGTTCTGGTGGTGGTAGACCCAGAAGCAAAAGCACTTGCAAACCAGCTAAGCAGACAGGATGACTGTGGCAGTGATCAAATCCATCTTTCACAATCCAGGTGTATTTATTGTGAGTCAGAGTGGACTAGTATACTGACAGGTATGATTTTGGGGACTGTGCTATTGATTTGGATACTATTTTATTATTTTGCCTCCACCTCGAAATCTTCTGTTGATCATTTTCTCTAGGAATAATGCTTGGTCAGTTATTCTAGGAAGACTACCTTTTGTTTAATTTGACCCTGCTTCAAACACAGGAGGAATTCCATCAGAGTTTCTCTAAAGATTCCAGCCCTGACGAAACTGTTTCAGCTCAGAGTTTAATAAAAGTTTCTCAGTTTTGGACCTTTCAGCAAGGCTATATCTGATCCTGTAATGTCTTTTGCCAATCTTCCTACCACCCGGGCTGACGTCTGTATGATTTTGATGGAAACAGTTGTGTCTTTTCAGACTGAGCATTCTCCATCAGTCCTCAGGTAGTGCCTTCTTTTTTTGTCAAACCAAAAGCAGCAAAATTGTTGAGCCTATTTTTCTTCAATGTATGCAAGAAAGTATATACATGTATGAGTTGGTCTTCATGTTGTCTTTTTGTTGAGTTGATCTAGCTTTCTGTCCAGAACATTTTGAGGCAGGGTACCATCTTGTGCAAGATTTCCAGAATAGTCTTTATCTTGGCAGTAGGCTCAGTCTCCACTTCCAGTGTTGGTTTGTTGTTGGTGCTACGCTCTTTCCCTTGTCTTTCCATGTGTTTGAAGATACTCTTTGAACAATCGCAAGGCCAGTCTGTTCTTCCAGGATGCATTGCTTTTCGGGATGACACTCCCACAGATGTCAGACAGGGTCAGAGAAAGACTTCCCCCACCCCTTCTTGGGCCCTTCTGTGTTCAGCACCCTCCTTGCCTCAGTCCTTATCCTAGCAGTTCCATGTTTTGCGAATTGCAGCATGTGCCTCTTCGACAGGATGATCTCCCGGTCCCATAGGTGGTGATGTCCTAAAGCCAGACACAAGAAAAATTGTCCTCAGGTTTGGCTTCAGGGACAGTTCCAGTGGAAGGTCGTCTCAGCCTTTCTTCACCAATGAGAGGATCTCACTTTGGCCAAATGGGTCCCTTTCAGTGGTCTTGAAATGCTTGAAGGTTCATTGGCCTCTCCTTTCCCACAGTCGTCTAATTTGATTTGGACCAGACTCTTAATCCTGTCAAAGAAGCAATTTGGCTCTTGGAAGAAGTAGAGACTACAATCTGCCAGGCTTTCTTGCCATTCTTTTCCTAGTTTCCAAAAGATTTGGCATAGAGAGTTTTCATAGACCTGAATCGCCCTAACTTGTACCTTTCTTCTTCTAAGTTTTCAAGGAGATGGTGTAAGGGGTGTTTTGAGTATTGTCTAGTGTGTGTCAGAAGATACAGAAGAGTGTGGTGAACTTTTTATGACCAGAAGAGGTGACATTGTAACTAAGGGAGATCACTCTGGAGTCTGTGTTAAGAGTATGTATTTAGTTCTCTCTCTCATGAAATAATTTTTTAGATGTGAAACAATGCCAAGCAGGAATCAGGCACTTGTTTTTGTAGGTTTGTGTTTGTAGAGACAACTTTTAGCTAGAAAATTTCTTTTTACCACCAATATAATCCATGTAAGACATACATAGTTGTAATTCTGTGTACCCAGGAAATGGTAAAATTGTCTACAGAAACAATGGAAACATTTTGAGATTATATGGGCATGTAGTTTTCTTATAATGGGACAGGAGTTAACCGCCATGTTTATGATTTATTGTTTACTGGGCCATGGTTCATGTAGAGTTTCTCTTCAGTTGAATTTCTGTTTGTATCATCTGCTTCCTTAATTTCCTTTATGTTCAGTACTGTGAAGATTTGTGGATTTTTTAAATGTTTTTGTTAAGCTTCATTTTCAGCCAGTTACTCTATATGCAAAAATTAGAATAATTGCAGGTGGAAAGAACTTATGAAGCATGTGTATGAACAGGATCTCAGAAGCGTTCTCCTAGGAAAAGTCGTCCATCACTGAAGAAACTTGAAGCAGAAGGTGATAGAGGCACAGAAGATGCAGCAGTAAAACGATCCAAACGAATATCTGGTGCGCTGTGGATTTGGTGAGTGGAAAGGGGAACGATCTACCCGTGGCTGCAAACGTGAGTATTTTTTGTATTTATGCTGTCTCCTCCCCATTCTCCCCCCCCATCCACTTACTTAAAAAAAAAAAAAATTCCTTTTTTGTTTTTGTGGCCGTCTCATTCTCTTGCCTCACCAGTAGAATTACTTGGACTCAGGTCATTGGCCTATCCAATACACAGCTTCCTTCTGGCTTGCCATGCTGCAGCCTTTGCAATTCACAGGAAGCATTAGCAGGCAGTGATAATGTGTTATTAGACAACCCACCTGAGGAGATCTGCACTGCTGCTGAGTCACTCCAGTGGTGTTGAGTGATGCTTGTTCATGTCCAACATATACAGGAGTCCACTTAGGAAGCAACCTGTAGATGATGATTCCCAATCTGCATTCAGCATGAATGAAAGTCTTTTTCCCTCAGGTGCCCCCACATCCATCCGGGGATAGTCCCCATGAAATAACCAATATTGATAACTTTTACATTATTTACATTGTTCACCAGGGGCGTAGACATGAAGTAAAAAGTGAGACTTGGACTCTTGACAACAGGGCATGAAAGGCCATGAAATTTTAGACCTTCCATGATGCTGTGGAGGCCCTATCTGATTTGAGACTTGCGTGACAGGGCTGTACTTTACAAGAAAGAGCAAAACTTTTCAAGTCCTTTTACATTTCCATGCATCATCTAGTCCCGAGATACACAGCAGACAACTACAGCATTGATGAAAAAATCAGAGCAACCACTGTCTGAGATGCATCAGGTAAAGAGAGAAACTTGCCTATAATGATGTATGGTTCCTGTCTTCTCATTCTGCCCGTAGCACTCTCAGCTCTTGGTAGGAGCTGGCTGGGATTTGAAAATGTCCTATGGATAAATTGCTCTGATGGGGCTCAAATCCATGACTGCTGGCCTGCAACATGCAAGCCCACGTTAGTGACCACCTCATCACTATATCCAATCTGTTTTATTTTAGTTGATAGATCCTTTTTCATTGCTACAGTTATATTGTCATGCTTCTTGATGTTAGAGCCCCTTATGCTGTCTGCATTTACTTATTTCATATGAGCTGGCTGTGGATTTATATGTGGCTTCTGTACACATAGCTCATCTTCAGGCTTGACAGACCAGTCTAACTCCAGCGTTGGTTTGACCCGTTCACAACTTTTAGAGCCAATAATAGACAGAATACTGAGAATTGTGTTCTGTTCAGCTTATCTAATCTTACCCTTGTAGTATTGCTTGCTACTGTCCAGTTGGATCAAGTGTTTAAGGATCAGAACAGACAATCCATGTATGACTTGTTTCCCTTCCAAAGTAATGAATATTTTTTTGCTGATGCACATTCATTTTCAAACTGGATCACACAGAATATTTTTAGTTCAGACATGCTGAGCAATGAAGTGAATGACTTGCACATGCAAGGTGGAAGCACATCCGACCATACAAACTTAGTTGAGTGGAGGAATGTGAAAAAAAATAGGTTTTATGGAGTGTGTGGTGTGAGATGAGAGACTGACCCAGTATGGCAGCATTCAGTAACAGTGCAGGTATGTCATGAGTTTGAATATGATTTACAGGATATCTGCCTACATCGGTATTAAATCATTATTACTGCTTACGTCTCCTCACTGCCGAAAGTTTAATAGTAATATCATCACAATGATTACAGTTTTTTAGGTACAATTGCAGACATTCATGGCTTCAGTATGGAGTGCATGCACTCAAAGTAAGGTGAATAGATCAGGCATGCTAAAGGCTTCATAATATGATTTTCATGTTGACTTGTAACATCTGGTGGAAGCGGTATTCGAAAAGTGCCAGTAGTTTTTAATCAGCAACAAAACAGGCTGCGTTTAAAATGTTCTGTCTTTGCAGAATTTTAATTGTAACTACCTCAAAGCTTTCTGCAATGCTTTTTGCATGAGGGTCAGTTATTGCAGTGCTTGCTAATCATAGCAAATAACATTAGAAATGACGCAAAGATGGTTAATGAGTCTGCTGTGATTAGGAAGAACATGAAGTGTGGGAAGTAACCACACAATTTTGGTACAGTGATCATGACATATTCCTGCGTTCATGACATACAAGAACCTGTTCTTACTGAGGCTCGCTTTTCATCAATTACATTTTACAAGATCTTGATCACTGTCAGGTGCCTACCTAGATGTAGCTGTCATCGGCTGTAGTGTCTGACATCTGCATATCATCCTGTAGCTTGGCCCCCAACTCTATTGCTGCCTTCTTGCTCATTTTCTCTCAGTCTCTCTCTCCATCTGTCTCTGTCTCTCCCTCTTTCTTGTTGTCTCTCTGTCTCTCTCTTTTCTCTCTTCCCCTTCCCTACCTCCGTCTCAGTATAGAACGTTACCTGTCATCAAAACGGATAGCAGACATTATTTTCTGGCAAGCCTATCTTTCACCTGTTAAATCTGTAGAATTTGTCTTTTTCACACTGACTTAACACTCTCTCATCAATGTAAATTCATCATACATCTCCTGCCCCCTGTATGGGACCACTTGCGGCACATAATTGTTCTGCAGTCAATTTTACTGGCTGTGTCGGATCTTCAATCCTGTCGCCATGATGAATCCCACAGTCTTCTTGAGGTCTTGACTGATGCTCCAAAGTTGCATGTGCAGCTGTGTTGGAGGATGTATTCTGGGGTCTGAGATCAAGTGTCAAATGGACATTCATTGTGTGGGCAATCTTAATTCAGCTGAGGTGACACAGCAGTCAGCAGTCTGAAGAGGATTGTTTGCTGGTAACTCTGGAGCTGATGGATTGGATCAACACTATTGTCTGCATCCAGGCTTCTCTTCCACTGGTTTTGGTATTGGTGTGAATGATGGTTTTGGCCTCTGTAGGTTACTGGGTGGCTGAACTGTTCCATATTGCTCGCTGCCTGCCTAGGAGGACAAAGCCTTCTCATTCCCAGTGATCCCATAGTGGGATGGAATCTACTGGAGTATGATGGTGGATCATCTTGAAAGATCATGGAGGGTATTAAAGAAAAAAAAATTAATGCTTTTCAGCTTTGGTGCGTTCTGAAGTACATAATAATTTTATTTATTCAGTTTGATTCTGTCTCTCTCTGAATCTCCCTTTCAACCCCCACCATTCTGTCTCCATTGCGCATTCTCACATTTGTGTCACTCTCTTACATTGTTTTGTTTGAACAGTGCTCCATTTCTTTTTCCAAGATTGTCATGTTTTGTGTTTTCTTTCATATTTCTAAATTGGAAGGTAATCTGTTATGTTTTTTCTGGTTTGTTACAGACTGAAAAAGAAGAAGACATGGAGGTAAAGTCATTGATTGGTTAATTGTACTATTGTCTTTGGCATCAGCACATTTTCTCTTTACAAATTGATCAGTGATGTGTAAGTCTACAGTTGGAAACATGTTTAACTGTTTAACCCCTTCATTGCCACAGTATGAAAGCACATTAGAATAACTGTATGCCAAGGTAAAATATAGTTTTTTGGGGTAGGTTCAGTAAAATGGTTCCTGCTTACTTATTTCTTGACAGATCTCTACATACAGCGTGTTTTGTTGTTATACATTTGTCAATAATGTCCTGTCAAAATGACCTGATTATGTTGCTAATTAGTGTAGCAGAAAATAGACAATTATAAAAATGTTACCAAAAATAACAGTTTTCAAGTATACACAAACACATTGTGCCAAACAAAATCAGTGAAAACACTGAAAAAGTGGTCTTACTATTTATTCAACATCAGCACTAACACATGAGTTGTATAAATCCCATGGAATGTTATTCATGATGACAATCTGCTCATGATTGGTCGTACTATTTTCTTGGTAAAAAGGGGCATAACTATGCTTTTTACGGTATGTTCACTAACATGTGCATTATTCATCCATTTATTGATGTATATGTTAGATCTTTTGTGAATTTTTTCCTTATACCCTTGTCTACAATTTCAAATCATTCTAATTTGATTTTGTTGGTAATAATGATAGTGCACACTAATAACATGTGTTAAAACAATTTTTGTTTGTTTTCAGTTTGAGAGTTTAGAACAAATTTTAGCACATAAAAGCCCACTAAACACAGCAAACAAACCTTTTGGTGTTTGTTTAACAACATTACAAATGCCTGGGATTCATATTGTTTTCAGTAAATGGCCTTCTGTGTAACAATCTGTATGTTACTGGGGGTAATTCTACTAGAAAGGGGCATAATTTTACTATTTGGGGGGTAGGTTCAGTACTTCCATCACTGCTTATCTATTTGTTGACAGATGACTTAGATTTTATGGCTTATATTTCCTTATACCCCAAGCCATGATGATCATAATCTGATAATTTGTGGGTTCATGTCATCACCAGCACCTATCACCGATAAAAGTGGATGGTGTTAATTCCCATCTGTCTCCTCATCACTAGTATCAGGATCCGATCCTTCAAGGTCTTCTTCTCCACTATCTTGATCATTTAGAATTTCATCTAAAACATCAGGCGCAGTATAAACCTTGAAAACGGGACGTGTAGACGAAGCGTTAAGTTGCGCTGCCATCTTGAATTTGCTAATCAGCTGTAACATCTCAACTCGCAATTTGCATATCCTATGGTCAGTGGCGGGTCAGTTGAACTCTTGAAGGGAAAGAACCCTTTTTTTTGACATCAGTACTCGAGATGGAGACATTTTACACAGTTGTCCCCCCGTTAAGGTTTTCCCAGTTTCCGTGACAAAGTTACTATGACAGTATGAGACGCACTCGTAGACAGGCATAGTGATTTTTAGTTTCCACTACAAGTGCCTCTCATAGCAGACAGGGAACGGGTTAAACTTGATATGTTGTAATTGTGTCCATGGCCCTGATCTGCATGATCATAGAGCTGAGCTCATATTTTGATGAGTGACCTGAGGTTTCTCTTACAGAGAGATACTGAGTTGAGCTAATATCTCAGTCTCCCATTTATCTGTTTACTTATTTTTGTGTGTGCTTGTATTTATGCTCATCGGGGTAGCTTTAGTTGCATATGTACATGATACTGTGTGTGCCTACAACCCCACAACTTATTTTATTTTTTTTTTTTTCTGTGATCAGTCGGAATGTTGATAGTGCCTCAGATTAGCATGACAGCATTTTATAGTGAAGGACCAAGGCTGAAAAAGTAATGGGACGGATTGAACCAGAACTATCAATGGATCTGGATGTCTTGGTGCATGAAAAACTTAATTGGAGGAGTTTGTGACAGGTTGGCATAATCTGATGAATGCTTGCAAAGTCATGTGGCTGCATCTGATTGATTTTGCAATCAGTACACAACTGCAGAATCCTCAGTAATGTGTTCTTGCAGAGTTCTCTGCCAGTATGTTCTCTGCCAGAGTCTGTATGTATGTGGGGATAAAAAGTTACTATTTGTGAGGAGTACAAAGAAAGCCTCGGTCAGGATGACCTGGTTCATAAAAAAATAATAGAACAGTTTTGTGTCATATGACAAACGCAAGCAGTGTCCTGTGGTTACATCAGTGACTTTCATTTGATAAGTATGCAGTCGTTAGTAAAACTGTTCTTGAGAGCTATCTGCCACCACACTGTTCTTGAAAGCTATCTGCCACCACATGTCGGTATTTAGATAGGAATGTAAAGTTATATATTTCAGTTAATATTATGAGTATGAATATCACTGTTAGGTGAATATATTAGAAAATTGAACATATCCAGACAAAGTCCAAGGATAGTATTACAAATTGTAATTTGATGTTAAATCTGAAAAAGAAGAAGAAAAGAAAGAAATTATGAATGAATGACCAGAACATTGTGAAAGTTTTAGTCTCAACCAAAACCTGATGACATCTAATGGATCATTGCCAGAATGACTAAAGCAGCCAGTCAACTACTGAAGCTTGTGCAGGTAACGGGCATGAAAATCATTGCACACATAGCTGCCAACCCTCCTGAATTTTTCTGTAATTATCCTAATTTACAAGCATTTCTGGAAATCCTGAATGTAGTGAAAAAATCCAGAATTTCAAAATGATGCTAAGGAGTCTGGGAGGTCATTTTTGAACAGGGATGATGAAGTATTGCAGAATAAAGCCCAGATAATGCTGTGTGGATGCTACAGTTGTATGTGCAGAATATGCATTTTGTTTTTGAACTTTACATTTGTCGGCCAGAAACTCCAGGGATTTTAGTTAAAGCTGAACTTCCTCTTTTGCCATCCCCTTCATCCTCTGGTTCCCGAAGTTTGACTCTTGAAATAAAGGTTGGCACTTTGGCAGCTATGTTTGACACCTTTGTGCAAGAGTCAGTTTGTTTTGATTTCCTTGCATTTGGTGCAGAGCATTAATCCACCTTCTTTGGTCCTCCACAGGTAAAGTCTTTGCCATGACTTTTGAAGCGGTGCACTGCAGTAGCTTTTGTGATACTTTTGCTTCCTTGTAATTTGCAACACTAAAGTAGAGCTCAGTTGTTGCTTTCAAGCATAGATGGACTTGCACCCTTCATACAGAAGACGAAAAGAAAGAAGAGGTCCTCGAACTTTGCTGGCCTTTGTCACGTGGCCTTTTTTTCCTTTTTTTTTTTTTTTTTTTTTTTTTTTGCATTATGTAAAAGAAAATGAAGAGTAGCAAAACTTTTTTCTCTGGCTGTTAAAAGAGGAAAAAGTGATATTGTAGAGCAAGGCTGAAAAATATAATCACTTTGTCTCATTTACTTTGCTGAGTTTGAAATGGACTGTTTTGCAGTTACTGACTTGATTCTCTGTATATTATGTGACTTTCTAGCCGCAAGATATAGAAATCAGTAGGTGACATGTCTGTCAGTGTGAAGTTTCAATATTACAGCTAGCTTGACAGAGGGTTAAACTATCGTATGGTTGAAGCAGTAACTCAGATATAATGGTTGGTGAGAATCGTTCACTCTTGATTTAGTGATATACATTTGTACTGTTGCAATGATAATGGTAAAAAGATGTGCCTTTTCCAGATGGCAGGACGAAGACGGAAAAGGAACTCAGTGCCTGTTACTGAGGAAGAACAGAGCCTGCCAGAGGTACCAACCAGCATAAAAATAAAAGTCAACAGTGACTCGAACTCCGATTCCTGTTCTGATTTTCAGGTAACATATTTTGTTTTTTTTTATTTTTTTTTTTTTTTTTTTTTTTAATATCAGTTATGTATGTTTTAACATTTTCTCTTCTGCTATTTTTGTTGCAAATGGATATCTTTAAGAATTTATTTTTATTATTCCTGTCATGTATGACTCATGAGACATACTGTAATTTTTGTCTTATTTTAAACAGAAATTCATGAAGTTTAAGTGTGCATGCCTGTGTGTGTGTGTGTGTGTGATTTTTTTTTTTTTTTGGTTTCTTTGTGTGCTGCATAGTAATTTACGCATGAGAGACCACAAAAGGCTGTCCAAAACAGCAGGAATTCCATTAAGACATGGGGCTTTGCCCTCTTGGACGCCCCTCACCAGGGTTTTGCCCCCTGGACCTGTCTGTGCAGCCTGTAGACCTCTGACTTTTTCCAGACTTTTCAGATTAACTGTTTTGGCGCCGTATACTGTACCATGTCAGACCATAGCATTCAACGGCAGTCAGTCAGCTCTGTCAGGCCGAATTTTTTGTGGCAAATGCAGACATAAGATAGTCACGTGACCCCCACCCTACTTCCGCCAGCGGAAGACGCCGATGTTCACTTCCTGTACCTCATTTTCAACTTCGGTCCTGTCGCCCAAGCAAGATAAGTCTTGTGCTCTGTCTCGCCTATACTTTGCCTTTGTGTACAGATTGCTTGTGTTCGCATTCTTGATTCATTCACTTTGGCTTGCACTAAACCCTGAGTACACTTGCCGTGTGAGGCTGTCGGTGGGCTAGCATTTCTATCACCCTTTCCATCCTGATTTCTGAATCCCATTTCTTGTTTTTGAGGGGTGTGTGTGTGTTATAATATATATATATATATATATATATATATATATATATATATATATATGTATATGTGTGTGTGTGTGTGTGTGTGTATTCATTCCATTGCCTTTGTGGTTTTTTAAATGTACTGTGTGCATTTTAACAGACATTTTCTTCAGCAGCGCCAAGCTGAAAACATTCTCTTAAGGTTCCGAGACCACATGTATCACTTAGGACTTCTTTTTGTAATTGGCAGGATGACAGGCCAAGGGGACGACCGCCCAGGAGCGATGAGGATTATGTCCTGGAAGTGTTCAAGTTGAACAACACAGCACCATTGAAGAAGGAAAACCTGTGTGCCATGTGTGACAAGACAGGGGAGCTGCTTGAGTGCCAAGGGGTGTGCCAGAACTATTTCCATCCTGCCTGTGTGCAGTCCTCTACCACTGTTCCGGAAGAGTTCAAGTGTTCAGAGTGTCTGACAAGTATGTTGATTTTTATTTTGTCTGTGAGTGTCCAATAGGCTCCATGTACATGTTAAAATTGTTGTATCTGTTTCATGAAATTTTTGTGAGATCTAGAAAAGTAGGTCGGTGCATAATTGTACGACCTTTTGTTAAAATGTTGTCGGTGAAACATTACTGTTTGCAAACACTTTTCTATTTCATATATCCTTAACAGACATGTTCAGCAACATATCATTGTATTTTTCAGCAACAGAAGGTAATTAAAACATGAAAATGTTGTATTGTTCCCTCATGTAGTGATGGTTACTGGTGACACAAAGTTTCTGTAAAAGATTTTTTTTTTAATCATGGAAAAGTAAGAGTACAGACTAGATTTGGAAGTTTGATCAGTGTTTACATACTAATGCTGCTATCTTTTTAAACAGATGAGCACACTTGCTTCTCATGCAAGAAGATGGACAAGGAGACCAAGCGATGCAGTGTCTCACAGTGTGGCAAGTTCTATCATGAGGACTGTGTGAAGAAGTTGTCCAATGTGCGCTCTGAAGGAAAGGGTTTGTCTGCCCTCATCACGCCTGTGCAACGTGCGCTGCTGATGCGTCTCGCAGCCTCAAGTCTGTCAAAGGTAAACTTCTTTCATCATTGGTTCTGTTCCAAAAGCCAGTTTTACTTTTCAGATTGTCATACACTTCACCATGTCAGACCATTACGGTATCTTGACATGAATATAATAAACGTGTGAGTATTTTCTGGTTGTTTGTGAACTTCTGTTTGCGTCATTGAACGACTGCAAGGATATGGGATTTTCATAGCTTCTGTATTGAAATTTTAGTTCACCAAGCAATCAGTACAGAACTGTGCTTTAGACTGTAATTGATTGAATAATTCAATAATGGCATCAACAAGCTGTGATGAGTGCAGCCAGCACTGACAAATTTTTTTAAACAGTGATGAAAATATGGCTGAGAATGAAGGAAATGTAGCTGCCAACCCTCCCGATTTTTAGGGAATTTCCTTAATGTAGTAATGATTACCCCCAAATCTTGGAAGTTAATGGAAAAGAACCAGAATTTCAAGAGATATTTAGAAATTTGAGATTAAGGTGAGAAGGGGATAATAAAACATTACAGAGTAAAGTCCAAATGATGTTATGTGGATGTTGGCAGCAGATTATGTCATGAAAAATGCATTTTGTTTTTTAAAACCCTTTCTTTGGCAACAGAAACATAAGAGGTTATCAACTGTAACAAAGGAATATAGTTATCTAGAAATTCAAAAGACATCTGGTAATATTAGATAACACTTGAGACCTCGGTATCTTCAGATGTGCACAATAAGATGTATGCATAAAAAGTTAAGTCACAGTGGAAAATATGTATAAAAATCCCATATTATTCTTGTTGACATTTATTTATTTCCACAGATCAGAATACTTATGAATATATGGAAAACAAGGTGCAAAATGACTCTTTTGTAATATGTGATACAAAACTGACGAGTTGATTGTTGACAAACCTCTCTTCTTCAGATATTACAAACAACAGAGAGAACTTATAAATGCTCCAGACATTCATACGTGTATTTAGGTAGAAAGCTGTGCACCTTGTTTTACACATTCATTTGTATTTTGCCTTGTTTTCAGTAATGCTGCTATCAGATTCATTTTCTGTATTTTCTCAGATTTGAAAGCATAATGAAAGAAAGGCTACCCTTTCAAAGGTTTGATTAATATTTACACATTGTCACATTAAAGACAGGTTCCAATCCTTCGACTAGTCTCACGTGAAAGCAGTTCAAGTTTTTCCGTAAAATATATGATTGTCGGTCACAAGCAGCAAGGTTGTTGTTAAATGATGAGCGTCATTGAAGGCTTTTGAAAGGGTTTTGGGGAAGTCTTGGCAATACTTGTCTTCTTTCTAAGTGTTCTGGTGCATCATGTACATTTTTGCCTGACCAATTTCTGGCAGTCACATCTAGATTTTGAATACTTACGTATGAGACTTGTGTTTGCTTATTTCATGATTTTCACACTTAAAAAAAGATCAGATGAACAAACTTACATGTTCATACAAACACACACACATTCATGTACGCGCACAAACACATGCCCATGTGCACGCACGCACGCACGCACGCACGCACGCACGCACGCACGCACGCACGCACACACACACACACACACGCGCACACACACAATAACTGGGTCCCTCGCAGAGATGTTTTTTTCTCTTTTTTTTTTTTTTTTCTTGTAGCAAAAGCTAAAAGATGTACTGTTGCTTTAGATTAGGTTATTACCACAAGGAGGTCAGAATTATTAGGTGTGCTACCCTGAAAAAGATTTTCTGCACAACTTGATGTATCGGCATGTGTGTTAATTATGCAGAGCATCTCGCTTTATGTGGGGGCGAATTCACAGTATACTGTATATTGTTGTCATACAGTCTTATTGTGTTAAGGCATTCAGCTATTTTTTTTGTTTGGTATTGTTCCAAAGGTTGTCATGTGAGGGATTTTATTGTATGATTATATGTGCAGGTCGGCTGTATCGGTGTGTGCGCTGCCCTACAGCCTATCATGTAGGGGATTTCTGCATAGCAGCAGGCAGTGTCCATCTAGGAGGCTACCACATACTCTGCAGCAATCACTTCCAGCCAATGAAGAATCATAAGCATCATCTGCGGATCAATGTTTCATGGTGCTTCAGTTGCAGCAAAGGTAACTAAATTTGTATGTGCTAGGAATTTGAACAAAAAATATTTTTAATTGATTTCCTTTTTTTTACAATTAACAGATCAATAACTTTATTTCCCCTGTTCATTTTACAGTAGCATCATGGTTTATGACAGTAATTGATATTTTTAAAGGAGGGATAAGTGCTCATACACAGGTATATAATAGTTATTCTCAATTTCTACTGTAATTTTTTCAAAGATCAGTAGGAGAGGTAATCTAGAGATATATTCAGTGATAATTCTTTCCCCAAAGGTGGAGTATGGCTGCCTTAACGGCGGGATAAAAAAACGGTCATGCACACAAAACTCCACTTCCTTTGTTGGGCAGATGGGATTAATACTTGCCTGTCTATACAGGTAGTGTCCCCAGGAGTATCAGCCTGCATACGCAGAAGAAGAAGAAGTGAAAATTCTTACACACAAATGTGTCTCTGACGCATAACTTCCCATCTGACACACTGGAATTCAGGCTAGTGCGTCACAAAAACGTACCAAACTTTAACGCGACGCACTGATTTTCTCCTGTATGCATTACAACTCTGAGCGGCCCATCACACAAAAGGGCTTTTATCTTATCCGCCACAGTCTAAGTTAAAAACGTGAATTTCCTCGACATTTTAGAGCACGTTCTGAATTGATGGACACATCCGCTTGAGAACTCTGCTGTACTGAAAACTTGCAGTCGTCAGAATAAAAACTAGGCATATCCAGTCTATGATTGGACCACAAGATCACATGATTTAGCTAAGTGGGAAAAGCATGGAAGACAGTAGTAATTTCAGCTTTTCAGAATCAAAATTCGACAGTTCAGCTGTGACATGTGGGTGATAATCCAGCGAATGGAACAAAAGTTGAACGATATATGCAACATGACCATTTTGAATGATTAAAATGGCTCCGTTGATGTATGAATGTGTGTTTTTGCAAAGCGAGATGGCCAGTCTACAGTTTTGTCATAGGTTCCACTGGGCTTCTGATGATCATTGCATGGTGATTGGAATTTGGTCATACAATGAAATATTTCAACATTGAAGGAAATGGCTTGCATAGCGGAAATTCTGTGATGATGATCAAAGAAGACATCCAACAAATCAAGTTTAACTGTTAAAATCCTGATAGTGTAGGTGCTAACATTTATTTATGTTAGTTGATAACAGTTCGAAAACATAGGAACACCAATATAAGTAGATAATATTTAGCACTGTCTAGAATGTTTTATTAACTTTATTGTAAACACCTCTTTTCTAATGTATTTCTGTTTTTTAAACACCTCTTTTCTAATGTATTTCTGTCGCTTTCTCTGTGCATTTATGCATGTGAGAGCACACTCGTGTGTATGTGTGTGTGTGTGTGGATGTTGACTACATTTTCTAGCGGTTATTAATGGTGACCCCGTAAATGTTTTTGTGACCTGAAAATTTGGAAGTGAGTTTTTCGTACCGAGTCTGTCCCACTAATTTTTAGCAAATAATTATCACTAAGATTTGTATCAGATGTGCAAAGATGTTCAGCCTAGTAAAAAGAGTGCATTGAAAAAAATGTTTTGCAAAATTGACAGGTGGCAGTCTAGTGTGTTGCGAGACATGCCCAGCAGCATTCCATCCAGATTGTGTCAATTTGACAAGCATGCCGGAGGATGCTTGGTACTGCAGTGAGTGTTCAAGTGGAAAGAAACCACTGTATGGTGATATTATCTGGATCAAGATTGGCAACTACAGGTCAGTCCATGAATCTTGGCTTTTTTTGGTTTTGTTGTTGTTGTTGTTCTTACTTTAGTATGGTTTCTTTTTTATTATTTGTTTTTATTTCCTTCAGTATGAGAATTCACTGGCGTTAATATTAAATTCTTTGTTCAGGTTGGTAGGGCTTAACTTTCGTGTGGATAAAGTAACAGTTTAATTGGGGAAAGGGGGTTGGGGATGATTCAGGAACAGTCTTAACTGTTTTGTTCAGTCTGATTTGTAGCAGCCTAGCAAATTCCATTAAAGTAGATCCATCATGACTTGGATTCTTGTGTTATCGTTGGCTCTTCGACATGAAGACTAACATCACTACTTTGATCCAGTCTTTTTGTGGTAGGTTTTGCAGTTCAAGCACACACACATGCACACACACACACACACAGACACACACACACACAGAGAAAATCTTGAAACAAGCTATTAACAGTGTTGTTATCCATTCAGAATTGTGCATCATGGTTTCTATTTATGGTTGCTGTGTTTGTCTCTTGGACCAGATGGTGGCCAGCTGAAATTTGTCATCCACGCAATGTGCCCACCAACATCCAAGAAATGCCACACTCTGGGAGAGTTCCCAGCCAGTTCTTTGGTTCACATGACTACTACTGACACATCAGGGCAGGTCAGTGACTGCATATCATGTGCCATCTGTTTTGTGTTTTGATGATGTTCTGCTTTCTGTAATCCTATGATACGACGTTTCATTCATGTTGCAATATTTCAAAGATATATGTGCAAATTTTTTTTGTATAGTTGTCAGGTGGTGGTTATTTTTTGTTGGGTTTTTTTTATTTTATTTATTTTTTTTGAGGAAGATAGGAGGGTGACACAAAGAAAAAGGGGAAACGTGCCATCTTCAGACCTGTTTACCCTTAAGATTTTGCTGTAATTTTTACAGGAAAAAAATTCAAAATTACGGGAATTATGGCCACCCCCTAAAATAAGGGGGGAAAAAATCAAAGAAAGAAATGGTTAAATGCAAAGTTTCATCTGCAGTAAGAAGACATTTCCCAGTGTGCTTTGCATCTTTTACCTTGTCAAAGATGGTGATGAAGTGGTCGTACACGAACGGCCGGTTCTTCCAAATCTGTGAAAGTATATTGCAATTATGAAGATTATGGGTTTTTTTTTTTTTTTTTTTTTTTTTTCAATTACAGGTTTTTGTCTGACATATTACAGGTACATGAATTTGGGGTAAACAGGTCTGCTGCGTTTAGTTCAGATTACAGAAATCAAATCTGAAAGCCTTCACATCTGACTTTTCATGACATTCCCACTCACCAGATTTTCTTTACTGCCAGGCATTTGGAATTGGTGTTTCCCAGAAAAGATTATCTCGTTTAATAAATCATGTACTAAAATCATGAAACAAAAGATGAAGCCTGTCAATGAAGGTAATGTGAAACAGAACATGCCCCCCAAGTGGGTTGTCACGTGTGAGATGAATGTGAAACTTTTATTTTACTTTCGACAGGGTATTCCTGTTCCAAGAGGGAGATAGAGGCAGCAAGGACACCTCAGCTTCCAGAGGACTGTTCAAAATGTATTACAAAGGTAGTGCTCATTCTGCTTTATTTTACATTACTGTACCTGTGCTGAATGAATGGTATGTGGGGTCTGTTGATTTTATCATGAAAGCTCCAGATATTGTTTGAAACTTGAGTGAATGCCTTACATGTTGTTTATGTCATTTATTGCATTATGACAATTTTAGGTGCTGTTCATATGTCATTCATTGAATGCTACTAATTTGGCTAATCCGTTTCTGGAGGGCCCTTATGGATAGACATGTAATAATATCATTAGTTTTGTTTGCTGATATTGTGGGTTTATCCATTTCTTGTGCAAGTTAGTACAATGACAGTACATTGGTTCCTTTTTTTTTTTTTTTTAACTGAGACTTAAGTTCATAGCATACAAGTGCTACACTAACAACAGGGCTTGCAATTGATTTTATTTGTGCGTGTTATGTATAGCCTAATCAGCTGCAGGGGGCAATGTCAGGGCTGTTACCATCTGAAAAGCAATTCCCTATTTGCATGTATAAACAGATAATACAAAAGTAAATGAACAAACAAGTAGAAAAAAAATTATCTCAAATATGGTTAAAACAGCATAAAACTGGATCTGCTCTCTGCAAAGTTTTAATGACCAAAAAGTGTATTTTTTAGAAATTCAGAAATGACAGCTGAAACATACATATTCTGGTACTATCTCTGCAAAACTTAGGTGAGCAAAAATTGTACTTTTTTTTATAAATTCAGAATTGACAGCTGAAACATACATGTTCCGGTACAAGTCTGTTTGCTGCTTACATTTGATGTCATGCAAATCCCAGGACTCTGTGAGAATGTTTCATGGGGAATAGCTCATTGCATGATAGGCTCCATGCAGCTTCCTCACCTTTTAAAGATGTGGATGTGTGTAAAAGGAGTAGTTTGATTGTAATAGGCATGAAATTCTTTCCACACAGAATTCTTTTTGCAGCCACCAGTCAGTCATTGTTAAAATTCCTTAAGTTTGATGGATCTGAAGAGTTAACTGTTTGTGTGTTCCAGTCTTCTTGCCAGAGGTGTATGACATGACTATGAACTTCGGGGTTTTGATCTGTGAGGGATAGATCTGAAGAATTCTTTGTTTGAAAAGATGACAGGCCATGTTATTGCTTTGAATGTCATATGGACTGCCTCAAAATTGAGAACAATGTTCTGACTATCAGATTTAGAGTATAAAGTTGGACAGTCAGCAGTGGCCTACAGAACAGACAGGGAGTTGGAGATGATGAGAAAAAACTTAATACACTGACTCTAATAGACCATCCTAAGTGCCAGAACAAAGGCCATGTGTTCAGCAATGTAGATGGAGCTTCCTTAAGGAATGTGTGTTGAAAATTCTTGAATGTTGTCACAGGAAATACATTTGAAATTCTTGATCAGGAGCGATTGATAAATAAGCAGCAGATACAACTCCTTCAGACTTAGAACCATCAGTAAATATCATATGAAAAGACAGAAATTGTGAACAAAGTTAGGCAAGAAGGATTCAGGAAGTTTAAAAAAAAACTGGGAAGAAAATTTTACTTCTTATCATGTGAGTGGGCACTGGTTTGAAATTTTACCAGCCATAGTGATGTATAAACATGTTATCACTTGTATCAGAATGTTTTTGTTGCAGTGGGATAGTTGTTGGGTCTTTTCATTGCTATGTTTTGGTCACTGAGCTGTATTTCAGAGCAGACACTTTCCTTTGCAGGGGTCAAGGAAGCTACAGAGGCTTTCAAGTTGTGGAAGGCAGCCAAAGAAAACAAAGAACAGATTGAACAGGAAAGGAATGAACGTAAACCTGCACCATTCAAATTCATCAAGGTAAAATAAGTAGGAGGGTGAGGGGGGGGGGGGGGGGGGGGGGGGGGGATATTTTTTTCTCTGTGTTTTAGAGTGCTGCCATTGGTAAATAATCAGAATCCAGAGATGCAAACCATTATCAGCCATATTGCTATCTGTACAGTAAAACAATATTTGGTTTACCATTGTCTGCTGATGTTTATTTCATATTAATATTTTTTTTCTGTATCTGTGAAGGTCTTCTTTAACGATCAGATTGAAATAGTTGCTGAGTTGATTCATCGCCCATCTTGCACCGAATTGGATGAAGATTAGTGATAGCTCATTCATTTTTGTTGTCCTGAGCATTGTGCATTTTACCTGAAGAAGACCCAAGAGATTGAAACGTGCCATGTTTTGTCTTGTGATTCGTTGTCAACATTTTATGGGGCAGAACTCTATCAGTGATTTTTCAGATTTGATCAGATTGAAGTTTACAGTTGTTTATATTTCTTTACAAAAGCAGCATATGTTAACAGTTACACTAAAGAGTATTTTGGTTCTTTCAGACCAGTGTGCCTGTGGGCAATGTGCAAGTGTACAAAGCTGATTGTCGGAGATCCCACGCTGTGAATGTAAGCCAGATCAGAGAACCCATGTGGCACTGACTCTGAGTGTCTCAATCGCATGCTGATGTATGAGTGTAATCCCAACGTGTGCCCTGCCAAGGAGGCCTGTAGAAACCAACGCTTCCAGAAACGAGAATATCCTGAAAATGTGTGCCGTACCGCACAGAGTCCAGAGGCTGGGGTCTCAAAACATTGGTGGATATTAAAAAGGTGAGTACATGATGTTAACATCAGTAATAAATTATGCTTTTAAGGAACTGATGATAAATGCATACATATGTAGATGACCGAGTACTAAGAGGTGGGCTAAAAGACTGGTGGTGGTTTTTGATATAATAATAGATCTTGACTAAAAATTTTTTTTTTTTTTTTTTTTGCTGTCCCAACCTCTGCGCCACCTCAGAGGCAGTGCACCCACGCCGCTCATTCCGACACCCCGTCCACAGCCACAGCCCGGCAATCCACTGGGAGCAGTCAAGTCGTCAACCCTTAACCCACCGGAGGAGACACTGCACTGCTGCCGAGTCACTTCGGTGGTGTTCGGTGGCGCCTATTCTGATCTAACATACGCCGGACGCCCCCTGCTGACGACAATAATTGCTTAGTCGCGGAGCCGGCGTGAGTGAGCTCTCCCTCCGGAGGGCGCCACCACATCCGTCGAACGACAGCCCCCATGGACTCGCCGATACCGGTGACCCCGACGGAACCAAACCAAGGCCACAGACGTGGAGAAGACATCGAAACTGAGGTCACCATGAGAGCAGGGCATGAAGGGCCACAGAACTTGAGACATTTTTTTTTTTTTTTAATGCTGACCGATGAGGATGATGAAGATGATGCTACGGATTTCCATTTCGGTCTGAGACTACACGACAGGGCTGTACTCTACGCTTCCTTTCATAATATATCCCGGCGTCAACCAGGCCCGAGAGATACAGGCACCTGCAGTGTTGGTCAGGAAATTTGAGCAACACTCTCAGAAACGCATCCATTAAGTGGATGAAACTCGACTGTGTGGTCCCAGTCTTCCCAACTGAGTCCGCAGCAAACTCAACTCTGGGTAGGAGCCGGTCGGGGCAGAAAAACCCACATGACTCTGATGGGATTCGAACCCACGACCTCCCAGCCGGGAGTCCGCGACGCTAACCACTTCGCCACGGCGGCTGGTAGATCTTGACTAAAATGTCTGGTCAGAATTAATAAGGATAGCTGAATGCATGTAAGAATTGACTGAATATTGCTCAGTTGTGTTCTATGCACACTGTTATCCATTTAGATGATATCTGCGAGAAAAATTCTGGTATAACATATTGGTCTTCAGGGAAGATGTCATATGTGAGATATTACAACATACTACATTTTTACAAGCCCACTTGGTAATATGGAATTTGCTCCATATGGATGAAATATATCTAACTGGAGGGAACCTGAGTCATTTGTCATCTAAAATTAATAAGCACTATTTTTGAAATAACAGCAGAGTAGAGAGTTTGTGATGTTTACCTTTTGTGTATGACATTTTGCCTGTTCTGGTGTTCAGTATTCTTCAAAATGTTGAAGTAATTATATTTCTTCTTTTGCATAATTTTGATTGACATGAAATGAAGAAAAGACAAAAGTATGGAATAAAAATGCAGCTTTATTTTTCCACCCTGTTGTCCACTTTTTCAGCCCTTTGACATCAAGTCATAGACACCAGCACAAACAAGTTTTCACAAGTACAGATAGTCAGAGTTGGTGAATGCTGAATTTTTTTTTTTTTTTCCCCCTTTTAGAATTTTTTTTTATTCATCTTGTAGGCATACGTAAGGTTTGTAAGATAAAACGTCTTTTTGGAATGTTTTGGATAACTTAACTTCACAACCCTAATGTTTGTAGATAAATGATGTATAATTCAAATAGTTGTGTAAACTTGGGAATAGTATTTAAATATTGTAATCCTTCTCCAGGGCCAATTTGTCAACGAGTATGTTGGTGACCTCATTGATGAAGAAGAGTGCAAGCGACGCATCAAGCAAGCACATGAAGACAACATCACCAACTTCTACATGCTGACAGTGGACAAGAACCGCATTATTGATGCAGGCCCCAAGGGCAACAACTCACGCTTCATGAACCACAGCTGTGAGCCCAACCTGGAGACCCAGAAGTGGATGGTGAACGGTGACGTCAGAGTGGGACTGTTCGCTGTCAAGGACATTTCTGCAGGTAGAATTCATAGTGAGATTGATTGTGATGATCATTTTCTCTCTTTTTAGCTTTTGTTTTATGTTCTCTTACATTTGAATTCTGCTGAACTATTTTTTTGTTTAGGAGCTTTTTTTTTTGTAGTTATTGAGTGCCCTACCCCATGTCCTCTTTGAAAAAGAAAGGAACTGAGTGGTCAAACTGAACATTTTGTAATCGGTCATTTCCAGTAAGTAAATATATAATGGCATAGATTTCAACTGAAGGCATGCTAGGTTGTTGATGGAAATTTGTGTGGAAACAAATGCAGCATGAACTGTTGACCACAGATTAAACTAGCAGTATAAAAGTTTTGAGTCTGAACTGCTAACATGTATTGTGACATGTGTCGCATGTATGGGATTCATGTGCTCTGCCTTTATGAGAATCAGAGAACACAATTATAATTTAGGTTGCAAGTGATGTATTATGGTGTGCTTGTGTGTACATTCTCTGTCTTGACTAATGCCGACTAAAAGGTTATACATTCATTATAATGAAAAACAGTAATCATTTTCCAATTCAAAACATGCATTATTTTTGCACAAGAAAGAGGGGGGGGGGGGGGGGGGGGGGGGGGATTTCAGGAGTCATCCTCATAGTGATGCAATATCAATGCTCTTAGTCATCATTAAAATTGAAAATAATGAAAACAGCGTGGGACATACCAAAATCTGAAACATGGTTTTGGTGGTGGTGGCATGCTATTTTGATTAAACTTGAAATACTGGTGATGAACTCGATCAGTCTCTCTCCGGAATAATGTGATGAGAATAATAATCTATAGTATGAACATAATATATGCAGTTGTCCCCAAATGCCTCCAAACTGATCATCTGCCAGTGTACCTGTTACACATTGTTTCTATGATTTTGCAGTATGTGTGTTTTGATTTGTGAAATATGATATGTTATATTGATAGATGAAAGCCAAATCTGACAGTCCTCTGTTCCGTTTCCTTTATGTTGGTCTAGATGTGTATAGATTTTGTATTGTTTGGTGGTGTTTTTTGTTGAAAGCAGTTGTGAACTTGCTTGATTGACAGATTCAGGGTAAAACTTGCTTGTTTGACAGGTTCAGAGCTGACTTTCAACTATAACTTGGAGTGTCTGGGCAATGAAAAGACCAAGTGTTGCTGTGGGTCAGAAAACTGCAGTGGTTTTCTCGGTGAGCGGCCAAAGGTGAGGCTTATGTGGATCATGATAGGTCAGGTGTAGCTGATCTTGACATGTCCAAAGTTGGTTTTTTTTCTGGTCTGAATGTATGTGGTGAGTTTGTATATGTTCTTGTGTGTAACTGGAAGGAGATGAAGGAGAGGAGGTTCAAAGAGACATAACGTTGTTGATTTGTTTTATTTGATCCAGTTATTTTTTTTTATGCTGAAGAGGCGAGATGTAAATACCAAAAGAAAAAAAAAAGCTGCCTTAGGCTTCTGAACATAATGAAGAATTCAGTGCACATAATTTATATTATTAGTGTTATTACAAAATCCTACTGGGCATGTGTCATCCATAGCTATTTAGAATTTGTGTGGTTGTCACTTCTTTTTTTTTTCTTTCCAGATTTCTTAACTGATGAATTTTTTTTTAACTGCACACATATTCTCACTGAGGAAGCATGTTGGCAGGCTATGTAAACATTTGCCAGAATCGGCAATGCTGAAGTCGGTGTTTCAGGAACTGCAGTGAGCATAGGTCTTTCCAATCAACTATTCTTCAGAACATGGTTTATTGGTGTACTTTGAACAAATTTTTGGTATTTCAGGGCCTATCGTCCCATTGCTGTTTCTAAATTTGGTGCGTTATCAAAGAGGCAGACTTTCTTACAAAATTTTGCATACAAGAGTTAGCGAGAATTTTTTTCCTGGTGGAAGCATTCAAAAGTGGAACCTGAGACAACACTGTTGTTGCAGTCCACAGATGCAGTTAAAGCTCAAGAACTTCATGTCTATCTTTTCTTCTTTTTTTCAGATTTTATTTTGTTCTGTTTTATTTTATTTTTTTTTGTAAGTTCATCTTCATGCATTTTTGGAAAACATGCACAGAATAAACTGATCAGGTAAACAGTTTTCTTTTCCTACGTATTTCTGGGATGCTGACTTTTTGAATTCATTCCTTGTAACAACTGTTCATCTCAGGCTCTAGTAGCACTTCCTTTTGTTTGTTCTCAGATAGATCTGTTCCCACACATTAGTGGAAATGGTGAAAATCTGACCCATATCACTGATTTGACTGAATCATATGAAAACAATATGCTCACTTTGGACAAAAAATGCATCAATAGCATGTTTATGGTGAAAAGGTTTGAGTAATCTTGTCCTCTCCTGGTCAGTATTTGTGGTTGTGATATGGTAATCTGTTGTCTCTGTGAAGTGGTTGAACGGGGTGATTTTGTGGTTGCTGTGAACTTTGTGTGTTAAGGCAGTTTACACATATATATTTATATATTCTGTATTTGACATTGAAAACCAGTCTTGGATAGTCAGTTGAAAATTAAACTTTGTGAGATACATAAATGTAGTACAGTTGTACAGTCAGTGGTGCTGCAATCCAGAAGATACAAATAATTGACATAGTTTATTTAAAGTTTCGTAAAAAAAATTGTTGAAGCAGTTGTCTTAAGATGTGTAATGAGTGGTTTACTGTGAACATGTTGAGGAATTTAGTTTGGTGATGTGTTGAAGACTTTTATCAAAATTAATGCTTGATTTTGGTTCCATACAGCCCCAAACGACTGTAGGTGTGGAGAAGAAAAAGAGGGACAAAGATGGCAAGAAGAAGAAGAAGAAGAAACGTCTGGAACTGAAGAAGGAACATGACGATGAATGTTTCCGCTGTGGAGAAGGCGGAGAACTGGTCATGTGCGACAAGACCAACTGTCCCAAAGTCTATCATCTACAGTGCCTCAACTTGGCCAAGCCTCCACATGGTAAGGCCTTAACCTCTTGACTGCTGAATCCCACTAGATTTAGATTGGTGTATACAGATTTGATGAAAATAACATACATTGCAACAGTGTCATTTTCCACCTGAATGACCTCACACTCTTTCATGTGAAACAAGGCAAGACAGACTGGTCAAGTCACCTGATCTACCTGCCTCATCCTGTCACGATAATGCAAGTCCCACAGCAATGAGTATATTTGTCAGTAGCAGTTAAGGGGTCAGTGTTTGTATGATTGAGTGGTTTAACAATATAGGAAGAACAGTCATTAAGTCTGTAGTCTCTCAGAATATAACAGTCTTATTATTGATCTGAACAAACAAACAAAAAAAAAAACACAAAAAAAGAAAGGAAAAAAAAGAGAAGTAAAATGCGTGTTTTCACCAGTGTTGCAGATGCACAATTATTGATCCGTGTCTGTGCTCTGGTTCATGACATCTTTGTAGCAAAGCTTCCAGAATATTTCAGATTATTTTTTTTTAATAAACGTACACTGAAGTTTTCAGTTAAGTATAGCTTAAGAAGGTCACCTTTGTGACCATCATATTATGACAGATTCTGAGCCATCATGGTTTGAGCAGCCAGTCAAAAATGCACAAATTGCAGAAAATTGGAGATAAAAAACAATGTGTTTTTCATCAAGAAGTTTGCATCATATCCTTAAGCATCAGTTAGTGTGTAACTATTGAAAGCACCACGCATGTGAGTACCCACTCATGTGTAATACAAGGAAAAATAAAAAATGACAACCTGTGAATGTTTGACATTGAAATGGTCCAGTATGTCCAGGGTTTTAACCCTATTTCTTTGGTGGAGTGTGGATCCAGCTTTTTCCCCCAGACCAGTGTCATGTTTCGGGATACTAGTCATCCAGTCTAAGGTTGAAATTTGGAACAGACAAATTATATGTGGTATTGTATTTATTATCTGTGGATCTGCAAGACTGTCTCTGTAGCTTCTCAATCTGCAAGATTTTGTTGGGGATGCCTTCCGGTGCCAAGACATTGGGGCAAAAGCAGTAATTTTTTTGTTCATCTTCCATTATGATTTATGTGCGGTAGCATTATAGAAAGCAAAATAAATATCTTTTAAAAGAATTTGATGGTAGTGCCCATCATTTTGTTAATTTGGTTGCAAAAGCATGGAAACTGTGTCATGTTTTCTAGAAGCTCCTAATTTGGAAAAATTACTGAAATTTTTTAAAAGTGACTTCTTGTAAGTACTTGAGGAAAAGTGATAATGATATCTTCAAACAAATTGGTGAAAACCATTGAAGTCACAGGAAATGGGGACGGCTGTATCAGCTTGGCAACAGTAGGCGTATACACAAACTTTGGACTCTTCCACATGATCAGTATCACTGATGGCATTCAATTTGCTAGAACATTGAAGTTCAACGCTATGGGAGATCAATGATTTCTTGTGGGAATCATCCAGTGCTCATAAACGCATATTTGAAGGGGACACCATTACAGCTTGAACCATTAGAAGACAAAGAGCAACCAGATTGTGAAGTTTGTCTTTTTGATGTTGTTTTTTGTTTGCTTTTTTTGGCTCAACACTTTTATTATCTGTTTATAGAAAATAGTGTATCATAGCTGTCACCATCATATTTGATAGAATCATTAACTGCTGGGGAGTTGTTGCCCTTTGGTGTTCTAATAAGCCAGTCGAAGCCCAGTTTTTGTTCAGTCCGTCTGCTGTGAGAACAGTTAACAGAAAATGAAAAATGGGCCACTTGCAACTTGTCTAAACAAAACAGAGACGTAAAACGTTATTTTACTATTTTGCGTTCAAGTTCCCTGATTGAAGGAAAAGAATGTACCTAGCCTCGCATGTGGCAGTTCATGTGGGTGTCAGCCATCTTTCTCTCACATTAATTCAACTTACGCATCTAGTGACCATGTCAGACAACTGTCATTAGATTTGGCTATGCCCCAAAAGCTGTTGGTACAGCCCACTGTGTGCATGCAAGCTTTAAGAGAGCTGTGAACAGTCAGCCATTAACTCTGCTGATACTCCATGAAGACTGACATGAGCGGTGGGGGTACTCAGTCACCAACAGCATCCAGTCACACTGCAGTTGGGTGTTATTGGTATTGTTGTATTGAAGTTGATACAGTTGGCTATCTGATGGAAGTGTTTCGGAACTCTACTACCTTTAAAGTTTGTCGAGTAATTTTGTGACAGTATTACACAGAGCTCCAGAAGATAACAAAACAGTGCCGTTAGAGTTCAAATGAGGCAGTCAAGGGTTAACAGAAGATGAAAAAATATTACATTATGAGTATTATGCATTAGAGCTGCTAAAGATACCCAAACAGTGCTGTTAGAGTACAAACGAGACAGTCAAGGGTTAACAGAAGATGAAAAAATTACATTGTCTGGGAGGTTGTTTTTTGTTTGTTTGATCTTGGGGGAAGAAGGGAGTGGAGTTAGTTAATACAAAGTAAAAGTTGTTGTATGGGATTCGTTAGTTTATTATTTTAAAGTATAGTATGTGTAAATGGGTTAGAGTTGCATGATATTAAGGTTCTAGTGAGTGGTTAAAGGATGACATTGTTTCATGATATTTTTCAAGATACTCTAATAGTCATAATTTGACTAAAGGATGGCCACAATAGTTATAGCATCAATGTTTCTTACCGCTTGCGTTCCTGCAGCTATGGAATAAGTAATGGTATTTTAAATTAATATCAAGCAATAAATTCTATTGATTTGTGATTACAAATAGGTATAAATTACTTTGCTTTCATGTATGGTTATGAATATGCTTTAAACTTTAGTGTGCTGAGTGTGTTTGTATTTGTGAGTATATTTTTTGAGATTATTATTAACAGAAGAAAAGGATGGAAAGTTTAAGAAAGTTGTTAATATAATAGAAGCAAACTTGTGTTGGCAGGAAAGTGGCTGTGTCCCTGGCATCATTGTGATGTGTGTGGCAAGCTGGCCACCAAGCTGTGCTCTCTGAGTGCCCCAACTCCTTCTGTCAGCAGCATGAACAAGGTGTCATCACCCTTATCAAGGACAGCCTTATTTGTGCAGAGCACACGGACCTTATCCAGGGCCTGGCAGCTTCCACGTCTGAGAGCACTTCAGCTTCTGTTCAGTCACTATGCTCCTCCTCCTCGGGAGACAGTGACGATTCTGCTGAACCCACAATGCTTGCAGAGGAAAGTCTGAAGCAGGAGCATGATGCAGAAGATCAGCAGGCAATGGCATGACTTTGGATGATGATGAAGTGCGTGCTGTGGGTGTTCAGATAAAAATCTACCCCCCAGTCAAAGAGCCAAGTGAAGAGAAGTTGGAGGAGGAGATGATGACCCAAGAGACCAGTGAGGTGAAGCCCGAGGCTGAAGAATTGGTGGCCAGAGAAGAAGGCAGCCCGAAAAACATGTTGAACATCATGAGCACCCAGCCTACTGACAGTGCTTTTCTCTCACTGCTTTGAAGCCTGGTGAGGAGGAGGACAGTACAAGGAAGCGCTCCAAAGGTCAAGGGCGCAGGAAGGGAACTGTTTGCAGGACTAAGGCACGCTATAAAGCTCAGTTGAAGGCTGGCAGTGCCTCCTCATCTCCATTGCCAGGTGGAACCTCACCAAGTCTTCTCCCTCAGAACACAGACAGTGACAATGATTCTGGGGGATTGGTTATAGATCTTCCTTCCAACTGAACAGTAGGGACGCTGTAAAGAAGACAATGTCTCACATTCAGCACAACTGTTCTTTTCCTTTCAATATTTCTTTATGAACCCTACCTCAAGCACCTGTGGGCTGTCTATGGACAAAGCTGAAGGCAGTGGTGTCAACTTCACACTGCCGACAGGTCTGATAGGGTGTCATAGAGAATATTCGTATCTTGTCAACATGTTTGTCAGACCACTGCACAATTTGGCAGTTATGCAAAGTCATCTGTTTGAGAGAGAAGGCAGAATAACTTTTGTGTTGGGAGTTGATTACACCCCATGAAAAAGAAATGGGGAGGGGTAAAAAGGGGTCTTGCAGCTATTCGAGGCTTGCTTGATGTTCCTGAAAGCCTGTGTACAGTTGTGGGGAATTAACTTTTTCTTCCATAACAGAATGAATGTGTGATACAGGTAAGATGTACTGCACATTGGAGAGAGCAGAAAGCGTTGGTTTCAGGTAGTTTCGTTTCAATGGGAAAAGCTTGCTGATATGTTGCATTAGTTTATGGAAGTAAGTTGCTTGGCAGATTTCTCAGTAATTCTCATTCTTTAACTGTTTGTGATGTATTCTTGCAGTTTTAAGGTGGGAGCTCCATGCTCCTGTTCAGTGTTGGCATTTCTTGGTGTGGACGTTGCCTTTCACTTTTTTCCCCAAGGTTTTAGACAAATGTAGGCGGTATCTTGGAGATTTTTAGGCAGTTTGTTGATTGATTTGTGTATCTGTTTTACAGCATGAACATTATTGTGTTTTAATTTGAGAGCTGTGTAAATGGGAATGTTTCCTCTGAAATGTGTGGGTTGTCAAACATACCAAGTCAGAATGAAGGCAGGTAAGATAGTTATTACTGTTTACTGGATTATGTTACTTTGTCAGAATATATAGTATATCCTCTTTTGCATGGAAACATATATGAAGATGGGAGAATGGTAAGCAGTATTATGTGTGTTACAGGGTGGTGTGGGCATAATTGAGAGATCCCCAACAGATTTGTATTGACTGTGTGTTTATAGGTTTAATTGCAAGAAAGGGGTGACAGGAGTGGGAGCTGAGATTGGCAAGTGGATTAGCGAAGTGTGTATCAAAACAGCACTGGTCCCAAGTTTTCAGCAATGATAGTCATGCCTGTCTTGATGGTGCAGAGGATTTTGCCAAGCAATAAACCTCGTGTTTGACATCATCTGAGCATAGTCCTGTGGATGGTGCTGCTTTCCAGTAGAATCTAAGTTAAACTTGAGACTTGAATATCACAGGGTTAGAGTATCAGTTCTTTAGTCCTTTACAGGTGACAGCACTTCATGGAAAATAGGGATTTTCTTCTTGTACTTGGGCTTTCTCCTTTCCTTTACAAACGCTTATTAACGTAATATTTGAGTTTGTGGAGTTTATTCCAAATGCAGCTATGGATGTTTTCACAAGGTTTCATCAGGAACAGGGATGTTTTCACAAGGTGTCATCAGGAACAGTTGTGGTAAGATGCATGTATGGTTTCTTTCTTTTCATGTTTGTTGCAGGCATGCTTTCTGTTTGAAATCACTTAAAGAGGCCAGAAGCTTCAAAAACACTGATTTAATTAGTAGAAGTTTTGTTTTACCCACAAAGATCTGTGTGGTGAGCTGAAATTTGAGTGATCACACTAGTTCATATTCAGTGCAGCAATACTGTATTCCATTTGCTGTGAAAATAGGAGCCTAAAAGTAATACTCATCACGTTTATTACAGTTTCATTCAGGGTGAAATGGTCATAACTTTATTGTGCCCTAAGTGATAGCATATGTAGGGCTGGTAATGAATCATCTTTCTGCAGATCTTTTTATCCAGCTGAGCCCGTCATGCTCACCCCATTTATCATCACACGCATGACCTTTTGTTAGTTCATAATGATCCACAGAGCACAGTCTGTTTGCGATAAGGACATTGCTTGTGTAGCTTGATGGGTTTGTATCATTTTTATGAAATGTTCTATGTTTTCAGCTATTCATGGAACAGTTATGTTTCCCTCATGCTTAAAACAATAAACTGTTCAACGTGAAATTGTTCAGAGTGTTGCTGGCTCTTTAAAGATTTTATTTTTCACACTTACACACTGACTGCAGACGAGCTTGTCAGGCTATTTTTGTTAAGTGCGCAGAGGAGTAACTATCTATCTTGGTATGATGGAGGTGTAATAAACTTGAAGCTTAATCTTAATCGTAGTTCCTGAGTGGAATATGCAGATAATTAATGTATAAAAGTGATGGTGGTAGTGTGTCTTATGAGAGAGCATGTGCGTGTGTGTATGTAAAATAGTAACATAGTGAAATGAAAGCTGCACAACCCTTATCCATTCCCCTTATTCCCACACCCCCACCCCCCTACAGCTGGGCAAAGTTAAGAACCTGTTGGGGAATTTCCTGAGGTTTGTTTGACTCATTGTTAACACACAATGCCACAAGAAAGAGGCATATTTGGCATAGTCATTGTATGATTGATGTAGCTGTGGACATATGATAGATCAAGGGAACTTCTACACTGTACATCTCTTCAAGTTTGTAGATATTTCAGACGATGTATCCAAAAGTTTTCCAGCAAAGCTGCTGTCATGAGGTGCAGCAGTCAGTTCTTTTCCCACTGTACAGGCCGTTCCTTTAGCGGCCCAGGCTTGGCAACAGCAAACTTGGCAACAACCAAACTTCTTTTCCTGCAGGTTTCTTTGACTGAGGAAGAACCACCAGAGCAGGGAGACCTGGAAGGAGCAGAAGGGAAGAAGATACTGTAGTAATGAGTTCCTAGAGTGTAGAAACAGACTGCGTATGAAAGGTGCTGGTCTTAAAATTATTTCTTAATAACTTGCATTATCAAACATTGATGATCAAGGAAAAAAACTTGTTGTATTATCAAACATTCAAGATCAGGAATAAATTGACAAAGACATAGCCAATTGTACCGACAACAGTTTTATTCAGAGATTCTAGTACAGGTTGCCATGTAAGTCAAAGAGCTCTTGTATGGTAAAAAGTTTTGGCACTGCCTGTAAGGCATGTGACCATGTCAGTATAGCTCTGGTCATTATCTTCATCGTGACTGTGCTTCAGTCCATTATAATCACCAGTTTATGTTTTGTTGGTTTTTCTTTGGTTCATAGTACTAAAGCATGATCCAGGCTGTATGTTCTGGTCTACCAAGTGAACTATTCATAAGTAAACAGTAGGTGTTTTTTTTTTGTCGTTTGTTTGTTTGTTTTTTTGATTTAAAGATTAATTAGATAATGATCCAGAAATAATAGATAGAGGAAATTGGCTCTCACTGTCCCCAGAACAGAACAGTCTTAGGAGGATAAGATAAAAAAAATGGGGCTAGATACTTTGATGTATGATAACATAAATGAGTTGCAACATGAAGCCCTGTATGTATTGATATATATATAGAGAGAGAGAGAGGAGGGATTACGATAGTTTCTATATGCTGCTAGTGAAGGGTTTAGCATCTGTAATATATTTTCTGATTGTATGTTCTCATTTTCTCTTTCTCCCTCCCGTCCCGCCCTCCCTCCCTCCCTCTTTTTTTTTCTTTCATTTAGATCTTTGCCAAGTCATGAATGTAATGATGGAAGAGTTGTTAGCCTAAGCTTGTTTTCCCCCTCTACTAAACTGTTCAGCAATATATATATATATATATATTGCTGAACATATTGCTGAAGAAGCTTTTTAAGCGAAAATTTTTATTGGAGAATATACAATTTAAAATTAAACTGGTTACTTCTGTGTTTTTTTATTTTACTCCAAGTATATATATATATATATATATATATATATATATATATATATATATATATATATATATATATATATATACTTTTTTTTTTCCCAGGTTGGATGAAGAGGGGTTTCATCCAATGATTTGAAGTCCATGTAGCCTGAAAATGAGTCATTGCCAAGGGAGCAGTCAGTTCATCACAATAGCTGGCATTTAACTATACCACTCTAAACCTCAGAGTGAAAGGGAATCAGATCATTGACACACACTGAAAAGCACTGTTTGCATCTATTATCAGGATCTTGATGGGCTTTATCACATAGATAAGGCACCAGAGAAAAATGTGCTTCTGCCCGCCATATGATTGATTAATGAGTTGATTGACTATAAAACAGAAGAGCTTTGGGCCAAGAATCAATTAATGTGCTTAATAATTCTTTTCAGCTGCACTGGAAAAACATTCACGAAAACTCTGGTCACTGGAAAAACATTCACGAAAACTCTGGTCACAAAATTTATCGTAAAACTCTCACCTTCCTTTATCCCACTCCTCCATTCCTCTCTTCCCCAGCCCCTCCCCTCCATCTGTAGTGGGCTTCCCCCTTCCTGTTGACTGTCCCATTCCTCTTCCCCTCATTTCTCCCTTTCCCCATCTCCCTTCACCCCAATTCCTCTCCCTTCCCCTCCCTTTGTCTTATGCTGGCTTTGAATTCCTTGAAGAGGGGAAATAAGTGTCTGAACTAGGGATCTTTAGATCATCAGTTTAATGGTTTTTGAATGGGCTAAAATGGCTGACAAAAGGCAAAGTGATTTGAATCTGTATTAACGCCAACAGTGTGGTGTGTTTGACTGGGTAGGAGGAATCCTGACATCACTTCTCTTTGCCATATGGTTACATTAAAATGCAACTTTATTGTGCAGAAGTAATTAGCTTCTGATTTGCCCAATATGTTAATGAATAAGCTTGCATAATTTTGAGCAGATAAAACAAAAGCTGTGGATTTGTATAACCTGCAAAAATTGAATGATACAAAGGCAGGCAGGACACAGACAGACAGACAAACGAATGGACAGACGGTGCATTTCATGAATTAGATATGACTTTTGGCAAAGGAAGCAACAAGAAGAAAGTAGAAAGACTTTGAAAATAGTAGGCTCTGACCTTGGACACGATTGTTGGATAAACATTTCCTGAGATCTACCATCAAGTATATGCAGCCACATGTTAACCAGACTCACATGAACATGCAGCAAGGAAACTGCTTCACAAAGACACCAAGATAGTCGAAGATTATTGTCAGCTCTATGGAACTTGGAAATGTTACACCATTAATATTTTTATGTGGAAATGACATTAGGATGAGGAACGGGAACTGCAGCTCGTTATTTGATTGCATTAGAATAATTTTAAGAGTAAAATGTACTTTTTGTTCAAGAAAAATGAAGCATTATGAGACTGAGATAAATTTTCTCAAGAGGAATAACCAAAGCAGGCTTTATGATAAAATTTTCACAAGTAAGGGAGAGATCAAACTTGCAGGTATTTTCAAGAATTTTTGTTTTGTTTTTGTTTTTTTTTTTTTTTCAGTAAACTCGGTTAAGAGGTCCAGATCTCTTCACTTATGTAGCTGTGTGAACTGGAAGACTTTACATATATAGCTGTGTGAACTGGAAGTCTTTACATATGTAGCTGTGTGAACTGGAAGTTTTTACATATATAGTTGTGTGAACTGAAGTCTTTACATACATAGCTGTGTGAACTGGAACTCTTTACATATATAGCTGTGTGAATTGGAAGTCTTTACATACATAGATGTGTGAACTGGAAGTCTAGATTACTGAATAAACATAGCTATGGAAAAGAAGTTTAAAGGCAAAATTGTTTGGTGAATGGGGTGGGGGACTGTGTTGCCAATTATAAAGGTCAAAAACTTAAATGAAATCTATATATCATCAGTGGTACAAATGTTTAATACAATCACACATGCAAGTGTCTAAATACAGGAAAGTGTGCGTTATTAGCTGGAATATCAGTATTAGATTATCTAAGGGAACTGTTCCCTTGCATTGTATGTCTTTCTACTTCAGCCAGAGTTATGTTTCCACTGGAATCTGCTGAAGTGTGTGTGTTTCAGCAAGATTACCCTGCAACTACAGAGCCAGCTTTCAACAAAACTGGGTTGGAAAATGGAATGTGGCCAAAGGGCTAACTCACAATTTTTTTTTTGTGCAGATCCACATCAAAGGTGAATACAGATTCCATCAGCAAGATTATGTGAAAGCTATTGAAACGATTTTAAAGAACTTGGTGGAAAAATGGAGCTGAGTGTGGCCATGAAATTTTGGTATAGATCCTGATCAGTGGTTGGATCCAGGATCTGTGGACCTCTGCAGAGGTTTGCATTCTCCTTGATGCCATTTTGTTTTCAGTATGTATAAACCTTAGCAAGGAGATGGTTAACTGAGTAAGTTTGTTGTGAGCGTATTAACAGGCTGTCTTGACTGTGTGCTTCCTGTTCTTCATTGTAAAGATGCTGCTCAGCTGTCTCCTGTAGTATGTGACACATTTTTTTTTCATAGGTTCCTAATGAGTTCATCTTATATAGAAATGCCATTATTCTCAAGAGAGGTCATATGGAGTGATTCTTGTAAGAACTTCATGGCTGCAGACATCTGCATGTAACACATAGTCTTCAGTATCCAACGTAGGTGAGAAGTGAACTTTCTAAGCTTGAATACTCTCCCAAATAGTTATTGGCTTTGATTGATCAGTTGAATTACTGGAGCACTGCACAAGACATTGGTGCTAACCCATTCCTAGGACGCCGCATGTGCGAGAAGCCAGCCAGTGGATTCCCACAACAGAACACGGGCCAGCACTGCATAAGCATGTCACCACCCTCTCCCCTTCCCCCCCCCCCCCCCCCCCCCCCCCGATTATCAGGTTTTCTGCTGATGATCAGCTGTTGTTGGCATTCCCCACTCCCCCGTATCCACCCCCACCCTTCAACCATCCAATCCCACCGTTCTTTCCATGTCATCGTGTTCTGTCATCATGAACTAGCCTAAGATGTTCATCCCAGTAAGAGCCAACATATTCTCTCTCTCGCTTTCAAAAGAGAGAGAGAGAGAAAAGAAGGCAGGATGCAATGAGGGGAGAGTTGTAGAACGTGGGGAGTGGAATTAAAATGCTGGTGTTTACACAAGCTTCCACTGAAAAACATTCTCCCATGTGTTGGAATTAGTGCGGGTCACATATTTACAAAATGCTGCGGTGATGGAAGTTTTTTTTTAGCTTCTAGAAAAGAAATTGTTTCTGCTGCTGTCTTCAATAACTCCTAACAGGATTACAGTCTTGTTAGGGAAACAAGAGAGAGAAGCAGAAGAAAGGCTTCTGATAACCTCTGATGAAGGTTTCTTGATGTATGATATTTTTTTTATAGACTCAAGAGAGAGACTGAACTGAATCCCACCCTGATTCAATATTTGAGCCCAGTGTGTCAGCCCTGATTCAATATTTGAGCCCAGTGTGTCAGTGTATGATTTCATGGGAGCAGAATACATTGCTTGGTCATAATCTATGAAACAGTAGTCTTGGCTCAATCAAGAGAACTAGCATATGTTCTGGTAAGTAAAAGCATTTTACTTGAAGCCAAGCTGAAGGATGAACATTTCATGGCCACAAAACAGTATGTCTTTTTGTAATAGATTTTTTAAAAAAAAATACCTTATGGATATGGTATTTGAGATTTTTTTTCCAGTCATTTTCAGGTGAAATACTGATCTCTGTTGTAGTTTAAAAAAAAAAAAAAAAAAAAAAAAAAACTTATGAAAAAAAAAAAAAGCGGCGCTGCATTGTGTTTCCAAGTTCACCAACAGTCAGTGTGTATACATTTGACAACTGGTGGAGGTCAGAACTTGTATCAGCAGGAAAGTGGTTTCTTGATTTTATTATTCAAAACAATTAGCAATGAACTTGTACTAACAAACTCCACACAAAAATCCCATTAGTCTTGGCATTTGTTTTGTTTTAGCATTTTTGTTAGGAATGTTGGGTATGGACCTATCTTACATTTGGTGGTTGGTCCAGAGGCATACGCTACGTTTTTTTTCATGATGTATTGAATGTCCATTCCCATTGTACACAGTGAAACTAAAGAGAGGGACAGAAAGTTTGTAAAAGCAAAATTCACATACAAGATTCTTTTCTTTTTCTAGTGCTAGTGCACTCTGTTGAAATTCACATGAAAGTTTTGTTTTTTGTTCTTTTACTGCTAGTTTACTCTGTTAAAGTTCGCATTGATTCTTTTTTTTTTTTTTTTCACAGCTAGTTTACTCTGTTGATACTATCAGATTTTTGTTATGACTTAAAAATTAAGTAAAGTGAGTCATGATTATTTCCTGTCTGAAAAGGTGTTGGTGATATTGACCATCTCACTCCTGGAAGCTTGTTTCACCCAAATCCCTGAGCAGGTGCCACATAGAAATGCGTGCATTAATTTAAATAAATGTTTTCTCACCCATGTGTCCAAGTTTATAACATAATACTGTCATAATTTCAAACTCCTGTTTCAAACATATCCCAGCATTTACCTTTTTGTTTTGTTTTGTTATTTTATTTTAAGAGAGGCTGCAACCTAGCAGTCAACCTACAAGTCAAACTGCCGTGGATTAAAGGTTTGCTGTACTCTGATTTATGTGAACTGGGACCTTGCCAAATGATATTGTATATATTCATGGAGGCTGTTGGCACAACGGTCTTTTTTTTTTTTTTTTTTAATTGATGCATGCTTTGCTGTTACTCACTTCTTGTGGATATTTCTCTTCAATCTTCATTAACATTTTCCTGCAACATTGTGTTTGTAGAAGCACCTCGGCAGTTACAGATTCCAGAATACTCTGTCCTCAGTCTTTTGCAACAATGTAGACATGATACAGGCATTAAAGGTCCGCAGACCATTGCTTTTTAAAGTTTCCAGTGGAGTTATGATTTTCAGTTACATGAAAAAGAACAGATGAATTATTTGGGGATAGGTCATCACTGTATAGTTCTGTAAGCAGAATACAGTGTTTCTTTTTGATTTAAAGAGTGGAGGAAGTCTATATTCAAAAAAAAAAAAAAAAAAAAAAAGGGGGGAAATTAAGTATTTCATTTTTCATTAGCTCAGAAAGCTTTGTATATAAAAAGAAAAGAAAAAAGAAAAGAAACCTCAGCCCAAACAGTTCGAAAATCATACATTATACTATAATTTTTTATTTTCGATGTTTTTTGAGCGAGCTTATAAATGAAGGTATTCTCCTGTTACATGTTCTAGAATTGATAATGTATTTAGCGTTCAGTTTTGACAGTTCTTGTGCCCGAGAATTTTACGTTAATTTTTACATTTCAGAGAGAGTCCTTGAAGAGCAATTTCTGGTGTACATGTGTTCTGGGTATGTTATATTCATGTTGTTTTTCTGTAACTGAAATTTTACATGTTTTACTATTTTTACCGCATGTTAAAGCAGCCATGCTCCCGTTTTGGGAAGCAGGCAATGTATATGTTGGTTATGTTCTTGTTTTGATAACCCACTAAAGACAGGGACATGAGCATATGTAGCATGTCTTTTCCGTGTATATTCAGTGGGAAGGATTAAGACGCTGGAAAGCTGAAATGTACATTTATCCCAGAGATCATCAAAAAATCTCAGCCCTAATTCCCACTTCGACTTGAGGAGATATAAACACAGACTTCAGATACCGTCTGGATGGAAATCCAGCATTTGCACCGCTGAAGACTAATCAATGTTAAAAACATTTTATAACCCCTTTGAATGACTTTTTTCTGTTTCATTTCCTGATATTATTGATAGTCCTCCAAGAGATCATTTACCTGATTGTGCCTTTGGATAATTCACTCTTTCTTCTTCTTCTTTTTTTTTTTTTTTTTTTTTTTTAGGCCAAACAGTCTGTATTGTCTTTCAGATTGTTGACTGATGCACATTTTATTTTCACTTTTGACACTGCCTTAAGATGATCTTCGGCTGAAATGATATGAAGGATTGTGTGTAATCCAGCGATTTGGTGAACTTCTCCATGAAATCAGCCTGGATTTCTTTTGAACATTTTTTGTTTAATAGCTTTTATATATGGATACATTACTGTACGAGAGCAGAGGCTGGCAGGGCTTGATTCCTGTCATGCAAAACACCAATATAATACTTGATCTAGGTTAACCCCCCAGAGCAAAATACTGTTATCTCCCATATGTGCACAGTTGTAGGTAGTTTAAATCAGACAGCCAGTGATGTTTTTAGGTAAAGTTGCCTACACTGGTGAAAATCCTGTTGTACACATTTCTGATATTTGAAAATGTTTAGCATTCATGGCCAGAGGGATTTTAAACATCATAAGTTAGCTGGACTTAATGTTTTGGATGCCAAACAAAAATTCTTCAGTTGTAAACAATGCATCATGTTTAGAAGTGATGACCACCAGACTTCAAAATTAAGTTGCTGACATCCCATTTTCCATTACCTTAATGTGACACCAGACAAAGATATGCTTTTTATGTTGACTGATCATGATAGCGTGTGACGGCAGACAGAATGGCAACTTTCAAACTGTTATTTGCACAAATAGCAGCAATCATATACTGTAGCCTTGAATAATCAAAGTTGGTTGTGTATTTGCCAACATATCTCTGTCTTATTTTATAACCTTTAACTCTGTTACCTTGTAATTCCTTTTGGGAAGGTGTGTAGGTGGACTGCCTCAAAAAGTTTTATTTTTCTTCTCATTTATTGATTAGGTTTGTTTGGTGTTTTCTTGTTACTAAGTTTTGTTTATTATTTTTCATCGATGACTAAAAAAGTGTATTCTGTTTTAAAGTATACTGTTACACTTGGCTCTGGGAACATGCTTTTTCTGATAACATCAACAGTTCAGTTTTAATAAGGCTGTCATTATGTAAGTTTGTGTGTGTGTGCAATGTTTTTAAATCAAAGGTCTGCTTTAATCCTGTTGTATCTGTGGAGTTTTGCTTGTTTTGTTGTTTATCTTTGTCAAGTATGGTGTTTTGGTTGCAGCAGTTTTCATAACTCGTTGTATTGAAAGTTATAATGAATAGGAAAGGCATTTGATGTTCTACCTACTATTACAAGCAATATAAGAAAATGTGAAATTGAAGTATTGGAAAAAAAAGAAATTAAACATTTGTATCATTGAAATTATTTCAGCAAACGTTACCAAGACTGAGAGGTTTTAATTGTGACTTGAAAATGGGGTGACTGTAATTCACTCTGGAATGCAGGCATTTGACAGCTTTCATAAGACTTGAATGGCTTGTGAGAAAATCCTGCTAACAGCTAAGAAATTCAGACGATAAGGTTTTTATGCGAATACCTGAATACTGATACTTAAGGATGCTCACAGTTTGTTGTTACTTATCCATTCCGTAATCTATGACTGATCACTGCCCATTTTAAGAAGCATCAAGACATTCCCGGTTCCCTCAGTGGGCGAATTTGTTCACTGCACCCTCAGCAGAATTGGAAATAACTCAAATCACAACACAACATGAAATAAAATGTAAGGATTTCACAGCCTTGTCAGGATTAGAAGATTCTATGGGAAAGGGGGGTACAAGTTCTTGAGATTTTTCAGATTTCAAGGAATTGAGAAAGGTGCAGTCAATGCAGTGTTTAACAACAACAAATTTAGATCGGTTTGCATTCAAGGGTAGTGTTTGGAACATGATCCAGAGGTCTATATATATTCAGTTAGAGAAAAAGAGGGTGTTGTGAAATTCTAGGTCTTTCCTGAAGAAACATCTGAAGCCAAATTCTTGCATACAAGAGACAAAATTCAATATGTTGGGAAATTTCAAAGTCTTTACTGGTTCATTTTTTGATGATGAATCTGAGACTTGGTACACAGATTGATTTCCAATTGTATATAGTCAGTAATGATCAGGTGTACGTGTTATATATTTGATATATTGATGGAGGGTCATCACATTGTGTTGAGTGTAACCAATCTTTGTCAAATAGAGTTGTCCACATAATCTTAATAATCATGTGTTTTGAAATGGTTGAGTTTGATTGCCGATAATGATTACAAAATGCTTACTTGGTCAAAGGCATGGAAGAATCTTCGTTTGTTCTTGTGGTAATTCACTTGCATCTGTGTACACAGTGATGAGCACTTAAGCGTCACAAAAACAGAAGAAGTATTCTTTTGCATGATGGATTTCATGAAGATAGGTCTCTGCACTGATCCTTAATATTTTGTACTATTATTCCATTTGAAAATCAGTACGTCTACTGTCCATCAGTTTTCCTTTTATCCAGTTCTCTGTTTTATATCCATTTTAGAATAACTTAAATCCATTATCCAAGATTCTCTCAGAAATTCACTTGTCCATCTGTTACAATGGTACTCATTTTTAACAATGTACATTCATGGCTTTTCTGATGAAATTCAGACTGGCTCCAAGAGCCATTGCATTGCGTTCACTTCTGAACTTGACAGCATAGTCCATCATTATTTTTGTCATTGTCAGCCATCTGGGGAATAAACTGTTTTGGATGCAGATACTTTTTTGTGTATTTCAGTTGTATGTTACACATTAAAACTGCGGAGTAGGATGTTTTGGAGCTGTCTGCGTCCATCTGTTTTATGTGTATGTTGTCTGCCAGTAAAGTAACTCAAAACCAGTAGAATGGGGGATGTCCATGAGACATTTTCACAAGCTATTGAAATTGGGGGGATGGGGGGGGGGGTGTGAAAATGGAGACAGTTTCATTTGTGTACAAAGCACACATGGATTGCATCCCTTCATTAGACACTTGCTTTCATTTTTGTCTGCTCAAGTTTTGTTCAGACTTTTGAGGCAGGTGATATCCCATGAACCAAGGTAGTTCTTCATTGTTTTGTCTTGTGCAGCATGGAGATGGTGGTTCTCCATGTTCACAGATTTTTCCGTTTTGTGGACAGTGGGAGAAATACTTATTCCACATTTGACATGATATGTTTTTGTGGGGGGGGGGGGGCTAAGGCTTTGAAATATGTTTGTGTGTAGGGTGCATTTTACACAGAACGATAGGTAAATCAACCGTACTGTCTTTTGCAGTTTACATAAAGTGGGTGTATATATCTGCAATTTTGGGCATGTGACCAACAGAAACATGTATTCTTCTGATGTCAAAAAGAAATGTGCTATCTGCTGCTTGGGGCTCGCAAACATGATCAAAGTTGCGCCTTTGGTCAAATATGAGTAAACAATGCTCTAGAACTCAAGTATTTTGAAGTGCCCAAGTTATTTTCATGTTTCCATAATCCACCAGAAGACGACCTGTTTTATGTGTGATCTTTAAATTGCCTATTTGTTCCACACGCATATACGCACAAAGGATGTCAAAGTCCTTGCAGGTCTGTTCACCTGGAATATCAGAGCAAACTATTTTAAATTATGTTCTTATAGTTGTGGCAGGGTGTGAGCGATCAGCTTAAATTCTGCGAGTAAGTTGTGTAGCCCACACACAAATGCATTCTTTTACCAGAAAGAACAGAGATTAACATTCTGATAGCCCTATGTTCTTTAGGACTTTTGTTTGAAAATAATGATTATATGCAGTTTCCTTCGTCTGTATTAGAGGTGACATAAGAATGGAGTTTAACGTTAGCGTTACATTTTTTTGGACTTGTTTGAAAATTATGAATTGTATGTAGTTTCCTTCGTCTGTATTAGAGTGGGCTTCAGTCTGAGAATAGCAGTTCTGATCCATCCCAGAGAACCAGACGATGAAACTAACCACAGCTACAGTATTGACTTTGGTGTGTCAACAACTTCCCCCATAAGTACCAAGGGATAACAGAACCAAAATCTTGGTGTCATGGTTACCTAAAGGCATAGGATCATGTTTTATCACCAATTGACATGTGTAAGATAACATGGGGATATTATTTGTTGCAGCAGTCTTGTTGAAAACTTTAGGGTGTCCTGTGGAGTGTAATGCATTCAACGATGTTCTTTGTCATCATTATTACGTGAAACAAGTGTGTTTTGAAAGCGCATCATCGTTAGTGTGTCAGTCAGACTTGACCAGCGTGTGTTTTTTTGTAATAAAATAAAATCATTCGACAATCAAGACTTTAGCAAGCACACAAGGCTTTTTTCCTTTCTTTTTTTTTTTAATACAGTAGCAAATAGACCAATAAATGAAGACATGTTGCCTTTACGTCATTAATCTTGCAAGTGGAGTATCTAGTTTGTCATAATGATAAGCATATACATTTTTCCTCCTGTCGATCACATAACATTAGTAATCAGATAATTGAAATAGCACCTTATACAGGCAATGTATTGATAATTTTTTCTCAGGGTCAGAGTCAGTTGGAATTGAAGAACGGGTGAATCGAAGCGTAGAGTCATCCTTATCTCTAGAGCTCCTAGCCTACAGATTATTCTTGTGTAGCTCACTCACACTTGAGTTTGTGTTCATTGTAGACTTATTTTTTCTTATTTATATTCCATGAAGTTTGTATATTCCATCTGTTGAATGCAAGTAGATGTACATATAATGTTTATAAAAGGGTGTAATGGGCACGGTTGGTTGTACAGTTTCCTTCATTTGATTGTGTTTAGTATAAAGCTTGCATACAGTTCCGTTTCCAGAGTTAAATGTTGGCATTATAACTTGGCAGTGTTTCTTGTTATACATTGCAGCTATTGGTGGAACACAGTGGTATCAGGTTTGAAAGGAGGGGAGGACGTCCAATGTTTGAATCTTTCATGGTCCCCAAAACATGGATACTGTGTTATTTGATTCACCTGTTGATGGAAAACATCATGGAGGATGAGGTTCCACTGCCCATCATTGTCTATATCAGTTGTATTTACCCAAATGCTGATTATTACATATAATCTTGGCCTGGCCTAATGTTGGTTACATCGCAATATCTTCACAAATGCTGATTGTCCGAGATACAGCACTGGACTGATTCATGTACCACCCTTTCACTGTGCATACACTGTGTGAGCTTTGTAGATCAAAGATTGCTTTTAATTCTCAATAAATAACATATTCTTCTGCATGTGCGTTTTCTCTTTCATGATGAAAAAGTCTGGCATTATTAGTATTGACCTTTTTGCATCCACGAAGACCACAGGTTAGCTGTTTTATTGTTCTTTTAAAATCAGAATTAGCAGGAAAAAGCAATCTTTTGAGAAGTGTATATAAATCTGAAATTAAAGGAGGGGGAGGAGGCAATCAAAATTCTTAACACGAATTCAAAGCTACCACTTTACATGTTACTTTACATGCATTAATGCATGCATATTATGGTACATGTACACACATAATTACGAAATGCGGTCAAGTTCATTTATTGACTTGCACCATGCATGCACAACTCTCTCATCGTTTCCAACACAACAGTAATGTTCCACAGACACAAAGCCAACAGCTTGTCTCCAAGAAATACATCTTGCTGCACTTATTACCCACCCTCCATCCAAACACAGCATCAAACACATAACATCATGTTCAACTCGCTGACTGCCAGGGAGTTGTTACCCTTATCCTTACAATTTTATCCTGCATTCCTTGGCGGGAGGTTCAATTCCCTGCTGTGAGAACAACTCTCAATAAGTAAAAACAGGCATGCCAGCAAGTTGTCTAGAATGAGTGAACAGGTAAATCATATTTCCACTATTTAGCCTTCAAGAAGTCTCAACTGAACGAAGGATTGTGCCATGCCCCTCCCCCCTCTGCATGAATATCCACTTAGCAACCCCTCTACTCTTGAGCTGATTAAATATAAATGCTGACTAGTTTTGTCAATCAAATGTCATCAGACTTGGCTTGCATTGCAAATACATTGGAACCGCCTACTACTGGCATGTGCAAGCTTTAAAGACAATTACTGGCTGTAGCCAGTGCTTGATCCAGGCATGACGTGACAGGTGGGGGGTGCACAATCACTTACGGGATCCACTTGCAGGGCCGTTGTGTCTCATTGATCATGTATAACTGAAGTAAATAGAACACCTGTCTGATAGAAATTTAGGAACACCCCACTTTTAGTCTACTTCAGTATCATATGACAAACTGTAATATACGAGTTATGTATGGTGGCATTTGAAAGGGTATGCTGGGTATACGTATTGAGGCAGTCCAGGAGGTAACCTTTCATCAATAAATAAGTCGGTTTCATTAAGCTACACACTGTCTCTCATTTTTCTCTGAAATACACATATGTGCACTTTTCTGAAATTGGACATCTGATTTCTGCTTCCATGAACCATCATCTTGCTGGAGCATTTAGCAACTTGCCCTATCAACGCTGAACTGTATAGTACTGGACCCCAATTCAGATGGCCTGAAACAGGTAAAAGCAGCCTAATTATTAGCCCACTTCTGTGGACAGCAAAGGCCTGACGCTAAGTTCTGCTTCACCCATGGCAGACCAGCATGGGAAGAATAGTCATCCAATAACACTCAGAATGATTTGCTACAGAACTGATTGATGGCACCAAATGTACTGTATTTTGAGAAAAACAAATTATTGTATAACTTCCACATGACATTGAAGAGAACTAACACATAACAGTTCTAGAGCAAATCATAATTAGCAGACGGCAAATAAACAACATCATGCAGGCTTGGTAAAAAAAAAAAAAATTCCTAGTCTTTGAAAAGCATGTATCAACTTTTTAAAAAAATGCATCATTTGCCTACCCTTCCTCAAAAAGTCATTTCATCTCTGTACACTGTAAACACCCAGAAGGGGCATTTTCCTTTGTCAACTTTTCACTCTCTATTTGTTAATTTCTGTCATACTGGCCAAATACGTTTCTTCACAATATACAAAACAGTTCCAAAGAACAAAACAAGTGCCAGGAAAATGAGCAATTTGTCTGTAAATTCTCGACGGCCATATTTGGTCAGTAGCCGATGTGAATGTTGAATGTGTCCACCCATGTCCCGAAATTCGTCTTGAATTTCCCCAACAGATGAAGAAGAATTGACTGCAACAACAACAGAGATGAAGAAGAATTGACTGCAACAGGAAAAACAAATTCTTTGGAAGAATGGGCCAGAGAACTGGAAAAAAAAAAACAAAGATCACAGGTTGATCACATCTTTTAAACCACACATCAAGGATGGTACTGCAGACGACAATGTACCCATCTTGTAAGATCTAAGCAGATACATGGCACATAAATTCTCATCCTGATTTTAAAATGAAGACTGCAGGGAAAAGCAGTCCAAAGAGACACATTTACCTTCAACAAACATACTTTGGTAAGGCATTCTCATTTCTTTCATTCCAACAATGGACAAGACCAAGTGCTCTGTGTGTGTAATATTTTGAATGTGATACCAAAAATAAGACGTATAAATTTGACATTTGCTAACGGCACAAAACTGGCGAGGCAAAGACTTCATTTTGCACAAAATGTATTGGCCCAAGAGGTCTTGATAGGAGGCTGTTTTGGAGAAGATGCCTCATCAGAGCTGGCACCCTAACCAAATTTATCAGACAGCCCACCTGTGGTTTAAAGATAAAACAGAAAACAAGCTGACAGGAACAAGACCAGTGGCACTAAAACTGTGATATCTGAAAAGACCAGTCAAAGATCCAAAACAGATATTCACACCCATTTATAAGTGTGATTTCAGCATAGTTTATTCACATTTTTTTGAAAAAGAGAAAAATGAATATGGTCATACAAATGACAAAAAAAAATACTGACAAATTCTGAGTAATAATCACACCTATGACTCAACTTAAGTGTGCTGAGTTGAGTGCTCTGATCATCTCTATCAAGTCACCTCAACTTAAAAGTGTGCTGCTTTGACAAACGCTCCGGCAGAACGTACAAGCAGAGGCAAGGCTGTATTTACTGATGCTATGTTACCCAGTTCTGTGCCTCAATTTTTAATGGTTGCAGAAATGCTGCAATATATGAATACATATTTTTCATTCTGTGTTATGTAGGAAAAAAACTGGCTAGCACATTTATCAAATGAATCATCACATCCGTTTCAAAGCTATCTAAATATCCAAACAGAATGGAGTCTTCTTCCATTTTCAAGCTGTATGCGTGGTTACTCTTCCAGTTCATATCCCCCTTCATTTCAAAGCTATCTAAATGTCCAAATAGAACGGAATCCTTTTCCATTTTTAAGCTGTATGCATTGTTTACTCTTTCAGTTCATCTTTTTCTATAAATTCTTCAAAAACTATTGTGCAACACTGCACTGACAAAAGAAATGAATTGTTTCCCTTTAGGTTTGACAAAAGTTGCATTTTCCCTCATTACAAATTCTCATACTCTTGAGCATTTATTGCTATTAACATTATTCTATGTAGTATTCCACTCAAGAACAATTTAACTTCACTTCCTTAACTTTTTTATGTTATAAAATAACAAGTGTTTGTCTAATTAGTTGCAAAACTGGGGTGTCCATTTACCTTGTTAATTACTCACCTAGTGTGGTCATGGTGGTTTCGCTATGCTGCACCTGACCAGCCATGGTGCGGTTCAAGCTCATCAGACTCTCTGTGATGTCTCCCGCCATCTTAGCCAAGGTTTCCTTGTTGCCTCGAGCCCTGGGCATCAAAAGGAAGAATAGCATGGGTACACAGTGAAATAATTGACCTGACCCAAGATTGGCCAAAACTGTGGAGTTGCCATTCACAAAAAAAAAAATAATAACAAAAGAAGACCCACATAAAAAGCCTTGTTCGTTTTCACACATTCCTCTATCTCCTCATGCAAACTGCATCAGGATAAGAACTAAAGAAGTCTGCATATAGTTTTCAGAGGCTCATGCATGTGTAACATAAGATATGTACACATCATGGACCTTGTTATTACCTTCACATTCTGCGGACATTGCACCATTAGGAATATAACAATACACAAAAATGAGCATGCACCATCAAAAGTTAAAAAAACAACACACATGCACACACATACCTATTTACAAAATGTGTAATTCTGGCTGCTTAATCATCGTCTTCCTTAAGAAAGATTCTGTCTTAAGAGATTTAAAAAGAAAAAAGAAAAACATATACACACTCACAAAGACACAAATAAAAGCATCGATTACTGAAGCTGGTTCTTATAAATTTGGACAATGTCAGTGTTCATTCACACGTTGCATGGTAGCAAAGGTATATATCGATGAAAAAAAAAAAAAAAGCACTTCTCCAAAGGGAAGTTAGCAACAACTTTCTTATTTTGTTCCTTGATAATGTAACTTTTCTACCCTGATGTCCTATGAAATAAACAAAAGTCCCCCACAAATGGGCACGTCAGGAATGGGGACTGCTCACTGACCTGTGTCTGACCTGAGCTCCTCCAGATAGTAACTGTTCCTTGGTTTTCTTATCAATTTTCAGTTGGGTGGACAGATTGGCTTGTCGCAGGCTGCTCAGAGTACTGCACACACATACACACTTCCTTATCAATCATCTCATCTTCAACTGATTCAGTAAGAGACAGACTATGGGTTGAGAGTTTACCTGAAAAAAAAAAATACTCGTGGATACCCGAGTGCCAGCGGAGCCTGAGACTGACTGGCAAATGATGCAACAAAATATAGTGAACACAATAGCAACAGGAATTGATTCAAAAAATATTTATCTTCTGCCTATTAAAACAAATAACAATCTCTGCTAGTGTTGGAAAATATTGCCCTCTTCTTCCAGCCTGAGACGTTTGTATTCTGAGAGATATGAAGGAAATGTGCCCGACAGGAGCATACAGATGCTGTCATTTAGAAAAAAAATTATGCATGAATGGCACACATTCACCATCAAACTGTAGGCCTTTTTTTTTACTAAAGCCTTAAAAGCTGGCACTCTTGACTATTGTAAAGAGAACAAAATTTTCTGTCTGTCACATAAACGTTCACAAATCACTCTTTACCCTGAAAGGTTCTGTCGAAGAGTCTTGACATTAGTCAAGATGGCTTCCTTATCAGCATCAGTGTCCTGTTCATGTCCCAGCCTTGCCAGTTCCTGCACAGATGAGGTCCCCCAAACCGGCTCTTTCACAATCAATGAACTGAGTAATAGCGTGTGGAATCACGCAAAAAAATACTAATAATAGATGCAATCATGCATGTATGCACATGCTTGGAGAAACACATGCACAAATAATCAGACAAAACAAAAGTACACTTACTTGATTCCTTACACATCCATAACAAATATAGACATAAATAAAGACATAAAAGGGAAAGATTGAAACAAAAAAATATGATAAAAAAAAAAACAAAAAAAAAAATGTAATAAATTTTACAGGTCTTCACCCCTATCTCTCCTCACCACCACCGCCACTCCCTCACATCCCTCACACACACACACACACACACACACAGAGTCTGGGAATGCAGCCAGGGTGTGGCTGTAGATGGTGACCTGGAATAAGTGTCATGGGAGTAATGCTACAGAAGTGGTAAGGATGATAAGACAGCGTGCGCGCGCGCACACACACACACACATGCACGCACGCACGCTCGCACGCACACATACACATACACACACACACACACACACACACACACACACACACACACACACACACACACACACACACATTCTCAGCAAACTACATCCACCATGAGATTTTTGTCCAAAAGCTGGCATTGTTTAGATGTAATGTATGATTACAAAAAATGGAACTGGCTTCAAAAGTTTGTTTGACTCTTTCAGAAATAAAGTATTGGAAAATCCAAAAACAGTATGTATGGGGTTAAACACACACAAAATGAACCAGTTTCAGAAAACCTGATATACAGACGGTATGTAAACCAAAAAATAAACCCATTAAAGTATGGCGCGATCTGCAAGATGAATCCAGCCACCTAAATTCCATACAACTTATCAACAAAAATTCAATAAAACTTAAATGTAGCCCAAAGACAAACCATGAAGTTTTGATGCGGCTCCAGATCAAAGGAGAATATCGCGATTCATTCATCCTTGGTGGAGGTCTGCCCGCTCCCCTTCGTCATCATTTGTGACTATGCCCATACAGTTTTCCTGTTACTTTTTCTTCTCTTCTTCTTCTTCTTTTTTTTTTTTTTTTTTTCTATAATTTGTTCTCTATGGTCAATGAAAAAACAAACACGCAAAACGCTTACAACTGACTCACATCAATTTTTCCTCGAAGTTTGTTGACTTTTCTCTCTGGCCTGACTGCTAAAGTCTTCGAGAATTTCTGCTGTGTCTGCATGTTCCCTGATATCCTGCACAAACCACAAGAAACATCATAATACATCTGCTCATAGTTGAAATACTTGCACTCAAATTACTTTTTTTTTTTTTTTTCCCTCTCATCTAGTGACCTGATCTCAATGTGTGCCAAGTCTGTCTGACAGATTCAGATCTTGTACACACTAAAATGATGTAGTTCCCTCAGCTTCTTGTTACTAATCAGCAAACAGTAAAATATGTGAGCAAGCTGAAGATAAACGGTGACAAAAGTGACTCCATTCCAACTAAAACTATCAAACTCAAGGCCATCTCTGATTTCACAACACTTGTCCCTTCTAGATCTGAAACCAGCTGTGCTCATTCTTTCCAAAACCTGACATGTAACTTGATTGTTCTTTGTTAGAGAGAATCAAATCAAGATGCCTTAAAGGTTCATCTACCAGAGGCTTCATAAATCAAAACACATCTGACCCTTTCTCATCACTGATGCAGTTGGGTTCTTTACACAGTCCAAAGTGGATTGCTGTAATTCTCAGTTCAATGGTCTCCTAAATGTGGTGTTTGACATGCTCCAGAATCATGTTACACACACAGTCCTTCAAAAGCATAAGTATGACCATGCAAGGCCTCTGCTCTATTTTACTGGTTGCTAGATTGCAATCAAATCAAGCACAATATTGTTTCGCAACTATTGCTGCTTATAAATGATCCCGCCCCAATACTCCTATCAGACTTCTCCTACTTATCACTATTGGATTTTGCATGCTTGTATTTTGATGTTGGTCTGATTATTCATTACATACTTATATCTTAGCATCTGTTCATCAGCGTTTTTGTTGTTGTTCTTGCTGTCTCAATATTATGACTGTTATCAGATGAAATCATCTAACTAATCATTATAAACCATCTAGATCTACAGCAGCAGAATGAGCACCTTTGGTACATTTTGATCATGCAACATTATGCAAAAACCGTCATATCTTTTACATTTTCTCCTACTTTCTCTTGCTAAGCTGCTGCTGTTATTATGAATAATGCTTCATATGGCACTAGAATCAAACCTTCTACAATTATTATAGTTTCTCAGATATCTCGAAATAAAAAAAAAATTGTTGCATGTTTTTTTTTTTTTTACCTTCATTATCCTCAGTTTTCTCTATTATTTTATTCTGATCAGTACAGTCCTTCAGCTTTCTCTCTAAACTACATTCTGATTTTCGGTTGTTCTCTCTCTCTCTCTCTCTCTCTATATATTCAAGCACAAAAAAGACCTTGATTCGCATTTTATTCCTGTCATATCTCTCATATAACATAAGTACATTACTAATTGACACCATTTTCTTTTCCCTACTTTTACTTTGAAGGCTGTCAAAGTTAATAGCAAGCCATATGAATTTGTGACACTGTAACAGGTACATTCTTTTTGCTACCGTAGGCAAAGATTTTCATCCAAGATCACTATGAATGTCATTTCATTACCTGGACATTGTTATAAAATCACCAACTGAGTAATTATGTCAAGCCTGCTAGTGAAGGGTTAATGCAATCATAACCTGTCCAAAGGCTGAGTGACCTTAACATTTGCCTGTCCTTGCATGGTCCATGTGTGTTAAAATTGAATGGCAGAACTAGGCAGAATCTTTACCTGGACTTTGCTTTCTGTTATGTATTCATTTTTCCTTTGCCAGTGAATCATTAAGCAATAAAATCAATCAAAGTTACAAACTGGTTGATCTGAAGCATGTCCAACAAAATATCATCATATCATATCAGAGGTATCTTAGGCATTCAGGTCAATAACAGTCAACTATGACACCTGACCTACAAATCTGAAGATTGAAGGATCTGCAGCCTTTAGGGCTTTTGCGAGAAATATACCTGTCTTTTTCTCGTACTTTTATATGACTGACTGAAACTCAAACTGAAACTTTTATTCAATGAAATTACTGGAACAGTGGTAATAACACAGCAGTTTGTGAGCATTTTATACATAATTGGGGTACCTCCTTTGCATGCAAAACAGACTCATTATGTATTCCTCTCTTGAAAAATTAAGTATGCAATATTATACTGGTATCTACATTTAATCCCATGTTCTCTTTTCAGTGAAGTACGGGTACATTCAGGCTGGAGAAACTTGCTTTTCTGTACTCAAAGCAGACTACATATCTGGCCACAGTGACAGACAGTATTATGATATTGGCCAAAAACGGTAGGCCTAAGCCTCATCCTTACACCCACTGGTCAGACCAGTACTGGAATATGGTTGCTCAGTCTGGGATCCTTACCTTCGAAAGGACATTGATAACCTTGAAAAGATTCAGAAGAGAGCAGCACGGTTCGTAACAGGGAACCATATCAGAGAGAAGGGGAATACTAGGAAGAACATGATGGAATTAGAATGGAAACCCTTAGAAGAGAGATGAGCTTTAATCAAACTTAATATATTCTTCAAAGGCAGAGCTAAACTAGTTGATATCCCAATGGAACAACTTGTAATGAATAAAAGTAGCACCAGGAGTGGCAGTCAATCTTACATCATACCTGCATCAAATATTGACAGCCACCTACATTCATTTTATCCTAGTTCTGTACAGCTGTGGAACTCACTGCCGGGTGCCATCAAGATTGCCACAAAAGCAGTCACATTTAAGAATCAAATTGATACGACAGTCTTGAGATCTGCATATTGACTGATTTTTCTATTTTAACTTGCCCAGATATTTTATGTTTACCTGGGCCTGAATCTGGCCATTGCTTTTAACTTTCTGAATATCGTGTGCGACTCCTTGTTGCCAAATTCTGCCCCAGGGGCCAACAGGCACTTTATTTTGTTTTATTTACTTTTTAACATGCACGCTGGTGACCTACTCGTTTTTGAGTGAACCAGTCTCTTAGGAAGAAGAAGAGAGTGAAAGTAAAGCTAGATTGCGCAGAAGTGTCAGCGACTTTCTGGTAAGTTTCACTCTAAGGACGAGCAACCACTCAGTATGAATGGTAATTACACTGCAAACTTATTTCTTAATAGTGTATAAATTTCATTTAGATCTACAACCTGAATCAGAGCCTTCGCTTCAAGATCAAGTTTTATAATGTCTTGAAGACACAGCCTGACGTGGATGTCTTCTGCTGCCATACTATCACAAGTCGTTTGCTGTTGACAAATTACGACATACAATGTAAACTGAAATACAATACAATGCCCGACAAGAGTTGATATAAAAGAATGATCAAATGTTTTTAAGAATCGAAAAGGTATGACTGAGGCTATTTTATGTTTATAAGATCAATATAATTATGATGTAAATTGCTTCGAACGCTTTTCAACAAGTGCTGTCATGGCACAAGCAGCCACGTACATTTGGTAGCCGAATAAAACCAACTGCTGCCGGCTCTTTGCCATGAATCTTCAGAATGCAGTCTCTATGAAACATTTACTCTAGATACACGCCTCTGAGCAGCACAGCCATTTCATGCAGATGGCGAGGTAACGATTGTTTTAAATTAGACAAATCTTTTTGTCTTTGCCAGCATACCAAAGAGTAGGACAGACTACTACATTTTCAATTTTCTTTACAAGTTCTGCTGCTAGGTCGTGTTCATGCTGAAGATCAAAACTGTAGCGCACAGCTACAGTTCTTAAAAGGAAAGTTAGGACCGAAAGGTTTTTAATAGCTTCTGTCCACGAAATATTACGACCAAATTATTTGAAGTGTAACTGAGGACATTTCCAAATAAACGGAATCATCTTCTTCTTTCTTCTAGTGTCCACAATCATCATGTTGATTATTCTGACACTTTTGTGTGTATGACCATTTTTTCATGAAGGCAACCGTACTCTTAAGGTGCGTGCTTGACTGCAGGAAGTAGAGAAAGCATGGAATGAATAACCAAAAGTAAACATCTGGATCCGGAACTAGGCAAGCACAGCGATAATTTAACAGAGAGATGGGCAGGGTATGGTGGAAGGAAGGACAGAAGAGAGAGGGCTAGTATGGCACTAGAGATCATCCAGCCGCTGATGAAAATGCAGAAGGAGAGAGAGCTTGAAAGATCTCTTTCAGCAGGCTCCAGTAAGACATGGTGCGGGCAAAGAATGACCATGTATACCTCTGTGTTCTTCTGTCAGGCACCAGATAGCACAAGTGTTGTTGATAGCTTTTCAAACAATAATATCATACATGATTCAGTTAACTGGTAAAAGTTTGTAAGACAGGTTTTTCTGTGGGTCTTATATTCAGTCCTCATAACTTTGTCGGGTGGTTAAGCTGTAAATGTGTCTTGGACTATTTAGTAAAGAGGCAACGAGTCAAGCTGCTTTCTGCAAGTTTGCAGTACAAGAAGCCCCAGTTCCCAGAGCTTATCATCCATACAGCCTGTCTGTGTGGATTTACAATCTTGTTGATGAGGTGAGCTGCATGCCACAGTGTTCGCTTAAACTGATCCTCATCCTTCAGGTACGGGAGCTGTACTCTAGGATGGCTTGTATGAAAGCGATTGTGCAAGGCAGCAATACTCCTAGCACTATTGCTGCGCTTCATTCTCAGGAAACAGAATAACACGGGCCCTTTGCTGAGGTTGGTTCATGTGAGTTATCCCGGTCATGTCTGATGAGAGCATAATGCATAGGTAGGGGCTCTGGTTGACATGTTTAAGGATTTTCCTATATGGTTCATAGAAGTATGTAGAGTTGTTCTTTATCAGTCAGGTATAGCAGTTGTTTTGACTTTGAATCGCATGCTCCAGTTCTTGGTCATATTTCCAAGCTGTCAAGGTCCCTCTGAAGTGAGTCATAGTCTTGGATGGCATGAATTTCTTGGTAGAGTAGGCAGTATCTGCAAACAGGCATACCGTTGACATTACTAAATAAATCTGAGAGGTCATTGATGAGGCGGAAAAAAAGGGGCTGATACTGTGTTCTGTGCCTTGGGTGAAGCCAGACTCAACTACTGTTTTTTTCAGATTAGTCCTCCTCCAATACCAACTACATCATGTACATGGTTCTCTTTGTCAGTAAGCTTTTTATGCATTTATTGATTGATCATGGATACCATTGTGCAGCAACTGTTTAGGTGTTTTAAATGAGGAATTGTTTCAAATTTCTTGCTGAAGTCAAAAGTCATGACTTCAGTCTGGAATCTTGTTTCACTGTACTTGAAAAGATCCTGTATGATGCTAAGCAGCTGAGTCTCACAAGTATTCAGATCTGAAGCTGTGATTCTTGGTGGGGGAGAACATGCTTCTCCAAGTGTCCAGGAGATGTTGGTAAATGATGTTATCTAGCAGCTTGTTGCAGGCAACAGATGTCAAAGATAGGCGTAATTTAAAGATCAGCTCCAGTTCCATCAAGGAGAGGGCATATAAGGCATTTGTGAGACCTGTTCTTGACTACGCATCATCAGTATGGGATCCATACACACAGAAGAGCATTGACAAGTTGGAGGCTGTTCAAAGACGTGCCACCCTGTTTTGTTCTCAACCGCTACCACAACACGTCAAGTGCAAGCCAGATGATCGATCGATCAGCTCGGTTGGGGAACTCTTGAGCAGCGTAGAAGAACCACATGCCTGGGTTTCCTTTATAAGATCCACCATGGACTAATCCAGTGCCCAGTTATTAAGAGCAAGCTAGTCCCACCCCCATCACGTCAGCGCCATACCCACAATCAGCAGTTCTGCCTCATCAACACCAGAACTCAGTACAGAGGTGGCTCATTTCTACCCAGGAGTGTTAGGGACTGGAACCATCTTCCCAGTGAGACAGTAGAGGCAACAACAGTCGATGCTTTTGTGTCGCAAACCTCTGCCCAACAGTGACAGTGTACTGATACCATGTGGCCTTTACGGTAAATGGACTGGCTATGTATTATGGACAAGGAGAATCACAGTGAACATGATCACAAGGATCAGAGCATGCAAATGGACTGCCTACAACACCCCCCTTTTACGTGCCAGAATGATCATCCTCAAGATTGTGGGCACCAAAGGAAAGAAGAAAGATATGGGTCTTTAATTTTCTGCTTTGTTCCTGTTGCCCCTCTTTAATACACAGAAGATATTTGCCGATAACCAGTTATTCAGAAGGTTACCTGTCTCCAGGGAGAAGTTTAAGATGCAAATGGTGTGACCCCCCCTCTCCCCCTTTCAGACCTAGCAGCCGGTCCTAAGGCCGGATAAAGGAGGAGGGTTGGGCGTGAGGCTAGCAACCTCACCCTGTAAAACAACTGCCTGCTACAGAAACATCAACAATTGCCAAAGAAAACACCACTCCTGGAAAAAGAAGGACCTGCATCAGCAGGACTCATGACGTGTTGTGGTGAAAGCCGAAAGGAAGCCTCAGCACCGACCCACCTTCTGACGATTAGGAAAACCATCACCGTCGGTTCATGGAACATCAGAACCATGTATGAAGCAGGGAAAGCTTGACAAGTAGCAGCTGAGATGCACAACTACAACCTGGCATTATTAGGACTTAGCGAGACGAGATGGCTGCAATCCGGACAAGTCACATTATCTTCCAGAGAGTTGATCCTCTTTTCAGGCCATGAAGATGACAACTCTGCACATACAGAGGGAGTAGCAATTATGCTATCAAAACAAGCACAAAAAGCTCTAATTAGATGGGAAGCACACGGTCCAAGGATTGTGACTGCAAGTTTCAGAACAAAGAAAAAAGACTTCAAATTAAACATTGTACAGTTCTATGCCCCAACTAACGACCATGATGAAGAGGACAAACATAGCTTCTGCAACAGACTGCAGATATACTGAACAAGCTGAAGGACAAAGACATCACCATTCTCATGGGAAACATGAATGGCAAGGTAGGAGGAGACAATCGAGGATACAAAGAAGTTATGTGCACTCACATACTAGGCGACATGAAGGAAAACGTCCAACAACTCGCAGACTTCTGCAGGATGAACAACCTGATCATTGGTGGCAGCATATTTCCACACAAAAGGATTCACAAAGCAACATGGGTGTCACCAAAATCAAGAAACCGAAAATCAAATCGACCACGGCTGCATTTCCAAATATTTCAGACAGTCGTTGCAGGATGTTAGAGTGAGGAGAGGGGCAGACGTAGCATCAGACCATCACCTTCTGACAGCAAAAATAAAGCTCAAGTTGAAGAATTACCCAGTGAAACCAATAGGAAAAAGAGAAAAATTCAGTGCAGGGCTACTTAGAGAACAGTACTACAGAGACTCATTGACACTGTCCCTGAAGAATAGATTCCAAACCCAACAAGACCTACACACAGAAAGATACAGACATAGGCACCCATTGGACAGAAACAGAGGAAGCCTTTCTATGAACATGCAAAAAGGTTCTTGGATCAAAAAGAAACACAACAAAGATTGGATCAGAACAGAAACCCTGGAGAAAATGGATGAACGGAAACAGAGGAAAGAACAAATCAACAGGAGCAGAGCAAGAGCAGAGAAAGCAGCAGCCCACACAGACCACAGCGAAACCCACAAGGAAGTGAGATGGAGTGTGAAAAGAGACAGGAAAATGTATATTGATCAATTTGCAGAAGAAGCAGAACAAGCTGCCAACAGCAGAAAAACATGAAAGCGCGCTCTGCGATACGACCAAGAAACTCGCAGGAAATTTTTCAGGCCAGAGAGACCCATTCAAAACAAACAGGGAGAGACTATTACAGACCAAGAGGGACAACTTAACAGATGGACAGAGCACTTTGAAGAATTACTAAACAGACCAGCACCACAAGACCCTCCACATATCCTAGCAGCAGAAATCGATCTGCATATCAAATGTGATCCACCAACCAGAGATGAAATCGTCAGTGCTATTAAGAAAATGAAGAATGGCAAGGCAGCAGGCCCAGACGCAATTCCAGCAGAAGCACTAAAAGCTGACATCGACACTACAGAAGACATTCTTCAACCACTTTTTGAGAAGATATGAACATATGAAGAGGTCCCTACAGACTGGAAAGATGGACACATAATTAAATTACCAAAGAAGGGAGATCTCAGCAACTGTGGAAACTGTAGAGATATCACTCTACTGTCAGTACCAGGCAAGGTCTTCAACAGTATTCTTTTAGAGAGAATGAAAGATGAAGTAGACAAAACACTTACAGACCAACAAGCAGGCTTCCGAAAAGAATGCTCCTGCACAGACCAGATGCCACGCGCTAAGGATCATCATGGAACAAACCTTAGAATGGAACACTTCACTCAACATAAATTTTGTGGACTTTCAGAAAGCCTTCGACAGCTTGCACAGAGACAGCTTGTGGCAACTGTTACGGCACTATGGAGTACCAGCAAAGATCACCAATTTGATCCAGAAATCTTATGAAGAAATAGCATGCCAGGTGGTTCACACAGGACAGACAACACGTCGATTTGAGATGAAGACAGGAGTCCGTCAGGGTTGCCTCCTCTCACCATTCCTGTTCTTTCTGGCCATTGCCTGGGTGATGAAGAGAATGACAGAAGAAAAGAGGAATTGCTTACAGTGGACACTCTTGACCCAGCTCGACAACCTGGACTTCATGGACGATCTGGCCCTGCTCTCCCATACCAGACACAGATGCAGGACAAAACATCTGTCAGTCTTTGCAGTGAAGGTTGGCCTTACCATCCACCTGCAGAAAACCCAAATACTAAAACTTAACACAGTCCGTCCAGACCCAGTGATACTAGATTGAGCCCCAGTGGAAGAAGTCAGCAGCTTCACCTATCTGGGCAGCATAGTCAACCAGCAAGGGGGAAGTGATGCTGATGTGAAAACCAGAATAGGGAAATCAAGAGCAGCCTCCATAACACTGAAAAACATCTGGAAATCTCGACTAATCACCGCCAGGACGAAAATCCGCCTCTTCAGTGCAAACATCAAATCCATCCTCTTATATGGATCAGAAACCTGGCAAATCACAGAAACCACCATTCAAAAACTGCAGACTTTCGTTAACAGCTGCCTGCGAAAGATCCTCCAGATCCACTGGCCAGAGACAATCAGTAACAAAGAGCTGTGGGAAAGATGTAACCAACTGCCAGTAGAGCAAGACATGGCAAAAGAAGATGGCGGTGGATAGGACACACGCTCCGAAAGCACCTGGACAACATCACCAGAAAAGCCCTGACCTGCAATCCCCAAGGCAAAAGGATGTGAGGAAGACCAAGAAACACCTGGAGACAGGACCTTGAATGGGACACTAGGCAGATGGGGTACAGTTGGAGCGAATTAGAAAAGATTGCCCAGGACCATGGACGTTGGCTGGCAGTTGTTGATGGCCTATGCTCTGGCAAGAGCAATGGGCCTAAGTAAGTAAGGCTTCAGAAGTTTGCTGGGGATGCCATTTGGTCTGCCAACTTTGAGAGCATTCAGATTCCTCTGCTTTTTTGGCAACTCTTTTAGCAGTGACTGTAAGGTCAACCATGCAAGGAAAGGACAGGTCTTTTTATGGAGTAGTGCATCATTCTTTGTAAAGGCTGAGCTGAACTGGTTTTGGAGAATCCTTGCCTTAAGGCACTGTCGCTGCACAAAGTAGAGCCATTCTTCAGGGGTGCTTCTCCTGTATTGTCCAGGAGTCATGCTTTAAAATACCTCCATCAGGGCTTACTGCTGTTTTCGCACATGCTATTTTCATGATGCAGTTGACAAATTGCTGTTCTGCTTTCCTCTTGATCCTTCTGCACTCTGTCAAGCAAAAGTTGTAATTGGATTAGTTGTTCGACTTCTTGGCCTTATAGTACATTTTTTTTCTCTTGTGGAGTTCATGGATATCTTGGTAGATTCATTGGAGATCATTCTTCATATGCCAGAATATGGATGGGTGTGCTTTTCAACAGCTGTCAGAATAGGGCATTCAGTGTAACTGCAAGGCAGCTGTGCACAGTGCAGTAACGCGTTTGGCAATGGCAGCATTGAATGCCCAATTCAAAATAGTCAGTCATCCAGAGGAAAATTCAGCTTTTGATTAGTTTTAAAACGAGGTGAATGAGGGCGGAAAAATGAAGCAAAATTTTAAAAAGAAAAGAGGGACACACAAACAGGTTACGGGACAAAACACAATGCATTTCGACCTCTTGGGTCTTCTTTCTGGCAAAAACAAACAACATTTAGGAAGTGAAAACGAAGAAACGAGAAACCACTTATTTTCTTATATTCGGCGCAAAATGATTTTGATTATTGTTTAACAGTACCTTTGTCTTTTCATTTTCTGATTCATTTTCATATATTTGCTGATTTTATGTCTCGGCAGTAGTAATTGTATTAAGTGATCACTGGCATGATCATCTCATGCAAATGATTAAAATTGTCCGAGAGCTAGCCATCTGACAGAGAACACGAAATATGACAGATCAGTTTTCCCAAAAGTTGGTAGAGCATCAGAATGAAACTGATGGACTTTGGTTTTAGAACAATATCACTGTCTATTTCACTGCACATCCCTAACCCTTTCATCACAACAGTAGTCACATGGCACCACAAGCATGCTGTGATTTCAGTTTTTGTGTGTATTAAAAAAAGATGTTATAAATTTTTAGCCCCTGAATCTCTCATTTTCCCTCTGAAGACATTCATAATTTGTTTACAAGTAATGTGTGATATATCAGATATGCAAAACAATGCAAAATTATGAAAATTGTTCAAAACTTTACAGCTGATGCATTGATCAAATGATTCTGCAGAAACGAGAACTGTGATGTCTAGCAATGAAACTGCTTTAAAGCTGTGCTTCTTTTAACTGAAATAATAGGTGATGATACTCTGTCTTATGATTCAGGTTTCCTTTCATTTACTGTAATTTACAAATACTTCAACTCAGATGGTCAGGTTTAAGCTTGTACCGTCTTAAAAAAAATGTTTGTTTTTTTTTAAAACATATCGCTTGTAACTTGGCAAATGAAATTAATTGTATTGATTTGATGGCATGCTTGATGGAAGAATAGGCGTATTTGTGATTTTCAGGTGAAAAAATGATGGTATCAACCTTTTCCATTTTCTTGGAGTAATAGGCTTTTCATTTGTATTTATAAACGCCAAATTAGTTTGTGAATCACTTGTCAAAAGGTTAAAAATTAAGCTTTTATGGACATTATTCTTGGTCTCCACTGACTGGTAAGCACAAACATGGAGCAATAAGGAAGGTATGGAAGTGGCACATGGAAAAAAAATCTTATGTAAACCTCTACTTTCTGTGTCTACTTATTGCACTTTAACATTTGATTTCTTACCTATTGCTGTGTTGTACTTTTTGAATTAACTCAAGTTAGCTTGTGATTTTCAAAAGCTGGTGTGTGTGTATGTGTGTGTGTGTGTGTGTGTGTGTGTGTGTGTGTGTGTGTGTGTGTGTGTGTGTGTCCCCCCAAGAGGATGTGCTTTGAAAGTATTAAGCCTAAAACTTACAGCTCTTGGTCTAGGAATGAGGTGCAGGTGATATGCCAAGTGGGTTTTTGTTTGTTTTTAAAGTTTCTTGCTGTATTGGACTGATTGTCCATTATTTCAAACACTATGTTGAAATCATATTTGGAATTTGAATTTACACCTATGGGGTTAGCCTTCATATCCTCATTATGTTGCTAAGAGTAGATAAATGTTTAATGATATTCCATTTCAGATAACGTCATCACCATCAACTTGGAATTCAAAGTACCAAACAAAATATCATGACCAGCTGCCTTATTGTATGACGTCAAAAAATAATTAAAAATGTTTTTGAAATGAATTGTCCACACATTTGTGCACACTCAGGCACAAGCACTCGTGCACACACCTTCACATACATGCGCGTATGCGTGCATGCACACACATGTTTGGGTGCGCGCATGCGCACGTACACACACACACACACACACACACACACACACACACACACACACACACACACACACACACATTTTATAAGCATGCATGTACACTCACACTCGCAAAACTGTTCCATCTTTTGTTGTCACACCCTCATACACACGTGCGTGCACACACACACACACACACACACACACACACACACACACACACACACACACACACACACACAGATGTATACATACAAAACACACTCACATACACACACACACACACACACACACACCAATACCCCCCCCCCCCCCTCCCCAACATTAACACACACATTCACAGACATGGACACACATTCACAGACATGGACACACACACACACATACACACACACACACACACACACACACACACACACACACACACACACATATATCTACACACACATGCACGCACTAGGAGAGAAAGGTTAAGGTTAAATCATGACTATGTGAAAGAGAAAAAAACGTAAGTGAAAAAGCCATAATGTTTCACAGTGTTTGTTTTAAAAGGATATATAAAAACTATTCAAAATCATGAAACATGCATCGGTCTCTGTTGTTGTTTTTTTTTTCAGGGAAGCAGTGCAATGTTGTTGCTTTTCATTTACCTACTATTCTGTTGATGAAAAAATGAAAATAGAGTAACATCAAAAAGCAATTCAACACAAAGTTTACACACAAAATGAGATATTGTTTGCTTTACTGAGCTGATTAAGTCATGACTAGCTCAGAAGAAGAATGCATTCAGATTATGCAGGACTTATACTTGTACACTGTCTCTCTCTTTCGCTTTCTCTCTCTCTCTCTCTCTCTCTCTCTCTCTCTCTCTCTCTCTCTCTCTCTCTCTCTCTCTCTCTCCCCCCCCCCCTCTCTCTCTCTCTCTCTCTCTCAGTGCTTTTATCTTGTGTTAGTATTCAGTGGATGGAAACGGCAAATTCAAAAGCAGTTTATAATGATTGTTTTCTTTTTCAGGATCTACATCAGCCCATGTCTGTCACTGAAGGAGACAAAACCAAAAAACTAACTTGGATGGTGTTGATGGCAGTCATCACACTGTCTTTCCTGACCCTGGTCATTTCTGCACTTCTCAGTGCCACAATCTTCAGGTCCAAAGCCCATGCCTTGGCCAAACCTGAGCTGCAACAGTCCAACAGCCTGCACTATGGCATCGTCATTGATTGTGGGAGCAGTGGCAGCCGTGTATACGTTTATTTCTGGCCACCCCATTCAGGCAACCCACATGATCTGCTCAATATCCAGCAGCTGATGGACAGCGAGGGTAAACCTGTTGCAAAGAAAGTGTCACCAGGTAAAGCTCTTTGTTTAGCAGTTCTGTTTGTTTTGATTTCGTTCAGCGTTATTTATCGTGAGTACATACTGGAAGGTCTGATGAAGGGGTTCAGATTGTTGAAGTATCAGGGGTCAAATGACACATTGCTGCTTGATGAATATATGGGTCAAGGCTGAATTGATGGGCTCAGTCATTTATGAAGGAAAAAGGGTTGTAAGTCAAGAAGGGAGATGAAAGTTCCAGCGTCCTAAAATTAACACGATGGAAAAAACAGAAACCAGCCTTAGCTGATAACCTGATTAAACTTAGTCAGTCAAAACAGACAATTCACTGCATTCATTCTTGAAAGATTTAGACTCATTTTGTTTTTACTGTCTCCAACTGTTTTAAAACAGTGACCATTAAATCATGACAGTGATCTGTCGTTGGCTGATCTCTTACGTGCATCATCAGAGTGCCATGCATCACTCTTAAATATTTTGTTTCATGGTGTGGGAGTACCACCTGTTTGAAGCTCTGTTGATGTCAAACCATATTTTGATGTTTCTTATGACCTTAGTGCCATCTGATAACCTGAGTATTAGAAACTATAATGTGTTGGGATTTGTGTGTATGTGCAAACATGTATAGTGTGTGTCTAGTGTGTTTGGCTCAGAGCTTTCATTTAAATTGATAGAATGGTTACTGATCAAGTTTCTCACACTGAATGTCCATGGTGTCTAGGATTGTCAGAGTTTGAGGATCATCCTGATGGTGCAAGTGACCACATCAAAGAGCTGCTGCTGTTTGCGCAAGATTACATCCCTCGAGAGAAGCACAAGGAGACCCCACTTTACATTCTGGCCACAGCTGGCATGCATGCGCATGATTGCCAAATCGTAAGTTGTGGGCAGTGTTCTACAGTATGTCTCAGTGTTTGGAGGAATTCTGTTGTTGTTAATGATGCAAGTGTTCTTGTTGACCATGCCACAAAGAAAGCTTACTGAAAATATGTGTCCAGTGGAACTTCCTGACAATGACATCCAGAAATTCTTTTGAAAAAGAAGAGCTGGGTCTCAAACTTTAAGGGGAAGGCATCTTGATTCAGAGGGCATTTTGTTAGGTTTCACTGTGTCTGGTAGAAAGCTGGAACAAAGGCAGCAGCTGAAAACAACCACAATACAAATTAACACACAAAGCAGATAGCAAGTAAGTCATAAATGATACCCAGTGCAAGACGGACAGGTAAAATGCAGCTGTTCTTCATATTGAATTTGGTTTATTTGTTGTTACAGAAGTAGAAAGCACAGAACAGCCAGTGTTATGTGCCACATATTTAGAAACTGTTTACAATTGAATTAATTTCCATTTTCCTCTGGAAGTGTAGGTAATAGGGTTAACCTTGTGAAATCATATTTATTCATTTCTTTTTCCGTAATGAATCAGGCATACAAGCAAATCAGACCTACTCTGAGGACAGTTGTGAACACACAATTCTGATTGGTTATTATGTTTTTTTATTTCATTTTAAGTATAAATTATCAAAGTATTTTAGGAAAACTAAAAGCAAGTTCTCTCTCTCTCTCTCTCTCTCTCTCTCTCTCTCTCTGTCTCATTCTCTCTCTCTCTCTTTTTATATATATATATATATATATATGTGTGTGTGTGTGTGTGTGTGTGTGTGTGTTTTAGAGAGAGAGATGGAGAAAAATTTCAAGAAGCATGGAAAGCATGTGTTGATACTCTAAAAAGCATTAAAGGCCAAAAAAAAGGTCTTGACAAGCTGTTGCTATGAATCCAATATAAGGTTAGTGACAGGTGGTAGGGTGAATAAAAACACCTCTGGACCTACACGGCGCAGCTATTGATTTTTGTTGGTTTCCTTGGCTTTGCTCATCAACATGACCCCTTCTTATGGTATGGGCCCGTGTGGACTGATTTTAACTACTTTGTAAAATGCGTCGGAAGTTTTAGTCGTTTGGCTGTGGATTAGACAGATTTAAGAAAACCCAACAAACAGAAATAGTACCTGTCTTTGCAGACCTTGGGATCAGCTGTCAGATTTTTTTTTTTTTTTTTCACAAAATTACCACATTTGACATCATTTTGTTCAACATTCTCTTTGTTTTGTTAAACTTTGTTAATAGAAAAGGAACACAGACAGATATACCAGTTGTTAGTTTTAAAGTGTAGTCTGGACTATTCTTGGGCAGTACACAGTTATCAGTGTTTGATCCTTTTGATTTCTTTCTCTCTCAGTTGAGGTGGTGTGATGAATAATTTTGAAATTAACCAGCATAAGTATTGATTACCATGTGTTATTATGTTGTTCTTCACCTGTTTATGCTGTCCCGTCTTCAGCATCCTTAGTTTTTTGTACGTGCAGTTCACCAACAGCTTGATTCTTGAAAAAGCTCTAAAATGAATGTAATCTTCACAAATCTACAGAAACGTACGTTTGCACTGCATTTTTTTTATCCCATTGCAACATTGTCTCATTGTTTTTTTTTTTATTTTTTTTCTTGATTGTTTGTGCATTTTAAGTCATTGCATCACACCATCAGTGTAGTTTAAGTCATTGCATCACACCATTAGCTTATTTAAACTTGTTAACAAATGTGGTACAGATTTCACAAAGAAGGTTGTTTTCCCTTCTTTTCAGTGTTCTTTCTCCATGAAATGTCAGCACATAGTTATGAGAAGGTAGTGTCTCTCCTGAATTTGCCACAATGACCGTTTCATTTGCTCAGTTTTGCTTCCTTAGCAGTGTCAGAATAGTTGCTTATAAATGTTGTGGGAAAATCAAAAGTAGATATGGAGAATAAAAAAAAAAGAGATGCACAGTTGAGTTGAGCCCCAGAGTAGATAACCCAAAGTGTCTGCGAACAGTTTAGACTGACTGGTCCAATCAACGTTATTTGGCTAACCAGAATTCTGTTGACTCAAAACTTGAAAATTTCAGTCCTTTCAGTTTCAGAACAATTTACCTGAATCTGCTTGTTCTCTGACATGTTTTACGGAAGAGTGTGTTGATGTGTTCAGTTTTCATAGTCTCTATTTTTGTTGCAGAGCTCAAGATCAAATTTTAAAGGATTTACACACGGACATCCCAAAAGAGTTTGACTTTGTTGTAGCAGAGAACCACTTTGAGGTCATCTCTGGAAAGTTGGAGGGTGTTTATGCTTGGATCGCTGTCAATTATGCTCTTGATCGATTTTCTCATTCTAATGGCCGAGGTAAGTTGTCTTTGTAACTAAAGGCATGTCAAATAAGTAAATAATTACAATATGGGTTTGCAGATGATGGTGAAATTTTGAAGATATAGTTGTGAAATATAGTTTGCTGCTTATTAACATTTGTGCCTTTTCAGTTATGCAGGAATACAGGTTATGTGACACAAGTGAGAAATCTGGCATGGAAAATGTTCTTTTTTTTTTCCAGAACTGGCTTAGAAAATATTCATTTTTCCCAAACCTGGATCAGCCAGATTTTGATCATTTCCAGCAATTTCCCAGCTTTCAGATACCTTATGTCTGGCAGTTTGTTTTTCTCATCACTTTTAAACAAGAGGGTGATGGAAGGATAGTGATGGGTAGGGGAGAGGGAAGATAGTGAGGGGGGAGAGGAGGTTGAGCCATTATCACATATATGTTTACAGGGAAGGAGGGGGAAATCAACATAACCTGCATATTTATAAATCACCAGCACACACTCACTCACTCTCTCTCTCTCTCTCACACACACACACACACACACACACACACACACACACACACACACACACACACACACACACACAGAGGTGCAGATGCAAACACACACATACGCACACACAGGTGCAGATGCAAACACACACACACACAATCGCACAGTGCACATTCACACACACCCATACACACACACACGTGTATGCAAGCACGCTCACGCATAGGTACACACACACTCGCAAGCAACAGACGTTGCATGATGATGTACTTCTGTGCTGCTGTTCACAGGCCCTATGGTGGAGGTGCAGTTGCCTGATGGGAAAACACACCACCGCAGCCAGACTGTAGGCATGATTGACATGGGAGGTGGCTCGGTGCAGATTGCTTACGAGGTCATGGATGAAGTGAGTGAGACAAGGAACATTTATGTATCAGTGTCCATGGATTATTTTGTGTGTGTGTGTGTGTGTGTGTGTGTGTGTGTGTGTGTGTGTGTGTGTTTTCATGTGTGTCTTTAACCAGGTTCTTTTTTTTTTAGAAAACAGCTGATTTTTTTCATGTTTGTGAAAGAAATTAAATGAATCAATGAACTCATTAGTTTTATGGATTAAAAAAGTCTTTTCCAGATAAGCATGAATTTTTTTCTTAATGCATTTTCCAAACAGGCATGAGTTTTTTCTTAAAGCAAGCATTACTTATTAAGGAGAGATGTGTTTGTATGCATGTCTTGAATCAAAAGATAATCTGAGTGAGAGAGAGAGAGAGAGAGAGGTGATTTGTTCCATGCAGCAGAGGCTTGGAAAAAATACAGACCTTTCACTGTTGGCCTTTGTCTTCAGTGTGGGCAATCTCAGGAGACAAGTATCAGAGGAAGAGTGTAGCTGATAAGGTGTGTAGACATGACAGCAAAGAAGAGGGTGTAAAGTTTATTGTCAGTCCTGTCATAGATCAGCAGCCATGACAGCAAAGAAGAGGGTGTAAAGTTTATTGTCAGTCCTGTTATAGATCAGCAGCCATGACAGCAAAGAAGAGGGTGTAAAGTTTATTGTCAGTCCTGTCATAGATCAGCAGCCATGACAGCAAAGAAGACGGTGTTAAGTTTATTGTCAGTCCTGTCATAGATCAGCAGCCATGACAGCAAAGAAGAGGGTGTAAAGTTTATGTCAGTCCTGTTATAGATCAGCAGCCATGACAGCAAAGAAGAGGGTGCAAAGTTTATTGTCAGTCCTGTCATAGATCAGCAGCCATGACAGCAAAGAAGACGGTGTAAAGTTTATTGTCAGTCCTGTCATAGATCAGCAGCCGTGACAGCAAAGAAGAGGGTGTAAAGTTTATGTCAGTCAGTCCTGTTATAGATCAGCAGCTGTGACAGCAAAGAAGAGGGTGTAAAGTTTATTGTCAGTCCTGTTATAGATCAGCAGCCGTGACAGCAAAGAAGAGGGTGTAAAGTTTATTGTCAGTCCTGTCATAGATCAGCAGCCATGACAGCAAAGAAGATGGTGTAAAGTTTATTGTCAGTCCTGTTATAGATCAGCAGGCATGACAGCAAAGAAGAGGGTATAAAGTTTATTGTCAATCCTGTTATAGATCAGCAGTCAGTGCAGAAGTCGAGTTATATGTTAGAACTGGTAGGATTTTTGAGGACTAGTTGACGAGTGTTGTGTTGGAATTGTTTGAAATCTGTTGACAAGGTATTTCAAAAGAGTGGATTTTAGAAAGGACCAAGGCACAAACCAAAATATGGGCAGCATCAGCTGGGAGATAGTGACAAACAGAACATATTGTGAAGGTCAATATGCAGACCTAAAATTGTTGAAGACATAGTGTTGTAAAGAAAATCTTTGAACTTGAATGACGCCAGAGACTGCGGATGGAAGAGGACAAGAAAATGACTGTGTTTTTTTATTGTTACAGATACTGAAAGAGAAGATTGATCAAGCAGTTTCTTTGGACAGATTATCATGATTTCAGATTGTCACCATATAGTTCCCATTCATTTTGGATCATCCAGATTCCGAGATCTGCAGTGCATTCTTTTGTCTGCTGTACCAATCTTTGTAATGAAGGTGTGTATCATGAGCAAAGGTCTCACGTGACCATGCCTGCTTGCTGACAACTTCAGACATAGGTGAAACATACAGATAGATTATGGAACCCTGGGAGGGCATAAGTCTGTTTATGCCCAAACTGTTGGCATGAATGCTACTTTCTTGATAATGCTATTTTGATACTGCCCAGAAGTTTAGTGGAAAACTCATGATTTTTTTTTCTTTAAATTTGTGAGAGTTGTATGTTAATGATGATAATGTAATTGTTAAACTCTGTTCCAGGACCAGCTGAAACAGATACCGCGAGAACTGATTGCGGAGTTTAATTTGGGCTGCAAAGAAACGGACATAGAGCATGTATACAGAGTGTACGTCACTACCTTTTTGGGTTATGGTGCTAATTCTGCCATTGAACGCTATCAAGATTCACTTGAAAAGGCTTATACACATACAACCAAATCAAGGTATGTCTTCACCCTGTTGTCTTTGGGGTTTTGTTTGTTTGTTTTTAATCATACATGAGTCTGCTAGCTTATTCACTGTGTCACTGTTTCAGGTTTGTTCTCTTCTTTCTGAGCTTCATTTTCTAATTCTGTTTGCCATTCCTTATCTCTCTCACTCTCTCTAAGTGTCTTTTGTTCTTTCCTTCAGTCTCTTTTTATTTTCTTCTGGTTTGCTATCTCTGTTCATATTCTTATGTAGATAAAAGATTTAGCAGATAAAGCTTCCTGGTCATATCAGATCTGTGTTAAAGGTAGTCACATTAATTTTTAATTCACTTTTATGTTTTTTGTTTAAGGTAACATTCTCTTTACAGCCAAATAAGTTAGTGAGTGCTAAATCAGTGAGAAGGCCAGATGAACCGATAAAATTAGAGCACTCTTCTGAACAAAGCTTTTTATTTTGAAATTCTGTAGGTCTAAATTTTACCAAATTTTGTATGGAAATCTAGTAGTGGATACAGTTTGCTGTGCATCTGTCTGTGTGTTGTTGATGTTTCAAACTGAACATTTCAATCACTGTCCTTGAGTTTAAGAATCCCAAATCAGTTCAAAAGACAAAGCCACCTCCCCACTCCTTGAGTCATTTCACTCTCTGCCACTAAAATTTGAGGCAATTGCAAACGTATCTGTAAAATCTACACTGCTTTCTGAGTCACTCCTCTTAATACACTCAGTGCCTGACCCGCTAAATTGTCCATGGTACTGTTAAAGGGACTTTCCCCTGTCGCTGTCTCTCACAGTCACACACTTGGCACAGAAGCTGAAAAATATTTCTTGGTTCGAATCAAAGGAGAATGCAAATTGCAGCTACTTTTACTGTAGCAGCCACCTTCAAAACAGCTTGTAAGTGGTCAAAGTATTCAAAATAACTTGTATTGGAACGAAATGTAGGGTCAATTTTGACAAGCTTACACAGGAGGATCAGTAGTGGAGATTGTTGATACAGGCAGATCGGTAAACAATAGGTTAAGTTAATACTCTTCAGCTTATGTTAGCAGAATAAGCCTGTTTTTTTTTTAAATATTTTGACGAAACTTAATGTGGCCCATTACACTTGCCATATCACATCAAATTGCTTACCAAAATTGTTGATGCTAACAAGGTAATAATGTCCCTAGAAGGCAAGTGAAGAACAGGTCAGTATATGAACAGATTTGTTGATGCTAACAAGGTAATGATGTCCCTTGAAGGCAAATGAAAACAAGTCAGTATATGAACAGAATTGTTGACGCTAACAAGGTAGTAGTGTCCCTTGAAGGCAAGTGAAAACAAGTCAGTATATGAACAGAATTGTTGACGCTAACAATGTAGTAGTGTCCCTTGAAGGCAAGTGAAAACAAGTCAGTATATGAACAGAATTGTTGACACTAACAAGGTAATGGTGTCCCTTGAAGGCAAGTGAAAACAAGTCAGTATATGAACAGAATTGTTGACGCTAACAAGGTAATGGTGTCCCTTGAAGGCAAGTGAAAACAAGTCAGTATATGAACAGAATTGTTGACGCTAACAAGGTAGTAGTGTCCCTTGAAGGCAAGTGAAGAACAGGTCAGTATATGGACAGAACTGTTGACGCTAACAAGGTAGTAGTGTCCCTTGAAGGCAAGTGAAGAACAGGTCAGTATATGGACAGAAACTGTTGATGCTAACAAAATAATGATGTACCTTGCAGGCACCTGAAGAAGAACAAGGCAATGTATGATCCCTGTCTGCCGTCAGGCATGCCACTCACAACAGAGCAGGCAGGTGGTTCATTGAGGAGTTTTGTGGGCACTGGCCGCTACGATGAGTGCAAGACTGTTCTGGAACCTCTGCTGAACCTCAGCGTGTCCTGCACACACTCTCCTTGCTCCTTCAACGGCGTGCATCAGCCTCCCATTGACTTCTCCCGCACCCACTTCTACGGATTTTCTGAGTTCTGGTATACCATGCATGACGTGTATGGGATCGGGGGTCATTACAACTACAAGACCTTTGAGACCAATGCCAGAGTAAGCTTTTATATGATTGTGTGTTTGTGTACATTTGCCAGCCATGTGGGTGTGTGCGTACATGGTCGAAAATTTTCCTCCTGTTTGTGTGGTGTGTGTGAGGAGTCTTTTTTTGTTTGTTTTGTTTTTTTTATTTCATTTTGTGTGGTCTTTTTTTTTCCATTGTTCAACAGGCAAGTCTTCAGAAATTTGTCTTTCCTAAACCTCTGTTGTTTATTTAGCAGGATAGGTTTTTATTTTATTATTTCAAGCTGTGAGAGTTTAGTACGCGAAAAGAATCTGTGACTGAAGCTTCAAATGCATTTTTTTTTTTTGTAGACCCTTTCATCCCTGACATAGCAACTGGCTGTTTAACCTTCTCATCCTCACATGTTTTAGTTGTTCTGTTGGAAGATAGGGTCCGCTGTACTCAAACTGTCAGTACTCTGTATCAGCACATCAAAAGAGTACATAACTCTTCCTACAACATATGCATATCATTGCATCACTGGTTCTTTGATTAACAGAGGCTAAACAGATCCTTCCTCACTTGATCAGTACTTCTTATTTCAACAGCGTTGTAATATCACATTTGTGTTGAGATACAAATAAGTCTCAAGTGTGTCATAGTCAAATAATTTCTTTGACAGCGTAAGTTTATGGGGCTGTTGCATTTTTTGTTTTAGAGTTACTTGCTAAGAGCGTCCAACAAGATCTCATCTAATACATGCCTCATTGTAGAATGGGCATACTTCATTGGTGTATGGTATTGGGAAGGAAAAAGTATGGGGTATATTCACCAGCTATTTTTCATTTAGATTTCATCTAATACATGCCTCGTTGTAAAATGGCCGTACTTCACTGGTGTATGGTATTGGAAGGAAAAAGTTTGGGGTATAGTCACCAGTTTTATGAAAATTTTCTCTTTCAAAGTAACACATGATACGAGAAGAAAAATGTATGATCTTCCTGTACTTATCAGTTGTACACATAATAAGGGTTAAGGTGTGCTTAATTTGAACTGAAATTGATGCCCAACCTCCTCTGTATGCCTTTATTTTCTTGTCCTGGGATGTGTCTCTATGCCCTAGGCCGACTGATGATCCTATGATCTTTTCCTGTTTAGCTGAAATTGCCCAGCACATGCTGAAATGTTTGAGGAATTTTAGTTAAGATGTTATTTACATTTCCATGCTGGGTATATGAATGTGTGCATGTCATAGGGTATTACAGTGCCTTTGTGTCATTCAGTACTATAGTGCGATTGAGTCTGTGCTGTCTAGTATTATTAGTGACTTTGAGTTTATGCAGTGTAGTGTTACAGTGTCATAGTCTGTGCCTTCAGATGGCGCTCAGCCATTTAATGTTAGTGTGTTTTTTGAGTCTGTGCCATCTAGTGTTACAGTTCTTTTGAGTCTGTGCCATCTATTTTTTATAGGGTCTGAGCCTGTGTCATTTGCTGTCATGTAGTGTTTTGTTTCCTTTCAGTCTGTTACATCTCATGTTACAGCACTTTGGAACCTTTGCCATTTATGTTAAAGTGACTGAGTTTGTACCATCTATGGAAACAGGACTTTTGTGCTTGTGTGACCTAGGGTAAAAGTGCTTTTTTTTAAAAGTCTGTGCCACCACGTACCGTAGTCTGTGTCATCTAGCATTTCAGTGACTTTGAGTCTCAGCCCATGAGTTTGTTTTTTTTTCAAGTGACATATGAGTTTGTTTTTTTCGAGTGACATAGTGCCAATGAGTGTGCTTTATACAGTGCTTAACTCCTACTGCCAGAGAATGTGTTTTGACCAGTGTCATAGTGTCGCAGGCAGTTTCATTGTACCAGTGAATGTTTCTTACCCAGTCTCATAGTGCCAGTGTGTCTCAGGCAGTTTCATAATGCCAGTGAAAGTGTCTCATCCAGTGTGATATAGTGCCAGTGAGTCCCAGGTAGTTTCATAGTGCCAGCAAGTGTGACTTACCCAATGTCAAATTGATAACTGATCCTGAGTTACAACCGATGGCTGAAATGTACACTGGATGTTGCAGGATTTCTGTAGTACAAGTTGGTCACAACTGGAGTCACGTTACAAACGGAATTTGTACCCCAGAGCTGATGATCATCGCTTCAAGTAAGTACATTTGAAATGGTCTTGATGCATGTTTCACTTTTTCTGTTTTGCGTTTTAGAAAAACTGTAGGCAAGTTCTGGATAATCAAAAGAATAGAATGGTCAAAAATTATCGTGAGCATGAAACAGATGAATCTCATGTAGATTGTGAAGGTTGTGTGTTGATTGTGTGTGGTATCTTTCATACTCTGTCCATGTTTTATATAGGTCTCATGTTCGAATAAGGTTGTAGATTAACTAGTGCTGTATACGGACACAGAGAGAGACATACATAGAACTGTCCATATTGCTTTTGCATGTAGCTGTATTTACATACATAGAACTGTTCTTGTTGCCTCAGTGTGTAGCTTTGGTTTCTGTAACTCTTGTGCTTGTCTGTTGTAGATATGAGTGCATCAAATCAGCATGGTTAACAGTGGTACTGCACAAAGGGTTTCAATTCCCTGTGAACTTTGACCACTTGAGAGTCTGCCCAACTGATCGAAGGCAAGGATATTCAGTGGACATTGGGGGCTCTCATTTATCGCACACGTTTCTTGCCTCTCAGGTAAGTGGTCACCATTTCAGATCATGTATTACGGTATATAACAGATGCCTTTCATTTAGCAATGTTTTATTTCGTTGAAGATGCTTGAGTATTTTATTGTGGTAGAGAAGCTGAAATTTTTTCAGGTTAATCTACATTTGAAGTAGCTGGAGCAGTATATTGTTGTTAAAGATAAAGGAATAAGGGATTTTTTTTTCTCTGAAACAATCTTCAAATAGAACAAGACAGAAAAAAAGGCATTTGCATTTGCAGCGAATTTTGAATCTTGAACCATTAGTCAACAAATGTCTGAATTCTCTTTGAAACACAGAATTGATTTACCAATGGATGGGGAAAAAGTTACTTTGTTTGAATAACTTATGTTCCATATGTCATCAAACATAGTCATTTTTTTAGCTAAGTTTCTTAGGATTTCTTGAAGAAGTCTTCATGAACATTCTTCTAATTTGTCTCCGTCAACATAGTTACAACAGGCATATCAAAAACAGGACTGCTCATCCATTCTTTATGCATGAGTTGGAGACAGGCTGATGCTTTGATACACTAGCTTTTATCTCTCATCCACATGGATGATTTTGTTTTCTCTTTGTCCAGGGATTTGGATCACGGAGTGCAACTTGTTGCTTCTCCACTTAGCAAGTTCCATGTCTTCTTCAACGAATATCTCATCATTCTTTGCTTCATCGTCGTACTTGCTGCCATCTTCCTCTACATGAAGAGATTGCGAATGTGTCCAAAGCGTGCAAGTATGTCGCGTGTTCCAACCATGTCATACTTCATGACAGAGGAGGATCAAATGGAAGAAGAAGGTATACGCTACGTCAATGGTCGGGTTACTTGTGACACAATCTGAGATGGTCTACATGGTTCCCCTACATAGTAACTCATAGACTGTGTCACAGTTTGTTCATTCACACACAACATCGATAGCATTTTGAAGTTTATTTGCTTTTTATGGAATTTTGATGCCTTTCTTGTCCTCAGTTTCCTTCGCAGCAAATTTTTTTTTTTTTTTTTTTTTTTTCAAAAAGACAAGATGTTCAGTTAGGAGGTAAAGTATGGATGCAGATGACCATGCGCTGGTTACTGTCATGGACTGATGACTTAAAGACTGCCAGTTCAAATTACCACAACCATTACGCCATAAATCATACAGACCATAAATCAAATCTTCCAACATCACAAGTGTTTAGAGTGTTTCTTGAATTTTCTGCTCAACTCTGCAGTGTGTCTCTTTCTCGTGGACTTCATTGACAATGGAATATGTTGCGAAATGAAGCATAAAGTATGATCCTGTCATATATTCTTAGACAACAAAAAAACTGACATAAAGTAGCATCATCGTCATTATCTGCTTTTTATTTATCCATCAGTAAGTTTTTTTTTTAAATGTGTTTTAAATTTGAGGATCTTCATGTTCCAATCTTACAATAGTTGTTGATTCAGTTTCTCCTTTGCATCCATATGAGTTCTCATCAGTCTTTGACATTGATAGATTAAGAGGACTTTGACTGGAGCATGTGGCATTATGGTACCACTCACTCAGTCTAGCTCAATGACTATGCAGTTATTGACAGGGGCTTTACAGATAGTGTGTCCTGCAAGTTAAATCAGAACTAGTGTTTTTGAACCATAAAAGTTACTCAGCAGCAGGGCAGGGTCCATAGCGGGTTGCGTCAAGTGGACCTGATCTTGATAGTTTCCCTGTGGACTGCTGTCACAGGGATTACAAGGGGATGGAAGTGGCTGTGGGCTAAGTATGGAGGAGACACAATGAGTTGTTGTTTCTAGAGCACAGAAGATTTGGCAGCAGCAAGCAGGAAAGTACAGGTGCAGGTTCTTGCAAGAAAAATTAATGAACAGTGTTTGGCGGTTGGGTGCCAACTGAAGAAAACATTAAAAGGAACTGTGTTATGCTCTGTGATAATCTTTATGATCAACTATACCTTCAAATTTGAAAGAAAAAGCAGGAAGTGTGTGAGATTTTCCGAAAGTGAAGACAGTGAATGGACAGTCACAGTGAAATGATCTCACCGATATGCATTTTTCTGTTCAATTTGTTGTGAGTGCATGTTTTAAGTTTCTTTTTAAGCTGCTCAGTGGAAATGTTTGTTAGCGCTTTGCCATATAAAAAAAAAAAAGATGTGACCAATGCGAGGGAATATTTTTTTGGGAAACACTGCTCTCTTCAGCTTGTTTTCCATCTTTGTTGGTGTTATTTAAGACTGACTTATGTTTGAAAATGCTGTGTAGTTGTATTTGAATTTGGTTTTGTGAGATTTGCTGACTGATCCAAGTTTGATATTCAGAGGAAACATGGCACATAATTCAGTGCTGGTTTCCAAGCAGTGAAAAAAAAAGTTTATGAATGCATGTTTATTGGTTCTGCATGTCTATGAAAAAAAAATGGCATTGGTTCTACATCCATAAAACTGATCATGTTCAACCTTCTCTGGGTTCTTTTGTCTTAGAATGTACCTGGCAGTCACAGCCTGTCATACAAATTAAGAATATACATATCATTTAGACTTGTTTATTTAGAATATATAATGAAAGGGGTGCAGCCATGTAAAGTAGTCTGTGACCAGAATCGAATTCTGTAGTGTTGACATTATCTTCTTCATCCACAGTGAGTATCATTGAAAGAAAAAGAAAAAAAAGATTCACACATTTTTGTGGGTCTGCATGCTGTGCAGTCAGTTTGACCTCTTTAAATCTTTCGTGTCAGCAAGTTCATGATGACTGGCCTTGGACAGATGTGGTAGTGCCCTCTGGAGGGTGGTGCTCACTCTCGCCAGCTCCCAAGTAAACAAAGCTTGCCAAGGCTTAGAAAGTGGATGTCTAGCATATGTTGGATCAGAAAGTCACCATTAGCCCAGACCGAAATGTCTCATCTGAGCTGTGTAGACTGCGCGTCATGAACGTTCGACATTGATCACCTTCTCTGGATTGCTCTTGCCAAGGCTGCAGTAGGATAAGCTTGAATACAATTGTTTTGTGGATAGGCAGAATGAGCGGGTTTGGAGTAATTTTATTGATTGGGTGTGGAATATGAGGCGACAAGGAAAAAAAGTTTAAGAATATAGAGTCAATCACAATTAACAAAATTAGATTCAGATCAACAAAGAATGAGTAATCATAACAGTGGGCTGAAAACACTAGAGAAAAACTTTTTTTTTTTTTTTTAGGGTGAGCAAGCTCAAAAGCAGCAAATAAAAAAGAGCATTGTAATTGTTTGTGCGTTGATACTGATTTCAGATTTAATGTCTCACTCATAAATACTTTCTGATTATCTCTACTGTTGTTGATGTAGTATCAAAAATGGTTTTGTTGTGTTTTGTTTTTCATTAACAAAGTGACTTCAAATGGATTTTGAAAAGCAGCACCTTTGGCATTGTGAGGGATTGATCTGGTGGTGATGATAATACGCAAATGTAAACAAGGATATTGAGGATTGTATTGAATATAGTGTGGGTGTAATTGAATCGGTTATTGCTGTGCTGTATCGATATAATTGATCCTCGGTGATTATGTGGTTTTACCAAGTATTAAACCTTTGTAATTAAACTTTCATGTGACAATGTGGTTCTGACATTAAATTTTAGGAATGTTTAGCATCGTTCTCGTTTAAATAATTTTGTAGCAAATTGTTGTGAGGCCATGCAGGTTTAGGTCACATGATTCTTGGTTTATCAGTGAACAGGAGGGGAATGTCTTTTGTACATCAGCATTTGGGTTTGGTTTTGTGTAGAGATTTCAGTTGATGCGGAATTAGTTTACACTCTAGAAAATAGTCTTTGCTCATGCTGATATCTTGTTTGGTATCTTTAACAATTCCGTTTATTTTCTGCAAGGATGTTGGGGGTGGGGGGAATGGCACAGTTTCTGAAATGTTTTTGCATTGTAAATTATGTCTGTTATGTGTTCCCATATGTGTTCATGTCATTGTGTAGAAATTTACAGAACCAAAATGTTATGTTTGCATGCAAAATTCAGTGCATACATGTGTGCGTTTGTGAGTGTGTTAGTATGGATTTTTTCCCTTTTTTGTTTAAACCTCCTTTTGTCTTTCCAGTGAGTGTACATATGTGTATGTGTATATTTTGAAGGGAATCGAGGTTACAGGCAAGAGTTTGTGTGTGGGTGTGTTTGTGTATGTGGAGCAAGCTTCTCCTTGAATCATGGGAATCATTGAATGCAAAATAGTGGAAATGACTGGTTTATGTCTTAGTTTTGTCCAGACAACTTGCTGATAGACCTGTTTTTCCTTTTGTTGGGAAGTGTTCTTGCGGCAGACGCATGAATAGAAATTGAACATCTGCTCTGGCATATTGAATACCAAAGGGCAACAACTGCCTGGCGGTCAGTGGCTTAAATGTGTTTTAGTGCCTGTGATCACTGTTACAGAGGTTGGCTTTTATGAAAGGAAACGCAAGATGTCAGATGTTTGCCAGAGATCTTCATGATCTCAGTAACAATCAAACAACTAGTCTGTACAGGATAAAAAAAATTTTAGTCGTGTTTAAGAGTCGGATTTATTGACATGTCATTTTGATACATTTGCCTAAAGTTTGTTGACATGTCATTTTTATATATTTGTCTGGAGTTTTGTTCATCGTGCATGGGTGCAGGAGAAAGACGTTTTTCAAGACATTCCTTTTTTTTTTTTCCTGTTGTTTGTGTTACAAGATTATTTTAATGCATATTTCTATGTTAGAAGATTTGTAAGTGTGCCATCTGCCGTGGTGGGGAACAAGCATTAGGATATTATTATATGTATTAATATTAAAAATGTATACGTAGATCACAACATGCCTGTAGAAAAGTTCCAATATGGAGCAGACAGTACTTGCATGCAGAAGTGTACGAAAGAGACGCTTCTGAATGCAAGTCATGTTTTTTTCTCACTGGAAAAATCCTTGATACTGGAAGCGGGGACAGGAGGGATGGTGAAAGAGGGGGGCACAGTAAACATTCTATCCCTGTCCTTTGGAAATACACTGTACTGTTAATTTCCAGTTTTCTCTCTCTTTCTTTGACTCATGAAAAAAAAAAAGGAAAGAAAGGAGAAAAAAAAAGAGATTGAGCTAAACGAAGCTGAATGGTTGGTGTATTCAGCATTGCCTAGTTATGTTTAAAGATACCAGTGTTTAGGTTACCATGTTAAAGATTAATGCATGTGTGTGGGTGGATATGTGCATGTGTGTGTTTCAATCGATGGCCAGAATAAGTTTTATGGGTTTTTTTTTTTGTGGTTGTTTTTTTTTTTTGTTTTGTTTTGTTTTGTTTTGTTTTTTTTGTGAGCTGACAGATGTCAAAGGGCTTTTTGTGGTCTGACGGTTATAATGAAAGGGAAATTGTACATAATATATGTATGTGAAGAGAGCGAAACTGTGTACAAGGTAGAACACAATTGGGAGTCTTTCTGGTTTCTGTCCTCACTTGTTGATCTCAATATGTACACAGGCAGAAATGTCACAGCCTTGTTTGATAGGGTATCAGCGGTGGCTCATAAATGTTTTTTCTCTCTGCTCGCCACCAGACAGCCCACAGCTACAAAATGGTCTGCATTTCTTAGCCTCAATCCAGCAAGAATTTCTAAACTACTGTTAATCTGTTGGCATCATAAATGCTTCCAGTATCAATATGATATGTATGTGTTGCATGCATGGGTTCCAGTGCCTATAGTTTTGTTTGTCATGAAGCCAGTACACAAGGAGAGGATGAGTATGCAGATATACAAGCTTATGACAAGAGGTGTACGACAAGAGGTGTACCTCTGTAAGGGTGTTTGAAGAACAGGAAGATAAACATGCTTTCAAGCAAACATTCTGGCTTTCTCTGTGCTGTAAGGGTGTCAGTAGATCAGTTATTATGTTAAAGATGTAATGTATATGCTTTATTGACAATTTGTGTGATTTTTTATGACAGGAGTTTTTTTTTTTTAATTTCACTATGTGGTGACTGACTTAAAAGTTTGTGTGACCAGCATGGCTACAGTAATAAAGCTGAACTAAAAACATATATGCATAATTAAAACAAAAAAAAAGATGTCCATGACGACAGGACAGTGGATTGTAATGAACAAAGGAAAGAAGGGCGATGAGATACAATCTTATGTGTGTAGAGTGACATCGCACTTAAGATCATAAAACATTGGACAAACAAACAAAGAAAAAGTTTTTATCAACAACAACAAAATTTCTGTTAATACACTTATTTCAGATAGGCAGGCTGTCTCATCTTTCTTCAGCATGTAACATGAACGGTGCGAAAGAAAAAGATAGAAATACATAAAGATATAATGCTGTGAAAGCATCTTTATAAAACGCTGGAATGTACATTTATAAAATACAGTTTGTAAGCAGTGAATAAAGTGAAGCTCCACATTTTTCTAAGATGCATTTAAAACCGTTCAGAGAGGGATGAGGACAGAGTGTCTTGGATGTGTAACCAAAATAAAAGTTATATAACAGCATTACAATCAATCTTTAGTATAGGATAATATTCCTCGGGATATTGCTTTTGGAAAATTTGTATTCTCTAATACTCCTACATATATTTGTATATCGTGACACATAAAGTATCTACTACACTGGGTAAAAACATGTTTCCTACCGAGGTTAAAATGCGTTCTTTTATGTGTGTGAATTTAAATGTCTGCCTTCTGTGTTGGGTGTGTGTAGAGTAAATGAGAGAATTTCTGTTTTCCTCTCTGTAATGGTTTGCTAAGAATTCATGCTGTTATTTTGAGATGGAAATATCCAGATATAACATTGGCATATAACATTCATTACATTTTTGTGTTAATAATTGTTCATGCATTCCATATTAAATGACAGATGTGTGAGCAGCAGCATTATTTAAAATCACACTCACTCCATTGATTTTAACATGAAGCAGATCAAAACATTAAATTCATCATTTTTGTGATAAGTGTACAATCCAATCCAAATTTATTCATTCATATATTTGTTTGTTTATTACTTTCATCAGTCAGGTAGCCATAATCACGTTTAATTGAATTTGAGTATTAGGCTCATTCATGACCAATATGAATCACCACAACAAAATATTCCTGATGTGCTTCACATGCGATGATGTCACAATACAGATCTAGATGATGGAGTCAAGATTGATCTATACAATTGCTTTCAGTGATTATAGATATTAATGAAAATCCTGTCTGTGGTAAAATTGAAAAGTGTTCTCTCACAAATTCCAGCATCTTCTTGGAAAGAATAATGAATGATGTACAAAGACCAGAAATGAATGAAAGGGTCAGTATATGAGGCAGAACAATTACCAACGTTTTTTTTTATTTTGCCAAGAACATTGACGGTCCAGCAGGAAAAGAAGAAGAGCAAATCTTTTTAGTGGGGGTGCCTTGATAGATGAAGGAACAGTCACTATCTGAGGCAGGACAATTACCAACATTTTTTTTTTTTTTATGTTTTTTTTTTTTTTTTTTTTTTGCTGTTGTTGCTGACATTGATGGCCCAGCAGGAAAAGAAGAACTGATCCTTTTAGTGGAGCACCTTGGTTAAACTTCTGCACCAAACTTCTACAGCCTGTGGCTTGCAGAGCAGTGTAAAGAAAAATAAAATTGAGGGCCACTAACATGAATGGCATCAGCAATGATGTCAGTGAGAAACTGGAATCATTCATAGCTTCAAACTTATAACAGATAAAGGATCCAAGCCCAAAATATTCACCAGGATCGCACACACCATAAAGCTGCTCTCGCAACACTCGAGGTCATTCAGAACCACAAGAAAACGGCATGCAGTTCAAGGATCAGACTGAGGTGCTCCCTGGTCATATGAATATTTCTGTACGCTTGTCCATGTCTAGGATGAAAATCAGCAATGATAAAGATACGGTTCTCAGCCTCACTTAAGATTTTTTTTCAAAGATGAGATGAATGTGTTAAGACGTAATAAAGATACTCACGAAATGCATCACATAGTCTTGTTATATATTCTAAAAAACTGGTATCATTAGGTTATGTTATATTCCAGTTGTGAAAGAGTGAGAGAAAAGGGCTGAATTTTTTGTTCATAGATTAAAAGCAATAAAAACAACCAGATTACGTTAATTAAATTGGGGGGGGGGGGGGGGGGGGGGGGGGGGTTACTCTAGCAGATGTGCTAACATTGTCTGTCTGTCTTGCATTCCTTGTCCCTCTCTGTGTCCCACTGAGCCACTTGCTGAATCTCGTCTTGCCAACATTGATCAGGTCTCTTGCCACCATGGAAAGATTGTGTCATCAGTGTCGGCAAGTTCATGAGGACCAACCCTCTCCAAAAGGGAACACTCACAAGGGCTCCACCTCCACTGAGCCATTATTTTGGTCAGTAGGGGGCTTAGTTTATGATATCACACGAATGTTGGATCAGAACAGGCGCCAGTGACTCGGCTCAGGAACTGTGCAGTATCTTCTCCAATGATTGTTTCTTGGTGACTTGATGTTTATGACTTGCTGAGGACTGTCGGTACAAGGTGACAAAAGAATGAACTTGGCTAGAATTGTGTATATTTAGGCAGTTATGTACACCGAACAGACTGGGAGTTACGCTAGTGAAAGGGCATGTAAAATAAGTTGACAAAGAAAAGGTTCATGGGGAGGGTTGTTCAGTTGACATGTGTGTATATAAAATCCCATCCCAATATTATTATGTCATACAGTTTTTAGTCAATAGCAGAAATGAAAAGGCATCTGCTGGTCTTTTTGTGTTCAAGGATGATGATAAGAATATTTAACTGATGTAAGCCGGACATTTTTATAAACCACATTTTCAATAAAATAATATTTACACTTGTGGGAATGATGTCTTTCAGACGACTTTTAGTTGAACTTTCAGTTTAAGTGTAATATTTATTCCATGTTAATCTTATCTCACTGTAAATCTTGCAGATGTGTTGTTTAGATAATATGTTGTATGTTTTTTTGTTTTGTTTGTTTTCTAATGAATTGAGATTAGTAGTTGTTGCTTTGTTTTCAATGCATGTATGTTCATAATAGTAAGGACATTGAGAATCTGGTGTATATACTTGGGAGGTTTTTTTTATTGGTACTGATGATGCAGTTGTGCTTGCTCTCTCTTTCTCACTCGCTCTATCACCCCCCCACCCCCCCCCCCCCACACACACACACACACACACACACACACACACACACACACACACACACACACACACACACACACTTCCCCACTCCCGTCTATTCATGAGAATCTCTCTCTTTGTATTCACTGTGAAGCAGTTGTGCTCGCTCTTTCTGTCTCTCTCTCTGCCTGTCTGCCTGTATCTCTCCCTTTTTTTCTTCTCCTGTCTCCTCTCCTTTTTCTGTTTTTTTTTTTTGTGTGTTTTTTAAATCTTTTTTTTTTTTGGGGGGGGGGGGGTTGCTTATTTTGTCATTTTCTTTTTGTCAGTGATTTTTTTTTTTTTATGTTTTTGCCACAGCAGAGACTTGAAAACATGTAACATTACAAGAATGTTGTTAAGTGCCTGTAACAGTACAGCGATACTAAGAAAGCAAATCGGGGATTTTTGCCAATATAATTTTTATTACATTTACAAGTGCACATGGGGATGCGGGAGGGGAGAGGAGGCACCTTTCTGTATGAATTTTATTCTTGAAATGCTGTGCTAATAACTGCCATTCTCTGTCAATCACCTTTTTTTTTTTTTTTTTTTTTTTTTTTTTTTTTTTTAGGAGGGATGGCGGTGAGGAAAGTCTTCACTGTCATCTACGGTTTTTCTGCCTTTGTGCCCATTCTCTAGTGTATGGTCAAGAATATCTTTTGCTGTTGTTTTCTTTGGTCACAGTTTGTGACATTCCAGCTTTTTTGTTGCGATTTGTGACTGTACTTTGTGCAGCGTGGGCACTAGCTCTCCTTTCTGCAATATTTATTTGCCCATAAGTATGGCTTTTTTTGTTTTTCTTTTTCTTTTTTTTTTTTTTTTTTTTTTTTTACTTATGAGACCTTAGATTAAGTGGAATGGCTGGCTTTTTTTTTTTTTTGTTTTTGGTTTCATTTTGTGTTGTGTATGTGGTGACAGTCCTGAAAAGGTTCTGTGTGGTGAGCTTGCTGAAATACAGTTTGAATAAGGATCATGAGACAGAATGGATGTTTACACTCTATCTCGCTCTTCTCTCTGCCTCTCTCTCTTTCCTCACAGTCTTATTCTCTCTGAATATGCACGCTCACAAACACAAAAACTCAGCCGGCACACACACACACACACACACACACACACACACACACACACACACACACACACACACACACACACACTCACTCATATCTTACACACTTTCTCACATCACTTGCAGACACACACACAAACACGCCCATACACACTCTTAAGAATTCTTACATACCATTCATTGTTTGGTCAAGTGTGCACAAAGAGGAGAATGATCTCAAGAATCTCATGTTCGACATCTGTGGTGTTTTTCTGCAGACCCAAGATTGGTGATGTGTAAGAATGACCGGTGTGTTTGGTTTTCTTTTGTTGTTAAACAATTTAAAACATATCTTTGTTTTGTTACAGGTTCCTTTAGAGAGTAAACTGGTAATAAATGCTGTGGGTCATTTAACATTTCATAGATAGTATTTCATAATGAGCAATGTGATTGAGGGTAATAATTTGATGCTCTATTGTGAGAGATTTTTTTCCATTATAATTTTGTATGTTATTTCCTGTTTACCTTTGTCTCTGCATCTTTGTCTTTATACGTTTGTTTCCACCATTTTTTCTCTTTTCTGTCTGTCATGAGACTGTGTATGTGTGTGTGTGTGTGTGTGTGTGTGTGTGTGTGTGTGTGTTTTGATGGTGCTGTTTCTTTTCTCTTCTTCTCTATTCCAGTTTTTTTGGTTGTTAACTGTAGTTTGGGTAAAAAATATCAAGAGTGGAGTAACCAGTTTGGATTGGTTTTCATGCAATACCTGTGAGATTGATTGAATGTTTGAGTACACACGTGGGAGGGAGTCACAGAATACAAGGCTACACAGTCTTTCATTGGTTGACTCTTCATTGATTGACGTGGACAAGCACTTCACTCTGTGTTGCATGTTTGCATAGGTAGCTGTTTGTTTCAAACATGTTACTGTCTTTGTGTTTTTGTCAACTATATCACTTTTTGTGCAGATGTATTTTAAAATGCACGTATGCTTGATGCATTATGCCTGTGCATGTGCACATACAACCACGTGCACATGCAATCACACACACGTACACACACACACACACACACACACACACACACACACACACACAAACGTGTGTGTGTGTGCAGCCACATACATGTATGTATGCATGTATAAGAAATCACTGAACACATGATAACATGCATCAACTTTGTTTGAAAATTATCAGGTGGTCTGTTGTTGTTTGCTTGCTTGGTCGCTTAATGCCGATTCTGAACATTTCTGGTCACATGACACTTCAGGAGATGTCTTTTTGTTTGGCTGTAACTTGCCCATGCACTTGCGTACACAGATGCACAAATTGATGTTTCACTATGTATCTCTCCTGTATGGGCAGCCATTCTCTATTTTCAGTGGTAATGAATTGTGGTTACTGTGTTTTCATAACGCAGAGACAACCCCTTGGTCAACATCTCTCCCTGTCCCCTCACTGATTTTTTTTTCCTCAGAGTCGATATGGTGGAAAGAAGACTCATAACCAGAAAACAACAGTAATGGCTTAAGGACCACATTTGAACGACCAAGTAATGGTCACCTCTTTTAAAATGTTACCATGTCCTCTGGTGCCGTATTTCAGTGGCTTAGTCTTCTTGATATGTCTTTTTCATGTCAGTTTTCATTTGTTGATTTTTTGTTTTTTGTATGTTGTTTTTTTGTTGTTTTTTTTCCTTCGTGTGTGTGTTGGGGTGTTTGGTTTGGTTTCGTTTTATTCCTTATATTCTAACAAGAGACAAACTTACCTCTAGGAACTTACTGACTGGGTCACTGAGTTGGGATATGTGATCTACTGTCTTATTCCTGAGCTTCTGTGATCCTCCTTGCGGCAAGAATTGTTATTTCTTTTTGAGTGGCCTCCTCCTTCACCCTATCCCACTGTTCTTTAGCAGCTATCATTAAGTATTTAGCACATGGTTTTTCAGCCAGTTTGAGGCCAGTAGTTCAAATACCAGATATGACAACCACAAGCTCCCTATCAACATCTCGGTTCCGCACTGAGCAATGTGAACTGTGGATGTTTTTGTTGTTGTCATCTGGAATATATACTTCTATCCTAATCCTATCATACAGAAGTAGTGATGAGGCTTGTCCTGTACGATGGACTGGCTGAGATAGATCTCAGCATTGTTGTTTTCGAGTTCAAAAGCAGCATCACAATGCCATTATAGGCTTGTACTTGCTGTACCTGACAATGTATATGGACTAGTCCACGCGCAGAGACACATCTTTGATGTAACTGAAACTGTGCCTGACAGGAAAGTGCATGCTTGTGCCCCAGCAGGTCGTGTTTCCTGAATATTTTTATCTGTTTATGGGGATTTTGGAGAAATCCACTCAGTATTCCACCAGAACACCGATGAATATACATATACACAAAAAAATATTCACCAATAAATATGCAATTAACCTTGAATCAACAGTTGTCAATGCATAAAAAAGAAAAGGAAAAAAAAGTTCAAAACATGCACTATTTGTCATAAAAACAGTGGCACAGGTCTCACGCGAAGATGGCTTACTGGTCTATATAGACCAATATCAAGAAGACTGTAATCGAATGCAGAGTTGTTTAAAGCAAACGTTGGTACAAAACAAGACAAAATGGAATGCAAAGTAACGTTTATTGAATACACAGCCCGAAATAGACAAAAGTTTCTACATCTATGCTTCTTTTAATGTCACAGAAAACATGTAAAAATGCACACAACAATACTACCCAGATGGCTGTCACTAGCAGAAGGATCTGCTACAACGTTTGAGCCAAAGAAATCAAACTAGATAAGTTTTTTCCACCAGAAATTGCTCAGATGCCGAGTATCTCCTGTTGACTGCCGCCAGATGTAGGCCCTCTCATTCCGTGCGTTTCTTGTGTCCGTTATATTTGTGACATGGCAAAAGACACGTAGGTAAACATTTTTGCTTGCCTTGGCATTACTCTGCGCTTTGGAAGTTTTGGTCAAACCAGTCAAATGTTTGCTTAAGCACTACTCTGCGCTTTGCCATGGTCGGAACAATTTTGTATGCGGTCGATGATCCGGATCAACACCACATATCCGCAATAAAGTTTAATGGCTTTGTCTTTAGGTCAAAGTCCAACTTTCTAGCAAGCTTTCGTTTAAATTGGTTCCGTACTTTCTTGAGTCATCTTATTGACAAATACAGCAACTGAGTCGATATGAATAGTTAATAATAACTTGGTGCCGACACACCAATGGACGCAGGTGAAAATATTACCTTCTTGGCGGGGTTAACAAGAAGAGCACTTAGGAGAATGCAGGCCTCCACCAAGATCGAAGAGTCCTCTAAATTTCAGTCAAACCCAAACGCAAATCCTATGTACCTTCACTGCAAACTATCGCAGAAGCTACTGTCGCAGAAGCAGTGAAGCTGTTTGCACCAAATTAATCATCCTCGTTGTCTCAACTAACTCAGTTTTGGGCCTGCCTGAGCAATGACTAAAATAAATAATCGCTGAAGATGATAGTAACAACCTGTCAGCCGAAGGCACTTAAGGACAAATAATTGTTCCCAGACCAAAGTTTGTATATGGTCTACACAAAAAATGTCTCCTACCTCCACGTCTCTCTCTTTAAGAATGTGTGTTATTTTGCTCACTGAATTCATGTTGTAAACTGGATCTGCATCAAAATGCATCTAGCAAACCTGAATTTGTGCTTCAAGATTGAGATCCATACAGGTTAATTTTGGAGACATTCACGACGGTGTTTTAAGACTGAGATTCACGCAGGTTAAAATTTTGGAGAAATTTAACGACAATGTCGAAAAATGCTAAATCATGGAAATATTAGAAAAAGTCGGTAAAAGAGGAAAAAAAAAAAAAAAAAAAGTCTGCCGTTTGATTCGGACCCGTGCCAAGATTTAATGTCTTCGTCCTTGGGCCAAAAGCTAGCTTTCCACCCGGCAAGTTTCGTTAAGCAATTTTTGCGTTATCTGGCTGACGGACTGACAAACGAAAACAGATGCGGGAGAGAAACCTTGGCCCATAACTCGAGTTTTGAAACGCGTTTAAATGTTAATCATTGACCTTAAAGAAAATAATAAATAAAACATCCATAAAGGATTAAGTTTACCATGAGTTCGCGAGAGAACCAAATCAAACTATTGAAACTTTGTGTTTAAAACTGTAAACGATGTTCATTCTTCTTCCCTCACTTCTGTGCCCAGGCTCCATTAATCAGCTGCTGATCAGCTTATTAAGTCTACATCCACCAGACTAATTGTTTTGCTCATCACCACTCCTTTTTCCCTAAAAAAAAAAAAAACAATATCTCGTCCCTAATTCTGTTCCCATGCCCCACTAATCAGCTGCTGATCAGCTTATTAAGTCTACATCCACCAGACTCAATTACTCGCTCACCATCACTCCCTTTCCCGTAAGAAGAAAAAAAAAAAAAAAAAAAAAAAAGGATAATCATTTCTCTTCCCTCAGTTCTGTTCCCAGGCTCCGCTAATCGGCTACTGTTAGCTTCAAGTCTACATTTAACAGACTTTTTGTTTGTTTGTTTGTCTTTGTTTCTCTCACACCACCACCTCTATCCCGAAAAAAAAAGTCCTGGGTTTCTGGACCGTCCCATTTCTGGTCATTCCAGTGTGAAAAAAAAAATTGCATTTTTGTAAAGTTATTGTCCCCCTTCCTCCTCGCCTCCTTCCACGCCTCCTCTCTCCCCATTGTGGTAGGAACCCAGGGAAGTTCCCCCCCCCCCTCCCCTACCACTTCCCTGTTGGAACCCTAGGATCACCTTTGAACACACGCACGCACGCACACACACACACACACACACACACACACACACACACACACACACACACACACACACACACACACATCCGGCCTTGTTCTGTGGCGATGATTGATCGGACTTTACTTGCTCTTTTGAACTCTTTGAGGAGCATATGACCACCACCGCACCGTCTCGCCAACGGACTCGTTTCGGGGCAGCTCCCTTCAGGTGCTCTCACATCAGCCATAGCAGCCTTTTCCTCGCACTCGACCGATCTTCTCCATGGTCGGTCTGCTTCCATCCTCCCACCTCATCTCTTTTACTGTCAGTTCCAATCCAGAGGCTGCCTTCTGACGGTGTTTACATAGGGTGTTTCCAAGGTCACCCCCATCTTCGTTTCTTGACGTCTTGGCTGATCTACTCCATCTGGTTTGCTTTTTTCCCCCCACATGTTGGCGTTGGAGTTCTACACTGGCCAAGGTCATCCCCATTTTCGTTTCTTCAGGTCTTGGCTGACGGGGTTCTAGCTTACCTTTTCCCACATGTCAGCGTTGGAGATGTACACAGACCACCTGATATACAGGATATGACATAGACATATGTTGGTTAGTGTTTGGAGCCTGTAGGTGATGATATTCTGGTCACTCTTTTGTCTCAAAGTCCATATACGAGGAGCGCTTTTCACGTTGTTGCTAAAAATTCTGATCTTGTTGGACAGTCACCGGGAGTTCTGATCGTTGGCAGGATATTGTATGCATGTCTTGCTTCAAATTCGGATGGTCTGCGCCGCCGACCTTGCTTAGCATCATGGTAAATTATACCGCGAAGCAGCAACACACTATATGGGCTAGTCTCGTTTGATCCTTGATGAAAACGCCAGCCATGTACAAACTCGGACAAAATGTGTGTGTGTGTGTCTGTGTGTGTAGGAAGGAATTCTGTTTTACGTCTCGTCACACATATAGGTGATTGTAGACGTCTAAATAACATAGTGTTTACAATTTTAGACTATTATCATAAAAGAAGAGAAGAGGACGATGTGGTTACATAGAACAAAAATAAAGGACAGATGAATTATAGGACAGTAACTATGAAAAATTAGAGAAAAATAACTAAAGTAATCTAACTTACGATTATGATTATAAAATGTTCCTTAATGGACTTTCCAAAAGGTATCTCGTTAATTTAACAAGAGAAATAACTGGCAACGAATCTAAAAAGTCAAACACATTAACATGCCCAGTGTCAGCGCTTGGTATAACACCATTCAAAAAGGGTTTCGATAGTTCACAATCAAAAATCACATGTTGAACTGAAAGATCCCCACGACATACACACTTAACAGTCTGGCAATACTTGGTTCGTAGGGAATTACATATAAGTCTAAAAACCAGGCTTGAAACCGGTCGGCTAATGTGTCTGTGTGTGTGTGTAACTATTTCGGCAGTTAGCTTTAGAGTACATGTTATAAAGCCACAAAAATTAAACATTGTATCCGCACTATCCTGATTCCCTGCGCAAACAAGCGCGTGCACGCGCACACACGCACACGCACACACACACACACACACACACACACACACACTGGCATGCGCACGCGCGCGCACATACAGTCACGCTGACACAGTACACACACACTGACACGCGCACGCACACACATACACACACACGTTGACCCGCACTCGCGTACACACAGAAAGACTCTCTCTCTCTCTCTCTCTCTCTCTCTCTCTCTCTCTCTCTCTCTCTCTCAAACGCACACTCTGGCATATTTAACCATGATCACGGCTACGGTGCACCGCCGGATGACAATGATTGCCGGAATACATTGTTTCCATGGTGACATGTGGAGCTTCTTCGCCCACTTCCCTCCCTCCACCCACCAACCCCCACGGCCCGCCCATCGTCACCACCACTTAAAAAAAAAAAAAAAAGAAGAAGAAGAAAAAAAAAGAAAAGAAGAAGAAAAAAAAAAAAGCCGCGTCTACCGCAGTTAATAACTTCAATGTTTGTCGTATCACCTCCATCAGGGCTGTCAACGTTAAATCTGAATGAATGACCTGACCATTTGCATTGTCCGACAGACATGAATGCGTGTAACTGAACGGTGTGTGTGTGTGTGTGCGCGCGCGCGCGCGCGCGCGCGTATCTGATAGAACCAGATCTCCCTCTCTCTCTCTCTCTCTCTTATGTACTTTCCATAATTATTATTTTGCTCTGGTGCGCGCGCCTGTAGTCGACACAGCGCGCATACGAACAGGCTCACCGGCCTCTCAAGTTTTTCTTTCAAGCCGCATTATTGTACCTCTCTCTCTCTCTCTCTTTCTCTCTCTCTCTGTACACGACAGGAATGAAAAGAAATATAAATGTAAGTATTCTCATGTGTAAAAAGCAGATCGAATCGAGTGAAAATCTTGTAGGCAGCAGAAAGTGCGGTTTCTCTTCAACAAGTGCTGTCTGTCATTGTCCAGGCACGCTGCACTCAGACGCTATGTGGATCATCGTCTGTGCACGCTACCATCGTTTTCTGTCTATACAGATCGAGTTAGCGTGTGTTTCGGTGATTCTATGTTGTTTTGATTTGTAAAGATGTCTCCGATCACACATTAATAACACCTGAAAATTTAGCGTGTTATATATATATATATATATATATATATATATATATATATATATATATATATATATATATATATATAAATATATATAACACGCTAAAAACTGGTTCTCACGAACAGAGAAGACATGATCAACGAGATCAGAGTAGAGAAGCGATTACTTCTCACTTGTCATCAGTCTCTCATGTTCATGCGGGAGCCCACCGAAAGAGACAAGATTCAACTACATGAAAAACTGATGTTGATGTACTGAAGGAGGAACTGGAAAAAAAAAATCGACTGGACAGAGGAACTGAGGGACTTGCAACCAGATGCAGCGTGTGAAAACATAAAAGATCACATTAACGCTGCCATCACCAAGTCAGCTCCGAAGACCAGAACCAACGGTAGGAGAGGAAAGAAATGGATAGATCAGGGTACGCTGACGTTAGTCAGAAAGAAGCACAAACTCTTCAGAAAATGGCAGACCACAAGAGATGGAAAGGATTATGAAGCGTACTAAAAAAAGCGAGGAATCAGGCAAGGAAGGCCTGCGGAAAGGCGCAGAGAAAGTTGGAAGCACAGGTGGCATCAGAAGCGAAAACCAACCCAAAAGCATTCTGGAACTATGTCAAAGGAAAAACCAAAACAAGGGCTGGAATAGCGGACCTCAAGAAAGACGATGGTCCCAAGACGAAGACAGATAGTGAAAAGGCGGAAATGCTGAACCAATTTTTCAAGAGTGTTTTTACAGTTGAGGATACAGGCCCGCTCCCAGACCCACCAGACTACAGTTTCACAGAAGCTTTGAGACATTTTGAAGTAACTGAAGTTGTACGAAGGCACTTGACCAACCTACATACAGGCAAGGCAGCAAGGCCCGATGGGTTGCTACCATTGATACACGCCAAAGCAGCTGACCAGTTGGCGAAGCCTCTGGCCCATCTCTTCAGACTGACACTGGACAATGGAACTATCCCAGAGGACTGGAGGAAAGCCTACGTTACACCCATATTCAAGAAGGGGAGCAGAATGGTGCCCGGCAACTACAGACCTGTTAGTTTAACGTGCATAACCTGCAAGGTCATGGAGAAGATCGTGCGCGATCACGTCATCTAAAACCTGCTGAAGAACTCCTTGATCACTGAAGAACAACATGGCTTTGTACCTGGATGATCCTGCATTACCCAACTGCTGGAAGTGATGGATATCTGGACCAACATTGTAGACGATGGCGGCAGCGTGGATGTGGTATACACCGACTTTCAGAAGGCATTCGACACACTGCCCCATCGTAGACTTCTGTCAAAGGTTGCTGCCCATGGTATCACGGGGAGAGTGCTGGGTTGGATCAAGGACTTTCTGGCCAACAGGAAGCACCGTGTTATTGTGAATGGCACGCAGTTACAGGAAGCCAGCGTGAGCAGTGGCATCCCCCAGGGGAGTGTGCTTGGGCCGATCTTGTTCGTTATCTTCATCAACAACCTCCCAGTCAGAGTAAAGAGCACTGTGAAAATGTTTGCGGACGACACTAAAGTGTTCAACAGAAGTGACACAGAGACGGGACCTAAAGATCTTCAGGATGACCTTGACCTACTTCAGCACTGGTCTGACACGAGGCTGCTGAAGTTCCATCCGCAGAAATGCAGCGTAATGAAACTGGAGGGGGGGGGGGGGGGGGGGGGGGTGTGGGGGGGGGGGGGGGGGGGGGGGGGGGGGGGGGGAAGTCAGAGGCAACATACTACATGACGGGCAAAAATGAAGAGGGCAACAGTACAAGGGTGACACTGAAAGAGACGGTAAGCGAAAAGGACCTGGGAGTGCTCATTGACGACAAAATGAATTTTAAAGAGCATGTTGCACAGTCGACAGCTAAAGCAAACAGAATGGTTGGGCTTATAAGGCGATCGTTTGATTTTCTGACTGAGACGACGTTCATTCAGCTGTACAAAAGCCTCGTCCGACCATTATTGGAATATGACCACTGTGTCTGGCAACCGTTTCATAAAACGCTATGCAGTGACATTGAAGATGTTCAGAGACGAGCAACAAAACTCCCAAGTTCACAGAAAAAGAAGCCTTACCCTGAGAGACTGAGATTGTTGGGGCTACCGAGTTTGGAACACCGGAGGCTGAGAGGGGACATGATAGAGGTATTTAAATACCTCCACGGTTACTACGATGTACAGAGGCCAGCATTCCAGCCGTCACTCAGTAGAAACCTCAGAGGCGACACCATGAAGCTCCAGAAAAAAAAAACTTTCGCCTTGATGTCAGAGGGAACTACTTCTCAATCAGAGTGATGACACAGTGGAACAGTCTCCCAGACTCGGTGTCCTGGCACCATCTGTCAACGCCTTCAAGAGCTGTCTGGATAAACATTGGAGGGACCTACCTGGTTTGCACAACCCGTCTTGCCAGACCAGCTGATTTTGTTCACCCGTGCTCGCCACGCATGCAATCAAGTCAGTTACAGTTTTTAGAACGCGAACAACAGGCCTCGGGAGAGGCCTAAATCGTCGATCAAGTCAAGTCAAGTCAAGTCAAGTCAAGTAAAGCACAGGAAGCAATTTTATGTCAGACATTCGTGTGCACAAGCGCTGTGGTGGGGTGGGGGGGGGGGGGGGGGGATGGAGCGGGGGACGTAACTGACATCTTGACGTCTCGATACCAACGAAGTCCTTAAGCCTCCTGTGAATGTATGTAGGTATTTTACCTACTGAAGTTCATCTGTTTATTTATTTTCAGTGAGACATATCAAATGATATATGTATAATGTCAGCTTTAAAGGGATATCTTTGACTATTAAGTTCAGATTAACTCAATATATCTCCAGTCTGAGATTTAATACCATAGAGCATATAAGGGGAGAAAAAAGAAGAAAAAAAAAAAAAAAAAAAAAAAAAAAAAAACAAAAAAAAACGGAAAAAGTAAAAAAAAAAAGAAAAAAAAAAAAGAAAAAGAAACGAAAAAAAGCAGGTTGTCCGAAATCTGTTGTGTTTAGCAAAGAATGCATTCGTTATTGTTCTCTATCTTCATTGTATTCAGGAACATCTTTGTTCAGTAAATATTACTTTCTCACCCGCAGAACTCAACTCTGATTTCTTTCACCTCCGTGGACCTTAGCCACTGGTGCGGCTTTTCTTATAGCACACCAGCTAAATCTTATGTACCAAAAGTTGTAAACTGTTTTGTTTCCAGTTTTGGCATAATTTTCTTTACATATATATTTTTCAGTATTACTATTTGTTCAACAAATTTGTTTCCTAGTGTCTGTCCTCCACGTGCTCCTATTGTATGCAGAGCATGCATGTTCTTGGAATGAAAAATGTTTATAGTACTGATAGTCAGATAATGCTGCTCCTCCTGTTTTCTGAACTTTCGTTTTTGGTGATTTTTCGTTTTGGTCGCTTGGTTCTCTCTCTGTGTGTGTGTGTGTGTGTGTGTGTGTGTGTGTGTGTGTGTGTGTGTGTGTGTGTGATCTCTTTTGAGTTGGGTTATATTGCAAACTTTGTCTTGTCATGTGACACAATCACTATGAAATCGGACGTGTTTGTTGGCTCCAACCGCTTGTTACGATGAAGATATGTGATGCGATGTCAGCGGTGCTCTGTGTGTGTGTGTGTGTGTGTGTGTGTGTGTGTGTGTGTGTGTGTGTGAGAGAGAGAGAGAGAGAGAGAGAGAGAGCGCATACACATACGCGCGCGCGCGCGCGCACACACACACACACACACACACACACACACACACACACACACACACACACACCATTGTTGGTAATCACCTGAATAGATCAGCTAAAGTCTTAATTCACGACCTGTAACTAGATGCGTTGGTTTTGGCGGTGGAAATGATGGGGGAGGGGGAGGGGAGGGGGGGTAGAAAGAAAGAAAGAAAGAAAGAAAAGAAAGAAACAAACACAAAGAACACACACACACACACACACACACACACACACACACACACACACACACACACACACACACACACACACACGCGCGCGCGCGCGCGCGCGCGCGCGCGCTTTCACTTCTCTCTGGATCACTGTGGGCAGACTTCCACTGGCCATGAAATTGTGCTGATTTTCTCCTTGTTTTTACCCAGCCATAAAGAACACCTTTACGGACCCTCCACTCACCGTTCGGCCCAAAGCTTGCTAATGAGCGACTGCCAGCAAACGTCATGTGTTCTGCTGAGCATGTTGCACCACGCCATTGGCTGAACCGCGGTAGCATGGTCAGTTTTGGTGGAAAGATCGGCGGTGGGTGGGAGTGGGAGGGGAGCTGTTTAATCTTCCGTGCTACCCTGCTGAGTGGCTGATGCCCCCATGTTGGTCATTCCAGCTTCCCGTATATACAATCACACCCAGAGTTCTCCTGTCGTAACCCCAGCATGGAGCTCTCAATATCATATCGTGCTGAGGCAACCCATCAAAAGAGACCTTCCGCTGTCGCTGAGTCTCTTCGGTGATATTCAGTAATGTATGTCCTGAACGCAATATATGCAGGCACATTTGAATCAGCGCGAATGAGTTGTTCCGATAGTTGTCCTCTCTTTATTCACTTTATTGGTCCGTAACAACGCCCATGAGCTTGCCGATACCAACCTGACCCCGACACAAACTCACACTTGATGCGTACGCATGTCAAGAGGACATAGAAAAGAAAGTGACCACAAGAATAGTGTATGAAGGTTCACAAAGCGTGTGAAACCTTTTTATGATATCAAGGAGATTAAGGATGTGGATGATGAATATAATACAATGGAATTCCTTTCTGTTCAGGAACTATGTAACAAGTTTTTTTCTTTCAATAACATTTCTGCTCACACCATATTAGGAATCGAGTTAGTAAGAGTCCACTGTAATTGATATCGGACCTCAACAGGCTGGTACTCTGTACTTCTTGTTAGAATATATCCCAGCATGCAACCATGAGAGATATACACACCCAGAATGTTTCGTCAAAAAATTTGAACAGCATTCTCAGAGATACATACATTATATGGAAGAACCGGTTCAACTGTCATGTGATTCCAATTTTGTTATTTCTAGTTGTAGGGGATTTTACCAAAAAGTTCCCCCGACTGATTCAGTTGGAAGAGCGAGGGAAAACTGAAACAAAACAAACAACAACAACAACAACAACAACAACAACAACAACAGCAACAACAACAAGTAACGGAAGGTTAGTCAGAAAGCCACATTCAACGGATACTGAACAGCTCAACACGTTAATGCTGGGATCGACACAAAAAAAACTACCGGACGTGAATATCAGTGGTAGTTTGATGAACGTTTGACGTTTTGGCCCCCACTACATATCTATGGCCCGGGTTATGGCCAAGAAACAGTCGCTTAAAATGAACACTTGGATTGACAGTTAACTTCATTTAATTGTCATGCCATTAATTAGCGTGTTGGAAGCTGTCGAGCACTAACATTATACATTATTTAAAAAACAACAAAAAAAAAAAAAAAAAAACAACAACAAAAAACAAAAAAACACACGCAGCCGGATGGTGTGTGTGTGTGTGTGTGTGTGTGTGTGTGTGTGTTAAAGGTAGTGATATTAGACAGTGATTCATCTACAAGCCGGCAAAATTCCACGCCGCGCTCTGCGCAACCCGGTCTGCGCATGTGGACGATCTCCTCGCACTTTTGAGCATAGGCCTAGCGCTTGTTTCCACACCCGTCCCGTTACCCCGACTTGTTTCCAGCTTCTGGTCAGGTAAGTGCCTTAGCATCATGCCCGTGTGCTTATTACGACAGTTTGCATTTCCAGCATTGTTTATCACTTTGTGACTCTAATCGGAATTCTATGCATCAGCGCTTCGTTTAAATTTGCTGACTGTGTCCATGTTTGGCGATGTGGATCATGATGTGGACGAAAAGCGTCTGCTTCGGTTGAAGTGTGACTGAATAATAATAAGCTGCCAGGACTAGATGGTTTATGGCGCACACCGCATTCATTCTCATGCCTAACATGTTATAATCGATTCAGAATACGGAGATATGTCTGTTTGTTGGTTGGGCTTTAAAAGAGCAAACAAAACTGCACTGTAACACTAAACACGTAGGCGTGGCCAAATCCGGAAAGACGTCCAACAGTTTGATCGTGCCATTTCCCTCGACGCATCCAGTCGGAACGAGTAGAATTCGATATTGATTTATTACGCCGGCCCATGTATAACGTCGGCCCATTTTGTATGCAGACGCACACATTAAATATATATTCAGACACTTTTCAGTTTTAAGTTATGTACAACGTTTACAAGACCAGTGCGTACACAATTTTGATAAAACATAAACACGGCATTTTTATAGGCCTAAGCCACAGTTTATCATTTAGCTGCCCTCCTTATCGTTGTAGAACATAATGAGCTCTTTGTTCACAGGTATCGCAACACAGGGTCTTGATTTGTTATGATTCACCAGTCCTTTACAGTTAAGCTGCAGCTGCACACATATTTTAGTGCACAAACCAACACTAGCCTATTCAAATAAGAAGAACAGGGCATGTAACTTGAGAGAGAGAGAGAGAGAGAGAGAGAGAGAGAGAGTAGTTTGTATATGAAATGTTTCAGTAAAAAAAAAACATTTCAGAAGCAAATATATGAATTTTGTTGAGGAACATTGAGTGTCGGACTCATTCATCATTTACTGCGAAGATTGTTATAGTACAAAGAGCTGCTACTGGAGATATTTAGACCTTTTATCCATACCATTTTACCAAGCAGTTACCATATACAATTGCGTGAGATCATGTGGAAATGGGAAACTAATACCCTTTGCAGTTAAAATCACAAGAGAAGAATCATGAAAAGAGTAAGAAAATGTATTATGTTTTTCCTTAGAAATGTCATCATGTGCTGATAATTGGCTGTGGAGAAATGTTGTGAAAAAAAAAAAAAATCAACTGCTGCTCTAGACTTGCCAGACTTTTTTTTTTTTTTTTGCATGCCAGACTTTTTTGTGTGTGGTACAAGTCGCACATCTGTCTGTCAGCGAGTCATTAGCCAACAAAAAGCACTTGCTTGATGAAAGCAGTTTGGTGTTGACCCCAGTGTACCAAAATTTGATCATTGCATCCAGTAGTAAGAGGACATGCTCCCTTCAAAAGCTTTTAACTGTTGCTTTGTCAGATTTGTAAGAGTGTGAAAGTGTCCATAATGGCCAAGCAAGCAGAACTTTTCAGTATTGAAAGAAGAGACTCATTTCAGTTTCATCTGCACCCCTGAAAATTCTTGCTGGAGATATGATTACTGCATGGTTTTCTAGAAAAGGGTATGAATACCCCTGTTCTGAGATGCATTTGAACACTGCATACATTGGCAGAGTTTCAGATTGTTAAAGGTATCAGGGGTCAAATGACCCATTAGTCTTAAGTTGCTAGGGTTTCAAGAAATTCCAGGACCAAGGTCTGCCCAAGAGGTGGCATAGGTTAGACCCTGTGTTCCACTCTCCACCAAGAAAAAAAGATCAGTAGATACCACAGCCTCTGGACTAGGAACTGGGTCGTACATAATTAAGGACATTCACTATTTTGGAAGGCTTCCCATTGGCTGGACCAACAAGAGTCTAGAAACATTCCTGTCCAGCTCCACAATCCATTGACACCCAGTCCATCCTGATGATCAGGCAGTTAATCAAACTGGGTGTGTGGGCATCAGCTATAGATTTGATAATTTGAATACGTGCTTCCAGATTTCTGCTGTGGACATCTTGGTTTTATTGTTTGACCTTGCCCTACACTTCATTTACCTTCACAGCTGTTAAGGCATCCTCTGTCGGGTGCCACATTTATTGGCGCTAAGATCAGGTAGTCACCTGGTGTTGTGTTGTGTCATTGTGTTTGAACCTCACTTTTGCTGTCAGTCCATGTTGACTCAGGGAGTTTGCACTTAAGCACAGGTCTGTCTCAGCCCCAACACCTTTTTTGGTGGCACAAGTGCCATGAGCCTAAGGGACCTCACTTTCACCAAGGCCAGGCATGCAAAAGGCCAGTGTAACCACATGCGTTCAAGCTTCTGTTGGATATGCTTGTCTTTATCTAGGACCAGCCACACTACCCCTCATGGCTATCTTACTGCCAAAGGGGAGTCAGTTTGTAGAGCGCTCCTTGTCAACTAACCCCCCCTAGGGGTACCTGGGTGTTCCCTACCATAGTTTGCCATTTTAGCACTCGCACCTTTTTGTGTTCATGGCTTTCATAAAGAATTTGTGTTTTACCTGAGCATGATGTGAAGCAGGGCATGTGTTCATGTCTCATGGTGCAAGCACATTCATCTTGTGTGCTGCACTTGTTTTTAAAGCTCACACCTGTTGCATTTTAGTGCCGATACATTATCTTAGTACATGCTTACTGCTATGTCGCAAATGCTGCATGCCCCTTGAGCTTGCATTACTTTGTTGCCACATGCACATTGTCCTTTGGTGCATGCTGACTCTTCAGTATGTCCATGGTTTTGCCCAGCATGTTGATATTTTGCTTATAACTCACTCATATAGGCCTAATGGCATGCACTGTTTATTTTTGTATTGCCGGGTATCAATACACGTGTGTGTGTGTCACTGTGTGTGTGTGTGTGTGTGTGTGTGTGCGCGCTTGTGAGCACACTTTGCTTTGTGGCACACATCCTTTGCCTTGCAGTGCAATTTCATACCTTTTCTCTTTTAGCACACTTGTACTTGTTTCCCATGAATGTGTTGCCCTTGTTGCCTGCACACATTGCTTTGGGTACTTTGTATCTTGCCATGCGACATGTACACTTTCATTACTTTCTGGGCTTATACATGTCCCTCAGCATGTGTGCGTCTGTCTTTCATTGAGTGTGACTGTTTTCTTTGGCCAGAGTGCTCGTGCCTTCCTTTCATTTGGCATGCTGAAGATAGCGTCCATTAGTTTCAGCTCATGTGTGACACTTATCCCATTGCTTGCGCATTCTGTAGGCTCCATACTGCACCCTTCGATACTTGCAATTCCAGACACTTACCAGTGTCCATGGTGGATGATTCCCTGGGCATTTTGGATAGCTGCTGACACATTTTGTGCCACCCAAGACTACCACCCCACAAACCAGTGCAGCAGCAATCCTCCTTTTGCTTTAAGTTATGCAACAGTTTGACATGGTACAGTATACTATGCCTGAATGGAATGTTTTAAAGAGTACTCGCTATTGGGCTGAGTATACCTTCTATGTCAAAGTCACATTCCTGTTGCAAAGGTTACCTTTGTTGGCCATAGAATGAATAAGCAGATATGGCATCATGCTTTAGTCGGAAACATAAGGTATTTTATACAGCATTTTCACATGAAATTTTAACCAGTGCTAGCATTATGGCTGTAGCTTAGTTACACATGGTAAGAATATGAAACTATTCTGAGCCAAACAAGGAATATAGTGAAACATCTCCATTTTAGCTTGAAACGGCCCTGCTTTCTTTTTCAGAGGCATGTTGAAATGTAAATGAAGAAAATCGGTGCTGATTGGGTATTAGAACTTTTACCACCAGTCAAATCATGCCATGGATTGCATTCCCATTTGAAAGGTTTCTCATTTTGCAGTTGTGACCTCTGTAAACATTGACAGTGACTTGTCACAATAGTCTGATGTCTGCTGAACAATATTTGCTTGACTAGCGCCTTTAGTCAAAATATCTTTCATCATTTAAACACTTTTTTGCGCAAAACTATGTTGCCACACCAACAATATGAAGCTCTGCTCTGGTGAGGGAGAAGGAGTAAAAACAAATGAAAAAGAAAACACAGCCCAGAAACGTTAAGACCATGACACCATTTGAAGATTGATGATTTCACTATTGTTGCAAGATATTGATAACAAGAGATTCCACCATAGTAATCAGAGGGCAGGAAATTTTGGATACCTTTCTCACCTGTTTTTCTTGTCTAGAGCGTTGTGAAAAGCCCAGACTAGTTCTCAAATAAAACAGGAAAAATGTGGTTTTTTACTAACTAGTTTTTATGTGTATTACAGGCTGTGTGATTCAGGGTGGTGAGAAAACTGCACTTAGGAGTATGTGGTGGGAATTGAGAAAATACAGTAACGAGCTAAAAGGTCATAGACAAGGGCTTTGTGTGTGTGTGTGTGTGTGTGTGTGTGTGTGTGTGTGTGTGTGTGTGTGTGTGTGTGCGTGTGTGTATGTGTGTGTGTGTGTGTGTGTGTGTGTACACATGGATGTGTGTGTACAAGGATTGTGTGCACCCATGCCACTCATTTTGGCTCCCCTTCCACAACCACAGTCTGTGCCCAGTCCAGGCATGGCCTATCCACAGGGACTAGTCCGTGTCAAGTCATCATGAAGCAACACACACAAGATGAGAGACTATACTGCCGCAGGGCCTTGTAGGTGGTCTTAAGTGGTGCCTGTTTTGATCCAACATACTCCACTTACTCAGCTCCTAGCGATGACAGTAATTGCATAGTCTTGGAGCCAGCATGAGAGAGCTCTCTCCCTTGCAATGGATCCAGTATTAGTTTTATATCTGGTAGTTGCAGAACATTGGCGCACTGAAAAAATGAGGAGGGGTGCTGCAGTGTGCTAATCTTGCTAATCGTGCAAAATGTGTTGTAGGCTGCTGGAGGTCAGGGAGACCCCAGGGAGATAATAATGTAATAACATAGGGGAGTCTGCTGAAATGTCAGAGGGTGTCATTGTCTGAGTCAGACCGGAGTTTTTGTCACTGTTTATTCAGATAGTCTCACTTGTTACAAACAAAGAAAAAAGTGTGTGTGTGTGTGTGTAATGAGGAGAAAGGAGAGGAAAGAGAAGGGGGCCAGGGGAATGGGTGGGAGGGGGTGGGGGGGGGGGAAGCAGGGAAGGGAGGTTGTGTGGAGGGTAGAATCCTACAGCAAATAATGCATGCACTAACACGTGCAAGTGCTTACGCAAGATACATGGTTTAACCTAAGACCCATCGTGGAGCATGGAAGATTTCATGCGTTCACACACACACACACACACACACACACACACACACACACACACACACACACACACACACACACAGACTGCAGTGTATAGAACTATACTGGAACATTAACCGAATTTGAGATCTATATGAGTGTGACACGTTTCATTATCTTACTGTATGTATTTGCGCTTGTAGTAACAAGAGCTTGTGTATGTTGTATGCACAGTTGATACATTTATGTCTCTCACTCTTCCACCCCCAGGTCTTTCTCTCCACACCCACACACATTCTTCTGTGACTGTTTTTGTGTGTATGTGTATATGAGCTTAGTGAGAGCATGTGTTTGCACTGAACTGTATACCTGTTGTAAGTATGAAGCTGTGTTACTTAATCATTTAGATATGCCCTGTTCAGGAACCTGTTGGTCTGATTTTATGTTGTGGCAGGAATGTGTCTCTTGAAAATCACTTGATAATGTCCTTTAATGTCAACCAGCTTAATTTTATGCCGAACAAATGCAAGTGAAGAGAAAGGGAGAGAGAGAAGAAGAGAGTGTGGTTCACTGGAGTTGGCACTAACAGAGAGTGCAACCAACCAGCACGATTGCCAAAGTTGTTCAGTTTGTTTCCAGTTGGGAGAAAGTAGCCCTGCTTCGCCCTACATTATGCAGTGTCGTGACATTGATCGTCCGTTTTTTTTAAGTGTGAGATGAATATCCATGAGATCACTGGTCATGTCCTGTTGGTTTGTTTCTCAACAGAAGAGAGGTTGGTTCTGTAGACCCATAGTATATCTGTTCGGCCAGCCAACCTTTTTAGTGAATACTAAGCCCTCTGTCATACCAGAGTGACAGAACATTAACGGGTATTGAAGAATAGTTTGTTGAGAGTAGATCCCAAACCCATTATACATATTATTATGACATGCTCAAGACTGACGAAACCAGTTGAGAAATCTGCATCGTGAGTCAGCCAGTGTACACAGTCATTGGGTAACATAGGGATGCGGCTTCCTTGAAAAAGAAATTAACAGGTCCATAGTAAATGGCTTGTTGCCGATTCTTGTTGGATGAAGACTGAAAAGAACTCGCACACACACACACACACACACACACACACACAGAGTTGGATCTCACAGACATGCTGCACCAGTCAGTCAGACACAAGTAGCGCAGTGCAACAACTTTCACTGCCATTTGTCTGCAGCCTTCCCCACCCCTTTCCACTCCTCCTGCTCCTCCTCGTGGTACGTCTTTTGTGCCAGTGTCAGAACAACTGTGAAACAACTCATGCACGAAATTAGTTACGCTAGTTTGGGGGAAATGTGTTTCAAACCTATTGCCTGGTGTGGCGTCGACAGTGGGAGGGAGAACGTCGTGGCAGCTGATCGCGCCCCACCTCTGATGTGAAGGTGTGAATGCTGCAGGACGGCACGGAACACAGTCTGGCATCTATAAATGGAAGCTGCTGCGGCAGGGTTTCTTTCTAAACACGTGTTGAGTTACGACACCTATACCAGTTTTTGTTGAGGTGTTTATCGCTGATGTACATTTTTCTTTCTTTCTTTTTTTTTTTTTCTTCTGTTTTCCTTTCTGTCTTTCGTTCTTTTCTGATTCTTCCCCCCTCTTCCCCCCCCCCCCCCCCCTTTTTTTTTTTTTTTTTTTTTTTAAAGCCTACCTGCTGTTCTATTTTTGTTTTACTTGTACTGGGCAAACTACCAGTGAAACAATGCTCAAACGGGCGGTTCCGCGGCAACCACGGTGTTGAAACCGTCGGATGTCGAGAATAGTTCAGAAAGGGGAGGGCAGTGGGGGTAGTGAAGGCGGGATGGGGGAGGTGGGGAGGGGGGGAGGGGGGCATTTTCCAGCTCTGCTCACTGCATGGATGGTAGGTGAAGAGACGAACAGAGAGGTTCCGCGAACAGGAAGGGCAGTACAGGGAGGTGGGTGGGTGAGTAATTGCTGCTTGACTTGTAACAGTTGGCTTGTAGGCTTGTGGTGGCAGGGGGAAAACGGTGGCAAAGCGTGGCCCCGAGCATAGCCTGACGAAGGAGTTGGGCGGGAGGGAGGGAGGGTGGGGGTGGGGAGATGAATCTCTTTGAAATACGTTGAACTAAACGTTTGTACAGTTCTTCGAGCTGCAGGAGAAGAGATTCTGGGTTTGTTTGGGAATTAGTTTGTGAGAATCAAGGATGAAATATGCGCACCTCTGTGTTAGCGTGTGTATGTCTGCGTGTAGGTGTACGCGCACGCTGTCTCTGTATGTCTGTCTGCCTCTCTGTCTGGCTGCCAAGCTGGCTGCCTGTCTGTCTGTCTCTCTTTCTCTGTCTGTCTCTCTCTCAGAGTACACATAACATAGTCGGTCTGTCTGCCTCTCTCTCTGTCAGAGTACACACACACACACACACACACACACACACACACAGAGGGAGGGAACTGCTTTAGTATCAACTCATCCACAACTAAAATTGTATGTTACATGTTTGAATATATTGCCCCCGGAACTGTGGCAGGTATTGGCAAATGTCACGCGCAAGCCCCCCCATCCCCCTCCTCCCAATCCCTGCCAGCCCGCCAGCTTCATCTCGTCCTCTCTGTTATACAAAAAATGCAGTCACGAATGCATGTGCCTGTGCACACTGAGCCAGGGGCTTGGATATTGGCGGGCTTGAGTAGGGGCTGAGTCGGCAGATCCTTTTGAATCCTCCGTTTTGTGTCTGTCGGCCTGCGCTTTCCTTTTCTTTACTAGTCAGTCCCCCAGCCACTCACCCACTCGTACACCTTTCTTCTTCTTTTTTTTTTTTTTTTTTTTTTTTTTTTTTATTCCGGGCTAGCTACCTGCCCTGTAAAACCGGCCCGGTGTTGTCGGGTGAGCGTTAGCCTATGCGTCACTGCTACAACGTTTTCCCCCACGAGTTGCCGGTTATGTGCCCTTGACCGAAGCCTGAGGTGAATGATACGATCTTTGATTGCTCACTAGAGTTGTAGATAGCTTTCGGGTGAATCACATATTGTGTGGGAGGTGTGTGTGTGTGTGTGTGTGTGTGTAAGATTTTGTCATTTCTCACACATGTTCTTAACGTTTTTGTTGTTATGATGTTAGACCCGGTGCAAGTGAGCATGATTCGACTGATAACTACGTCGTTACTAAAGTATGTTGAGATCTGGTGGCCCACATCTGACTTGTACATCTGCCTCATTGCAGCAGCAAGCAAGCACTTCTGCTGTGCTGTGGGACAGCTTTTGCTACTGCTGTTGCAGCAATAGTATATCTATCTATCTATATAAATGGAACAAGTATAGAAATTAACTAGCCAAGTCGGTAGAACTGAATGTTGGATTTATCTGTGATGACTGTGTAAGACTTGGTGAGGAACAAGCAGTCTATACGTATGTAT
>JADBJO010000633.1:187500-202500 GCA_016801955.1 Conus betulinus | reverse complement strand
TTTTTTAATATTTTTATCTTTAGTTTTTGTGTATGTATGATAATTTGCAAAGACCATTCAGTTCTACAAGAAGACAGGGCACCGCACCACAAACTGACAAAAGAATGCTCGAGACGCATGGCTAAAAATGTAGTTTTATTGTGAAAAAAAAAAGTCACTTGAGCATGCTGTCACCTTGAAATTTTATTTCAAGCTTTTACTGAGTGGCTTGATTACCCTGGCAACAGACACGAAACACACAGACATACAGAGACTAACACAGACACACACACACGTGTACACACACACACACACATGCACGCACGCACACATGCGTGTGCGCACGTGTGTGTATGTGCGATGGTGTCTGATGTAAAGTGTTTTCAGGCAGTTCATCTTGGTTGTAAATGCACAGCTGTTAAAGCTTACTTAGTTTCTTACATGTCTCAATAGTGGAGTGCAGGCCAGTTCTTATCCTGTTTGCTTCTGGAGGGAAGGGTATGAAGGCTGCCGATGGATGGAAAAGAGTGGAGTGTAGTCTCATATTTTGCTGGTGGTATTATCCGGATGACATATTTGCACAGTTATAAATCGTGGTTAGTGATAGCAGAGGGAGCTGTGTCATCTTTAAGAGGGGAGGGGGAGGAGGGGGGAGAGATAGACTGGCTGACTGAGACATACATATTCGGTCATGTGTGTATGTCTGGAGCTAAACAGTGACAAAACAGTAAGACACCATTGGACTATTTGGTAGCAGTTGTGTTCTTAGAACCAGTAGGAATATGAATGGCGTTGTCTTCCAATAGACTTTAGAGTGTAGGAATATGCATGGTATTACCTGTGAATTGTCTTTTAGAGTTAGCTCCACACTTCTTGAAAATATGTTTTGGCATAAACATTTGCCTTGCCAAGTCAGTAAACTAGCAGAAGACATACGGGTCAGCTGAAGATCTCATTGTGGACAAAATGTGTGTGTGTGTGTGTGTGTGTGTGTGTGTGTGTGTGAGTGAGAGTGAGAGAGAGAGAGAGTGTGAGCATAGACATGATTAGCTGTTCAAATGGAGGTGGTGGTGTGGTGTGTGTGTGTGTGCGCACGCGTGTGTGATGCTACAAATGTAGGTATTTACAGAACGGTGATCTTACATCAGCAAGTCAGCAGTATTGTAGAAACCAATTTTTGAGTAACCATTTGACCTGCGCTAACAGAAGAACAGCGCTAACAGAAGAACAAATGGATGATCGAACATCGAGCAAGTGGTCAGAGACTCACAGTTTCTTGAAACTTGGGATAATTATTGCCTGCCAATGTGGACACTGATACCTCGCATGTTCTTGTCAGTCCTAATTTAATCTTTTATAATTGAAAATACGCATAACATGTACAAGCAAGCATACATGCAAGACACATCCATGCACACAAGCATGCTGCACACACACACACACACACACACACACACACACACACACACACACACACACACACACACACACACACACATATTTTTTGACCCCCTCATCGTTTTCCTTCTCTCCCTTCCCCTCCCCACTCCCAGAGAAAGAGAGAGAGAAAGGGGCTGAGGGAGGGAGGGGCTGAGAGAGAGAGAGGGAGAGAGAGAGCAGAGAGAGAGAGAGAATGAGGTTTGACAGAACAAGACTGAGAGTGAAAGGCACCACATGGGTAGTGTTTGTACTTTTCAGAATGGATTTTACTTGCTGTGGCTGATTATTGTGCATATTGTGACAATGTATTGTGTACACCTTTTAACTAATGTTGTCTGTTGTATGTGGTATTGAAATGCAGAGCTCAATGAATTTTGAAAAATGCATTACTTTTGGAATGTGCATGTGTATTGCGTTGCTCTCAGCTCAGGAGTAGAAATGTCACAGAAAGAAACAGCAGAAAACTAGTGAACACAGGAAAGCTCAGGCATCCATTAATGTTGAATAATGAACTGAACTTCCAATCCAAGCTTTTTCCCAATGTGTACTTTGACATACCATGGCAACTATTATAGGTACATATCGTACATACATAGAGACAGTTTGTTCTGAACTGAATCCTCTTTGTCTGAGCTATGCTTTGATGATAGTTACTGTTTTCCAGCTCAATATTAACTGTTTTGTTTGTTTGTTCACTTGACTGTTTCTGTGCAGTTATTGAATGAATTTCTCCGTCCACTTAGTAACTGGAAGGGAGTTGTGATTCATATGCTCACTAAATCTTCTAAATTCATAGATATCAGTACAACTAAAAAAAATTGATTTCTTTTCTTTTCTTTTCTTTTCCTGTTTTAAGTTAAATATTAAAATTGATGCATTTTTTCAGTAGAAATTTACACACACACACACACACACACACACACACACACACACACACACACAACACACACCTTGTGCAGGAAAATGCCTTGTCTTGCAGTGTTAAAGAACAAAATCTAGATCTGCCCTTGGACAGGATCCACGTTACTGTATAGAAGTGTTTCTTCTAGGGCCCACATTTCATCTTTCTGTGGTATTTCCTTAAAATAAGTTCTGGAGTTTTTGTGTTGTCTTGATAACAGACAAAGCAGCAGACAGGTGTGAAAACATTACCTACTGGGTGCAGATTACAAAATCCTGGAGGTCTAACAGTAATTATGCTGGGGATTTTTTTTTTTTCGGGGAAACACTACCCTCCTCCGAAAATAATTCAGTATTTATTTTGGGACTTCAGAGATGGGAGCGTTGAAACAAACTGCTCAGGAAATGTGCTGCTGGTTTGCTGACATCTCCGTCAAACAGAAGAGCTGATATCCTCTTCTTGCTACTCCTCAGTTTTCCTTCTTCCTGCCTCTACTGGTGGTTCCCCTGTGGTTCCACTAATTTACAGATTCAGATGCATGAGATGTGGAGACGACAGAGAAAAAAGAAAAAAAAATGGTTCAGTTGGAGTTTCATTATTAAGCTTGAAACCCGGGGAGCAAGGAGGGGAGATGAACAAGATTGGGAGTGGAAGTGGGTTTGGGTAAGGGAGGGGGTTGAAGAGGAGGGATGGAAAGGCAAGAGGAGATGAGGGTGGGAGGGCGGAGGATTCTTACTTAGGAAGGGGTGGAAAGTGGCAGAGAGGGGAACATAGGGAAAAACAAAAAATGATGGCCAGCACAGATCTGTAAGCATCCATTGTCAGCATTCCTTTGGTAGGAAGGAGAGGAAATTGAGTCAAGGGGAAGGCAGTGGTCAGAACACAATGGCCAGTATAAGGTCAATTAGCATCCATTTGTCAGCATTCCACCACCACCACCACCACCACTCCCCTGTCCACCCTAATGTTCCCACTCTGGCCTTTCCTATTCGAACTATTTTCATTTATATGCATGTATATGCTTAGGATAGATAAAAAACAATCTGGCACAAATCTGTAGTGTTTAGTACAACCTGGTTTGTTAGGTGATGTTTACACCGCTGGGACAGAGGGGATCATTTTCTCACAGAAGAGGTTTAGATAAGACCAAGTGCTGGGGAGAGTGCTTGCTGCATCCCAAGAAACCGGTTTCAGAGTACAGATCATTAGCAGGAACTCAGCAGCCTTGCCGCAGCAGTGTTGCACAGATGGAACCAGGATACCAAGGGAAAGACTGGCAGACATTGAGGTAAACGGTGGTGGTGCCAGCCATTAAAGGGGAGCCAGCCAGGAACTCAGGTGGTCCCTGGTAATCTTTACTGTTGAAATCCCGCCTGATAATGTCAGGTCATGTGACATAAGACGGCCTGAAGTCTTCGCACTGGAGAGATGGTACTGTCTTTAAAGACTAGCTGTAAAATGTAAGGAGAGATGTTTTTACTGCTGACAGTAGACTTACCAAGTGATCAGGTGATCGGTGGCCTGGCCTGTCATTTTAGCGGTTTCAGTGATACTGATGGTGATAATGAAGGCTGTAAACTTGCAGTTGAAAGAGTGGAAAATATAAACAGCAAAAGTTTTTTTTTTTGCAAATAATTATTTGAGAGTAGCGAAAACCCACAGGATGCTTATTATTTAGAATTCACAATAAAAACAAAAAAAACAGTCACTGCTGTTACAAAGGGAGTTTCTTGAACTGGAGACAAAGTGGGGGTTGGATGTGGAGAGACTGTAATGCTTGTTTGAATGACGGTGATGTTTTAGTGATTGCCGTCCTAAATTCTTATGTACTTATATTTCAGTTTTAAGTGTTTCATTCTCTTGAATGTATACTTTTTAATGAAAGTTTTGCTGCTGCTTAATGGTTAGATTTGTCCCTTAATAGACATTTGCATCAGAATAAAGTTTCATATTTCAGACTAATGATTCTTCTAATTGTTTTAATTGTTGCTTATTTGTAATAACATATAGCTTCACGCCTTCTGCTTTAAGCAGTGCAAGAGCAGAATGCAGTTTGTGTCAGTGTCATAACTGGTTTGAGGTTTGTGTGGTTTTTAAGCAGACATGGATAGGGTCCATGTTTGTTTGTGCATCATTATACATTGATTGGAGCAAAAATCCCATACAGAACGATAGCATTGTTTGCTTCAGTTGTGCTTATGTGCTTCTGCCTTGAAATAAAGGAGCTCATTGCATAGACACAATAGAAACATGATTACTTGGATCTGGCAGTTTGGCCCATTTTTTACTTAAGTGAGAGTGAGTGAGTGTGTTTGAGTGCGAGTGTGCGTGTGTGTGTGTGTGTGTGTGTGTGCACGCGCGCAGTCGTTCTCTGTGATTGGCTGTCCGTATTTGGGGGAGAACAAAAAAAAAGCACTGTTATGTTTGGGCTTACTAGATGTTAAAAAAAAAGGGAGTTAATCATGAGAACACACTGGTCATAGAGGGAGTGTCCGCAGGAGTATCAGCCTACATACGCCAAAAAAAATAAAAAAATAAACAGAAACAGACTTCATTACAAATTGTAACAGCTGGGGAAAAATCCACTGAACAGAAAAAAAAAAAAAGGATTGAACGTAAGAAAAACAAGAGGAGGTAATCAATCCTTTTTTTTGGTATTGAAGCCTTGAGGTATGTGAAGGGAGGGGGTGGGGAGGACTACAAAAGCACAGTAGACAGGATATGGATAAGCTTTTTGCATGCTTTAACATTGTTTTTATGCAAGAGATTGTTGCCTCCCCCCCCCTCCCTCACTCCCCCCATGTTTTAAGAGTGCTGCCTGTTGAATATGTAGCTAGGCACTAACGAGATTATTGTGCCTGTTTTCTGTCTCAACTTGTTTGACAGTCTAGCAACTACTTTTGGTCTTACGCTTCAAAGAAAAGTTCAGTTCTGTTGAAAACAGATCGTCTGTGATACTCTAGTGTGTGTGTGTGTTAACAGAAGTGTCATCTCACAGATTGTCTGTAACATTAAAAATGTATGTGTTAACAGAAGTGTCATCCAGTGATTGTTGATTGATATTTGTAGAATAGTTGTAGCTTATCCATATCCTGCAAAGGGTGGTGAAATCAGGCAGAAAAGAAAACCACATGATGTGAGCTGCACCACAGGTGATATTTGTCAAGTCACAATGGTCTTTAGAGAGGGTAAAGGAGGCATTTAAGTAGGGTGTTTTGTTTGTTTGTTTGTTTGTTTTTGTTTGGTTTTTTAATCACCTGAAACAAGGTGCATAACAGCACCCTCTCTGTATGTACTCTTTCTGAAAGATTTCTGGGCTGAAGTGCGTTTTGGGGGGGGGGGGGGGGGGGGGGGGGGGGGGGGATGTGATGATGAGGGACTGGTTTGAAGTGAGAGGAGGAGGCAGGGGAGCATGGATGGACTGGATGAAAGCGAATGGGGGGGGGGGGGGGGGGGGTTGGTTCAGTGGTGAGTGGGGTCAATCAATAATTCCCAATAGAATGGTCCAGAGGCCAGGTCTCGCCAAGCCAAGCATACAGGCTGTCGAACACTCCCCAGATGGCGGGGATAGAGAGAGAGAGAGAGAGAGAGAGGGGGGGGGGGTGTGTGTTAAAGGATGGAGGAGAAGGTGAGGAACTGTTTGGGAAGAAGGAAGGGGGCAGGGAGGTTGGGGTTGGGGAGTAGGGTGGGACGGAAGAGGGGTAGATGTGTGTGTGTGTGCGCGTGCGCGCGCATGGGGGGGAGGGGGGACACCAAACACTTGCGCAGGTTCTTGATCCATCAATAAAATGACTCATTGCTTCATCAGTAGGTCTTCTCCCACCCAGCTTTAATATTTTGTGTGGAAATGTTCAGCCTTCCTCCAACTGGTCTGTCTCCCTCCTGCCCCCAAACACACATGTGTAAAGGAACACAACACGTGATCTTGAGCTGATTATAATGAGCATATGTTGCTTTTATGCATATTCTTTCTATGCTTACCAGTCTTGAATTTGAGTTGCAGCAATTCACAGTCGCCGCTAATTAACTTTTAATTTGTAAACAGTTGTTCATAGCTTATGTGGATTGTGAAGCAATAGTTACTACAACACAGGGGAGTTTATAGTTTATATAAAATTGTGAAGCAATAGTTATTACAACAAAGGGAAGTTTGTAGTTTTTTTTGTGAAGCAGTAGTTATTACAACACAGGAACAACGGTTTTTGTTGCCCTGTACTTTTACCCCCTCTCTTCACCCAGTCCCATACCCTCCGCCAAGTTGATTCTCACCTTATTGTCTTTCTCGGTGTCTACCTGTCCATGTTTGTCTCTCCCCCTCTTTTCCATGGGTGCACAAAGACGCCAGCTTCTAGGTTCCCATGTTTGGACAAGCTTAGAACAATGGGCCTGAGTGATCATTTCACCCCTCAGAAAAGTCGTGCTTTAAGGGGTGGTGCTTGCTAGGGTGGTATGTACACGTTATTCTCGAAGCCACTGAACCTGCTGAAGCAGTTATTGATAAATACAGCCGTGAATTAATTACTAAATCTTTATCTATCGTGCCTACTTCCTGTTTACCATGCATGCGCAAGTGCATACGAATAGTGTGAATGCGTTTGCCAGTCTGCAGGTTATGGTCAGCACACTTGCAAATGGTGTTAGGATGGAGAAAAGCCAGATCTGTACAGATTTGTGATGTTGAATTGTTTCTGATTTGTTGGTCCCATAGCTATCACCACTACACCCTTCCCTCCTGTACCGATCCAGTCACCAGGTGTATTTGCATTATGTGCATATACATGTTTTTGTGGGTTTTTTTTTGATATAATATGCCGTGTTGCATTCATAAAGGTTTGTAGAGTAAGAAGGTTGCAATGGAGGATGAAAATACGGGGGGAACATTGATCATAAGCACTACAGCAAAGAATTAATGTGCTGTGGAAAGCAGTGTTCACGTTGCATGGCTTTAAGTGGTGTGGGATGAAGTATTTTACACACACACACACACGCACGCGCACGTGCACACATACACATGCACACACACACAGGTGCGCACGCAGGCGCGCGCACACACACACACTCACACACACACACACACACACACACACACACACACACACACACACATGTTGGTTACTACCAGTTGGGGCAAATGATCTCACAAATAGGTAGTATCAAAAGGTAATGGATGGGAATTGTATATCCCACCTATTTCTGTGATCCCTACCCACAAAAATAGGAGGCTAATCCATCCCATTTCTCTGTCCATACCTGCACACCCCACTCCCATTCACTGAGGGGAGAGAAGATGATGGGAAGGTGGTGGATGTAGCAGGTGTGTGAGTCAGTCAGCCACTGTAGGAGCCCCCAACCCCGTGGTAAACAGGCTTTTTTGGAGAAGTGCTGAAAATAAAGTGCCAGCTCAGCCTGTTCTGTTAGTTACCTTGCACTGCGTCAAACCCCAAGCCCAACAGAATACTCATCATACCTTCTTTCCCCCATCCAGCGCAACGCCTGGGTGCTCTCCACCTCTGCCCCCATCCAGCGCAGGCGCCTGGGTCTCACACACACACACACACACACACACATTTGTGGTGCGGAAGGGATGGGGGTGGGGGGTACGGGGTACGGTGAAGATTGAGATTTCTTCAAGTTATCATCTTTGCTTTAAAAAAAAAAAAAAAAAAAAAAAAAAAAAAAAAAGAAATTATTGGCTTTTGTACCACCTGAATTCGCTGCGAGCTGTTACATTTTTCTGTTCAACCATCCCCTTCCTCCTCCCGCCCCCCTCACACCCCCTACACTTCCCTGTACCATTGCCTTTTCCTTTTGGCATCTTCTTTCTTTGCCCCCCCCCCCCCCCCCCCCCCCCCCTTCTCCCCTCATACCTGCACCTTCCCCTCTCCCAAAGAAAAAAGTCTGTCTGTCGGCTTGCCTATCACTCCTCCTGTCTATGTCTTCTTTTTCTTTCCAACCGCTCACTCACATCCATAATGCATTATCCATTCCCTTCCCTGTTACATGTCTTCCTGAAAGCCAACCGGTCGGTCTCTGTCTCTGTTCATCTCCCAACCTCTTTTTGGTCTCCCTCTCCTCATTTGGTAAAAAGAAAAGGTCTGAACGTCCAGCTGAAGGGAGATAAGTAAGTAGCATGATAATGTCCGTCATTGGGAAGCACATGATCAGAACTGAATAATGGAGAGTGACTGCACTTTATGGTGTCTCAAATATTTCTCATTACAATTAAAAACATTTTTGTACAGGTGTGTGTGTGTGTGTGTGTGTGTGTGTGTGTGAGAGAGTGTGTGAGAGAGAGAGAGAGAGAGAGAGAGAGCTCAAGCACTCAAAAAAAGATTCCAATTCTGGAATGAAAGAAAATCTGATTTCAATATGTTTCTGGCCTCAGTCTCAGGACAGATGCTAATTATAGGTTAAAGGGCTATGATTCCATTTCGCAATTGTCGAAGGGAAAGTGAACTGTGAGAGGTTGACAAAGTCCGAAGAATGGCCCATTCATCTCTTTCTGCTGTCTTTGTCTTCCTTGAACTGAATCATTCCTATCAACAACTGATGAACAAAGGATGTTTTCATTTTTTTGCTAGTTTGGTTTTACGACTTTAAATGTATCAGTTGAATTTTTTTGAGTTGATTTGAGAAAAAAAAAAAAAAAAAAGAAATCAACCATAAAAAAAAGTATGTGCATGTTGACTATAAACCACTGTATTACATGCCATATGTATGGATAAAGTTGATTTTGTTTTTTAAAAAAAATCGACCATACGATAATCATGCACTTGATGACCATAAACCACTGTACTGGAAGCCATATGTATGAACAGAGGTGATTTTTGCAACCACATTTCTGTGAACAAGTTACATGGAGTGTGTGATAGCATTACACGACGACATAACCACCATTGAGCATCAGAAGGTGCTGCAGACAGAAAATGGATGCAGCAGCAGTGCAATGACCGCACTGTAGAGAGAGAAGGAGAGAAAGAAAAGAGACACAGGAGTGTGAGGGGTGGGATTAGATGAGGATGATGATGGGGGGAGGGGGAGTGGAGAGGGAAAGGAGGGGGGAATGTGTGGAGGGAAATATTGATGAATCTCGTTGTCATGTCTGAGTGGTGTGACCTTGGGACCAGCTTGCAGTCAGTCGAATCTCTTCAAGGTCGGAATCACACTTCAAGCTGGCGTACTGATAGGTGGTGGCTTAATGTGGTAGGTGGTGGCTTCATAGCTGTCCTGTCATTCACTTTTCTCTGTCTTCTTCTTTCAGCCTTGCCTGCCCAGAGAGTCTGGATTTGTGTTTTTTTGCATCGGTTTTTTTGTATCACAACAGCATTTATATCATCGTGATGTTAAAAGCAATATTAATTCTCTCTTTCTCTTTCTTGCTCTCTCTCTGCCTCTGTCTCTGTCTGTCTGTCTCTGTCTTTCTCTTTTTCTGTCTCATGTGCTGACACTCATTTACCCACCCTTTTTTTTTTTGTTCAGTATGATCACACATCAAGCAAGAATAAATCCTGACAACCTTCTTTATGCAAGCCTTAACATTCCTGTTGAAAAGAGTTTCAAAGAGTTTACTCCTACTGTACATCGATTTTTTTCTTTCACTTTAAAAAAAAAACAAACATACAGATGGACAAATGATATCGGCCAGCAAACTTGGAGCAAGTGACAGAGATATGTGTAGGAGTCTTACCACTGGGGCACGCAGAACAAGAATATGACACGTATGAATCATACACATGACAAAAAAACAGGCTTTCAGAAGGGGGGAAAACCAATAGTTACTTGGAAGGGAAGTTGGCTTTTGAGAGAGCTCACGTGTGCAGGATGGTTGGAGGGGATCTAGTTTCTGTTGGCAAATATTCCTCTGAAATGTCAGCAGGAACTCTGTGTGTGTGTGTGTGTGTGTGTGTGTGTGTGTGTGTGTGTGTGTGTGCGTGCGTGTGTGTGCGTGCGTGCGTGTGTGTGTGTGTGTGTGTGTGCGTGCGTGCGTGCGTGCGCGCGCACGCGCATGCATGTTTGTGCCAGTAGATTGTTTGTCGTGTGATGGGAGAAGAATGTTTGCTTGCCAGTCAGGGGAGGAGAAAGAGGTGGAGGGGCTGTGCAGAACTTGCTAGGTGGCAAAGAAGCCATGCAGCCTCCCTATGAAAACTTTTGTTGTTACAGACAAACAACAACAAAATAAAGTGTCTTAGAGGGATTTATTCATATAGGCCTTGGGATTATTTTTCTGTCCCTTTAGAGTGGAAAATTAGATAACAGACGTGCCCGTGGATGCATCAGGGGAATTCTGTACAAACACAAGCACGCAGGCATGCACGCTCCCCAAACTTCCATCCTCCCCCCCCCCCCCCCTGTCTTCTTTTTGTTTTGTGGTTTGGATTGCTGCCAACATGCACATCCAGACAGGCCTGGCTTTGAAGAAGGGACAGACAGGACAGGAGGGGCTGTCTGTCCTAGCACTGTTGGAGTCTGCTTCAGCGCTATTGATCATGTCTATCGCACAGTAGTCTTTCACCGCTGGGCTTCAGGGTGGGCTGGAAAAAAACGTGATGGATCGGTAAGGTCGGGCAGTGTATTCACCCTGGCAGGGCCCAGCTTGGATGAGACCTTGAACTCTCTCATTGGCTGCCTTGCGTATATGCAAGTCTGCATGTGTGCATGCACTCTTGATATTCACACTGTGGGGCACTTGTACACAAATGTCCAAATGTATATGAAAGCAGAATGTTAGACATACAGATGTGCATACTTTGAATGCATGGAACTGCATGTACAGACATCTGCACGCACGCGGTCGGCGCGCTCGCGAGTAAACATACACACAGACACACTTGTACTTGCATAAATACTCTTGTGCATTACTCACACACAGACATTGTACAGTTAGTATAAGTGCAGCAGTACAGAAATGCATGCGAAGCCATATTTATGTGAAATTTACACTCACATGCACACACTCTCACAAACATGCATAGGCATACACACACACACACACACACACACACACACACATACACATACACACACACACACACAGGCTGTCAGCATAATTTGCACTGGCACGCCACGAGTCAATCGACATTGAATGTCAAAGAGACAGAGCACCCAGGAACCAGGCATAGACTTCCCCTGCTCTTTCATCAACACATAGCTGATGATCTGTTCAGCGGGAGACCACTGGCTGGAAAAGGTAGCGGAAATTCCCTTCACAAAAAGAGTGATGATGCACCAGACAGAATTCTTATTTTCATAAGGTTTGAGTTACAATCTCCTGTTCTATTACCAATATTGCCAGTATGCATGGCATTATACTTCAAGGTATCAGGTGCTGGAAAGTGTTGGATTTGTATTGGTACTACTGCACCCTGCCTTCGGATGCATACCCAGATGTCTTTGAGAACACAGCTAAATCACTTTGATGAAGTGAACTATACTGTAGAGCATTTAAAACTATGTTAGATTGCCTCTGTAACCTCTGCAAATTATGGAGGATTTTTTTTTTTAATGGAGAATGTCCCAGCAAAGATCTCATGTAGAGAAGCTCCTTTCCTTTAATCTAGGGAAGACTTCCTTAATTTAAAGGGCTTTTCTCCTGGAATATTTTTGTCTGTCTATACCAGAGTTGTTATCCCAGTAAGGGAGAGGGTTTTTCCCCCCATTCAAGAGCTAAATGTGGTACAGCCACTTGCCCCAGTCAAGACCTTCAGATGAAAATTACCTCCCTTTAAACGAAGACTTCCGTTGGAGACTCCCCGCCCTTGGAACATTCAGTGTTTTCTGCACCAGATACACCTCACATAAGGACCCCACCCATTTTAATGACCAAATCTTTTAACATTTCCTTCAGGTCTTCATGAAGCAGTTGTACTGAATAGTTAAGACAAGAATGTTCCAGAGAGAAAGATGTCTATATATGGAGGAGGGAAGGGAATCTTCTTAACAGATAGGATTGGCGGAAGATGTTCGTCACAAAACGTTTCTCAGTAATCATGGCAGCAGACATTGAGTGGCCGGCACCACATCTTCTGCTGTCTGGCTGGCGTGCAGAAGTGTGTGGGTTGATAATTTTTTCAAGCAAAACTCGAGGAAAGAAATTGTAATGCAGTTTTTGTTTGAGCATTGTTTAGGTTTGGCCATCTGATGGATTATAACCATAAGCCAAAATATCCTTGAAAGTTTGCAGCTGAATTTGATGATGTATAAATTTTTTGATAACAGAAAGTTTCTGGATGTGGAAGAAAGGTTATACAACAACACAAGGTGATATAATGTACACCTTCTTTCTTCATTTTGGGGAAATTTCAAAAAGGGAGAAAAAAAAAAAAAAAAACCCAACACCTCTGAAATTGAAAAGGAAATGAACACTGCATAGCTCATGATTTTCAAAAGGAAACGAATTGTGTTGATGGGCTGTTATCTATCTGGTGATTATTTCAGCACATAATATCGTTGTTGGGATGCTTGTTCGGTATGTTTCAATGAATCGGCACATAAGGCATATTTGTTGTCAGACATTTCTGTTTCTGCTTTCACATATCATCCTTATGCGAGCGCATGTGTGCATGTAGGCAGGCATACAGCTTGAGAGTACCACAGTCAGGGCACCATGATTTTTCTCTCTGTATCTCATGTATGCACATGCACGACACATACACGTATGCATGCATGCGCATGCGCACAAAGGCTAATGAATGCTTTCCCCTTACACACAGACACACACACATATGTATGCAAGTGCACACATGTATATATGCGTGCACATGCGCGCACGCGCGCGCACACACACACACACAGAGTGATGCACTCTGTATGATATATAATACAGAGAGTGTGTTTTACACCTTGTTCATTTCTTTTCTTCTCTCCCCTTCTCCCTTACTTCTCTCACACCTGCCCTTCATCCCTATTCTTCCCCTGACACCCACTCCCACCTGAGCCCACTTCTACCCTACCACCAACCACTTCTCGCCTAGTTTGCCCAGTTCGATACTTTAATTTCCCAAAGTTCGCTTCTGACATAAATCATCGCTAAACTTGACAGTTTGGCAAGGGAGTTGCGAAGCCTAATCCAGTTTGTCAACCTGGTTAGAGAGAGAGAGAGAGAGAGAGAGAGGGGTCTAAGAACCACTGGGAAGCCTGCTTTTTGGGGCAGTTCTAAATATAGTGTGCAGTGTGCTGTGCTTAGGGGACAGAAAGGCGAGAGTTATCAGACCGGATGTGTGTGTGTGTGTGTGTGTGTGTGTGAGAAAGAGAGACAGAGAGAGAGAGAGAGAGAGAGAGAGAGAGAGAGAGATGAATTCATCCCCACCCTGTTGTTTTTGTTGTTGTTGTTGTATACCCAGCTACATAGCATTCGTATAGTTTACCCCCCAGGTCACACATCCGCCCATCATGGATTTCTCCACAGAGGGGCGGTGTGCAGGGAAATAGTCGATAATGCTGGGAAGTGTGCCCCCCCCCCCCCCCCCACCCCCCTCCCATTCCCCCCTTGTCCAAATTATAATCCAGTTATTTCAGGCCTGTTTCGTTTTTTTGGCTGTTAGAACCAGCTAGTCATTGAGCCTCTGATGTTGCTTCGAAACCAGCAGCAGTGAATGTCAGGAGCTCCCGCCCTTTGCTTTTCCTCTTCTCAAAACTCCCCTCTCCCCACTGCTTCCAGCAGTTTGTCCTCAGTCCCCTTTCCCTCCCTCCATCCCCCAATCCCTGTCCCTGCAGTTTGTCCTCTGTCCCCTTTCCCTCCCTCCATCCACCAATCCCTTTCCCTGCCTTTCACAGTGTTCATGACCACTGACCTAGATACATAGTGACTGCTGTGTTCTCAGTTTATATGAATTTGTGGCGCTAGTAGGAAAAGGCACATAATATTGGTATTAATACTTGACACCTTATATTTTGATGTTTAGGGTGTTTCCAAGTTGTTGGCGTTTTTTATAGGTATGCCAGAGACTTACAGGTGGTTTAAAAGAATGTCGGTGGTCTTTTAAACAGGTGGCTCCTGCAATCAGCATGCAACATGAATGCAAGAGCAAATCACAGTGCATTTTGGGAGGAAAGAATTGTGCTTGCACGTGATCAGCATGCAGAATGAATCCAAGAACAAACTACAGTGCATATGGCAGGAAAGGGGTTATTCTTGCACAGGCAAATCACATTTTTCATGAAAAGAAAGGTCACTGTGAAGTGTAATAGCTCACGAACATGAATATTTTCAATTCATGTATCTGACAATAAATTCCAGATAAACGTGCTTTAGAAGCATGCGTGTTGGACAAGATTTGAGTTTGGTGATGAATGCCATTGGTTTGTTTTTCGAGTTCATGAAATTACTGATACTTACATTGCTGTAGCACATTAACATGTATGGTTTATTGAGTGTTCACATTTGTAAAGTCTGAATCTGAATTGATTTTTTACATGCCATCTGCTTGTTCCCAGATTTGGCATCTGTGAACAGATTCAACAGGGAATACAGCTTTGACTAGTTTCATGACGGACTTTAAAGGTTACTTTCCACACTTGCATTGACATGAAAAATGTGCCAGAAATGGTCATCACAGTGAAGTTCCTGAAAAATTTTTAAAGCAGGATGATTAAGGAATTTTAATTTGATTTTACATATTAATTCTTGATTGCTGCGGAATAGTGTCATTGCTGATGAGAGACTGCACTGTCCTTGAGACAGG
>JADBJO010000633.1:132500-185000 GCA_016801955.1 Conus betulinus | reverse complement strand
ACACACACACATACACACATTCACACACACACACACACACACACACACACACACACACACACACCCTACACGCATACAGGCATGCTGTCTTTAGCTGCCAACCAAGCTCTGCCATAATCTTCAAGGAAAGGCACTCATTAATGAGGAATACATTTAGTTGGAACTGCATTTCTGTTCCTTGACGTTTAAACCAGTGGATTTCCCGGCATTTATCCCACTCCCTATGAATGGCACAATTATGGATTTTATGTAATACAGTAACTTAACTACTAGAAACATGATCCCAATTAGAATAAGACTGTATGCCAGTTGTTAATACTACACAGCAGTATGTTCAAACAGAACAGAATGCAGCAGAGGCGGTGTTCAGAGAACTGCTGGCTGTATAATCTGCAAAGGCAGGATGATGGGGGTACAGAGACAAGTGCCTGCTGAGTGTAGTCTCGGTACACACAAGCACACATGTACACACACACTTGCACACACACACACACACACACACACACACACACACACACACACACACACACACACACACACACACACACTTGTACACGCACGCACACACACACACACACACACACACACACACACACACACACACACACACTTGCACACTCTCTCTCTCTCTCTCTCTCTCCTCTCTCTCTCTCTCTCTCAGCACACACACACATATACACACGCACACACACACACTTTCTCTCTCACACATTCTCTCTCTCTCTCTCTGTCTCCCGCTCCCCTCACGCACACACACACATGCATACACACATGCACACACATACTTCCTGTCTCTCACACCTTCTCTCTCTCTCTCTCCCCCTCACACACACACACACACACACACACACACACACACACACACACACACATATACACAAACAGTCAGGGTACAAGAGCAAAACACATTTCACAAGCTATGTAGACTAATTTTTCAGGTTGCAAGAACGAAGAAAAACAAAACTGCAACAACCAAAAAAAAAAGGCAAGCTAGCACAGGTAGTAGGGTAGGCTCATCAGGGGGCCCACTTTCTCATTATGTCTGAACTGGTTATGCTTGGTTTATCCCCCAACAAGGGGGAGGAAGACAAAACAGCAGAAAGGCAGAGGAGGCACAGGCAAGGGAAGGGAGGAGTGGAAGAAAGGAAGGGTGGGAATGTGAACTTCAGCGTTTGGAGATGACTGTAGTGATGTTGCCCTTGTTACCAGGGTTGTTGCTGTTACTGGCTTTTCCCCTTTGTTTGTGGATAGTGATGTAATTTGCTCTCTGGCTTGTTCCAGGAAAGAAAAGACTGATGGTAGGAACAGGTCGTACTGTTTTGTCTGGAACAACATGTAACGAGTGACTGAACGTTCATGTGCAGGGCACCTTCATCGATGTTTAAAGGGTTGCTTCATTCTCCATTTTCAAATTGTAGAAGTGACTGAGTGTTCATGTTCGTGGCTCCCCATCTCCCTAATGTACAAAGGGTTGCATCCCTCTCCATTTTCAATTTGTAGGGTGTCTTTAAAGTGTGAAACTTCTGAAGGATGAAAACCAGATGTCTTGCCCATACAGCAGTCGGTGTACAAGTCAAGAGTGTAAGCAAAATTTCTCTTGACTGCACCTTCTGTCTATTCAAAACTAATTGGGTGCAGAATGCAAAAGCCTTGCATGCATGACAGCTGCTGTTCTTATTTCTAACACTCGTTTGTGGTTGTCAGTATTGATGTTGCTGTCTGGGTCACTCGCTCATGACATACGGTATGAGAATCTCTCCAATTTCAATGACAGAAGCTTCCAATTTTACCAACTATTTTTGTCTTTAGTAATAAATGTGCTTGCTGCAGTTTTAAAGGGGATCAGCGTACAGTATGACATCTTTAAAAAAAAAAAAAGGGCCTCGTGCATGCACTGAAAATCAATGAAGTGCATTTGAGCTCTAAGATTTATGCACGAAGTGTGAGTCATTGGTAGCCTTGGTGTGTGTGTCTGTGTCTGTGTGCACGCTGTCATGGGTATACAACATGCATATGTGCAGGATTTTGGGGCTGGATGCAGACTAAAGGGGAATATTCAGTCCAGTGTTTAACTTTCCTTCGTGCCCCCTGGTGTGTCAATAGAAGACGCTGAGTTGATACCGATGTATGTTTGCCGCAAACACACTTGTGAACATATATGATATTTGCAAGGAGAAAGAAAAATGAAAAAGAAAAAAAATAAAAAAAAAAAATTTTTTATAGAGAGGGCTGTTGTGGGGAAGTGCAGGCGCTGTTAGTAGAATGAGGGTTTGGGTAAGAAGAGCATGAATCTGTAAAGTTTGATCATGCTGTGATTCTTACTTTCCAAGTGTCAAGCTGACAGTCACAAGGCAGTCTGTTTCAAGTTTCTGATCATTGTTTGGATTTTACTGACCAGGAAGAAACCAGTTTGGAGAAAATGATGGTTGCATGTCATAGTTGATCTCATGAAGAGCGTGATGCTGTGTGTGCAGGTGACGGAAGCACCGTAATCCTCCACGATGCAGATCAAAGCTCCCCGGGACTGGCAGCCGGAAGATGCCAGGGCACGTCAAGTGACCGCTCCCCCCGTCCACTCACGCTACCGCAAGTTTGACCTTTACCGCAGCGTGCAGCAGTTCTTCCACATCGATAACCATGCTATCCAGGTAAGATGTTCCCCCTTTCCTCTACACACACACACACACACACACACACACACACACACACCCCGTCTCTAAAAAGCCAATTTTCCCTGCTTTTGGTCTATTCTTTTAGGTTTTTTTTAGTTTCAAAATGAGGTGACTGCAGGCAGAAATTGAAACAAATTTTAAGTACAATTCTTCATGGGTCAGCCAAAGACAAGGACAAACAAGTTACAAGACAAAACACCTCGTGGTTATCAGTGTGTTTTGGTGTGTTTTTTCTTGGAACTTGTTTTTCCTTGTTTTGGGTGGACTCATAAAGAATTATTCTTAAAATCGGGTATTTTTATCAGAATTCAGGAAAAAGCTTTATCAGGTTTGTAATGACATGGAAGTTAGAGTGAAGGCAGAACTGATAGGAGCTGTTGCAGTCGTATGGGGCTTCCATCATCTAGTGGATAACACAGGCGCATTGTGTTGGTCAGCATGGCGATGAACAGGCACCAAGTTGTTAACTCGTCGTCTGCAGCAGGGTGTCCCTTTATGAGCCTGTACCAAAATTAAAAGTATGACTGATTCTCTTACTGAAATAGTCTGCTGTTCTGTTCTCTTCCACCCCCATGATGTAACATGAACGTCAATCAGCACCCAGTAGATCTAGTGATGTACTGCTCGGCTATGAATAATCATCAGGTCAGTCCCGTGATTCAACTGAATTGACTGTGGGTCCAGTTATATAGAAATGGTTTGAATATTTTAGAAATTGGAGATTTTTTTTAGATGATCTCAGATTTTCCGGAAGAAAGATTTTTAACAAAGTTTCTGGTACGTTTTTAGAAGGTGTATTTTAAAGAGATGTGTGAAAGTTTTTTTGTTTTTTTTTTTCAAAATTTTTTTTGATGACTTGTGAGTTGATTTTAATGTGGTGACAGTCCTGATATGGCCCTTTGCGGTCGGCTGGGCTGTAAGCAACATTACCTTACCTTACCTAGATGACAGTTTTACATTTCATGATGGGGCTTTTCTTCACTATGAATCACTTGGTGTGCAAGCCAGACAAGACCATTTAGCCACTCAGGATGAAGGGCCTGTTTGTTCTGTTTCACTGCAGAATGTACCTCTGTTTACGAGGACAGCGGACTATTCATTGCACCCTTTTGTATAGTTAAAGTGTGTTCTTTTCAGAGCTCATGTAACATGTCTCCTCCTCCCTTTCCCTACCATATAGGAGATGATAATGTGTGTGAAGTATACCAACAAGACAGTATTCACACCCTTTCTGGCCTTTAAAAAAAATTTTTTTTTTAAACTTTAAGTTCACTCTGTTGACATGTTGCTTTGCCTGAAAGAGCTAAAGGATAAAGGTGGTGATGGTGAGAATGTTTTCCCCAGCTTCCCCTCATCAACTATTACGCAGAGCTGCTGAAGCCTTGTTTTCTCTTGTGTGTCGAACACAGATGCAAAATACGCATTCTAAAGATTCTGAAATCTGCATCACCATCCAGTGGGTTGGACACTGAAGCATATCCTGCATACAATATCCCAGCCTCCCCTGCTTCACCAAAAATAAAGTGTGTATTACATGTGGAGGCCTAGTGATAGATTTATGACGGTGATGTTAGGGGCCACAACCCACAGGAAGAAAATGTAGATTTATGACGGTGATGTTAGGAGCCACAACCCAGAGGAAGAAAAATGGTTATGTGTTGTCGAGCAGCCTGTGTGATAAACATTTCAAATTAAAAGAAAAAAAAAAAATCTCTGGTGTGTGGCAGTGTTTGCTTGTACGTTGAACTTCAGGTGAACTTCCTTCCCTTGGCAATGGATGTCTTTGTTTGTTTGTTTTGTTAACCGGGTACACTGATTTAGAAGGAAGATAAAAGTTCTGAAAAGTAAAACAGTCTGCCATTAAAACCTGCAAAATCATTAGCTGCTTCTTGCTCATATTTAAATGTGTATGTGTATTTGAATTACAGAGGTGAGAGAGAGAGAGAGAGAGAGAGAGAGTGTGTGTGTGTGTGTGTTTTAAAAGAGTGGATGCTTATGTGTGCACATGTACATGCATACAAAGTCTCTGTGATGAAATACTCTGTAACCTGTTTTGGATACATAACCTGAAAAGTAAAGAGAAACTGGCCTTTGCTTGAGGGGGGGGGGGGGGGGGGGGGGGGGGAATAAAAAAAAAAACAAATGAATCAAATTGTACATCAAAATCCTGAGAGATATACACACATGTGTTCAGCTGTTCAAACTTCAGAGCCCTTCTCTCCAAACACAGATGATAGCGAAACATTGTTTGGTCAGGTCATTTATACGTAAGCTTTTAATCTGTGTTGGTGGCATTATTTACACAGTAACCTGATGAGGGAAAAAACAAAGAGAAACTGAAAGACCAGTTCCTTCTTTATGTGTATTTCCTTTTTTGTTTTGTTTTCTTTTTTTTTCTCCTTCAAACAGTTACGGTCACAGAATCTTTTAAGTGCATTTCCTTTTCTTTCTCCTTTTTTTCTTTCTTCTTCAAAACAGTTATCGCCACAGAATCTGAATCGCTTCTCTTGTCATCCAAACACATAATTTCACAGCAAATGCCTGCTGTGCCAGTCGCCTTTGATTTATCATTTTCACTTAAGCACCCAGGCCTTGGGCCAAACTTCAGGAAGCGCAGATTACATTCACATGGGCAAAATTGATCTGATGCGGCAGACTGGCCTTGCCAGGTATGTCTGGTACATCTCAGGCGAGGGGCCAGAACTCACAGCAGCTGTGTTGCTATGGAGAGAGGGGGGGGGGGGGGGGGGGGGGGGGGGGGGGGGATTTTGGGTCTGGGGCCATTGTCATGATAGCAGTTTGTGTGGTGGAAACTGAAAAACGTGTGTCCAGACTGAGACTAGCTCTTTGGGGTTTCTCAGCTTAGCTGCAGCATGGCTTTCTTTTCCTGCTTGGGGGTGGATGGGGAGGGCTGTTTGTGTGTATTTTGTGTGTTTGTGTGTGTGCGTGTGTGTGTGTGTGTGTATGAGATATGTATAGTGTGGAGGGGAAAGCAGAGAGAGGGAATTAGGAGGAGAGGGATGAGGAGAGATCACCCCCCCCCCCCCCCCCCCCCCCCCAATTCCTGTTTCCCTCTCACATTCACACTTTTCAGTTTTCTCATGTGGGAAAGAGCCCACATCAGAGTTTTTTGTGTTTTTTTTCTGTCAAAGTACAATTCTGCTTTTGCCAAGGACAAATAAGCTTCAATTCTTTAAGATGTGCTGAGGGAAAACTGCACATGGGACCATTGATTGTTTACCTCACTCGCAATGGAAGGACTTGTGGAAAGAAAATAATGCCCTGTAGAGGGAATTGTGGAGATTCCCAACTTCCTGAGCACCTGTCACAGAATGACCTGTTAGCCAAATCAGTCTTGTTCTGACTGTGCTCTTCAGTTAGGCAGGATGTGGTGCCAGCTACTGTCTCAAGCTTAGCCCAATGTTTTGGCACCAGTTGGATCTTTTCCTCATGTTGAGTCACAGAACTGTTATTGCGCTTGTAGTTTTTTTTGTTCTGCTTAGCTTGCTTCAGTTAAAAAAAAAATCTGATTGCATCAGAAAAAGGAATGTGGCTTGGCTTTGAATGTTGTCATCAACACCCCTTTGTTTCTTATGAATGAGAAATGATGCTGTATCTTTGAACACAACCCCATTGTGCAGATATTGTTTTGAAGCATAAAGGTGCTGTATCAGAATTATGCATTTCACGTGATGTACTAGCAGGAACAAACAGGTACAGTGCAGCCTAGAAATGATTTCATAAACGCTGGTCCTCTTTTTCACTGAGGATTGTTCCTGGGGAGGCCAGCTGTGAACCAGTCGTGAACAAGGAGCAGCACCAACTGCAACCCCCATACCAAATTTTTCTGGAATTTTTTCAATTTTAGAAACAGTTCCTGAAATTCCAAGTTCAGTGGAAGACTCCATAATGTCAGAATCTTGATTGAGAGTGTGGGGTTTGGGGATCCAGAATGTGGGGTTGGGGATCCAGATGTGTGGTGTTTGGGGATTCATTCAATGCGGGATTGGGGATCCAGAATGTGGGGTTTCGGGATCCAGAATGTGGGGTTTGGGGATCATTTTTTGATAGGGCTGTTCAAGTATTGCAGATTAAAGCCCAAATGCTGGTATCTGAATGTCGGCAAATATGTGTGTGTGTAGTAGAAAAGACATGTTTTTAAACCCACTCCCATCAGCTGAAGTGGTAAGAACTTAACATGCTACAGGTCAAAAGCCAGACTCCGCTCGTCTTCCCAATTCGTCCCAATCATCCCCTTGTTCCTGAATTTTGACTCCAGAAGGTTGACAGTAGAAAACTATGGCACAGAGGAACATCTTAAAAAAGTGTCACCAGTCTGTTGATCAGTTAAATTGTGAAACATTTGGAAGCCCTCACAAGGTCCATTCTAAAGTGTCGTTTGATCTTCTCTCTTGGGTTGAGTTTACCATTGGTTGCACAAAAGTTAACAAAATGAAAAAGAAAGAAAAAGGGAAGAAAGCATGCATACTTAAATAGAACCAAAGTTTAAACTGTCAACCCAAATAACTTGGAGGGGGTTGGAATCTGCTTTTAATTGTTGACTCTGAAGAAAATTATTTCTAACCTGACTGACTTCCACAAGGATTGAACCCAAAGATCTTTGGATCAAGAGAACAGTGCTTTATCCATGAGGGCAAACCAGTCCCTGATGACATCACAGCAAGATGTGAGTGTTGCATTCCCCCTCATCCTAAGTCTGTGAAACAGAGATTTCAGATAGTGTACAGTCACCAGTTGGGTTTGTGTTTGGTCAAATTTTACAAAGTGTACAGTTGAGTACACTTTACCTCAAAATGGATTCCAGTTTATGTTAACAGATAAGCTGGTCTCAACATCATCATTGAGTTAGGTCAAATTTCGGCTCACCTGAAGAGAAGATTTATGTCCTTTCAATTGGAGGTAAAGTATAGTGGTTGTAGCTCATTTGGCCTGTGTTGTCTTAAGTCAGTAGAGTTGCGAAGCAGAGTGTAGATGCTTGGTGTCATCATTTTGTTGAACGGTGGCACTTGGAGATCTCCTTCACCTGTTGGCATAGGCACATTAAAGATGATGAATGTTGGTTGTCTGTTGAACAGGTGGCTCAGACTGATCATGACAACTTCAGAGACCTCATTTACCACCTGGTCTACAGCTTCAGCCTGCACTCTGACCTGGAGAAAACCAGGTAGGTGATGAGGCTGTTGTTGTTGTTTGTTTAAATCATCTAAATGTCACTTAACGTTATGGATGATTCCACAAATCATTGCATATTATATACATGTATTAAAAAACAAAACAATGATTCAGACTGAGTGATTGAGGAATTTTTTTTTTTTTTACTGCGGCAAACTTATCTTTGTAAACTGTGGCTTTTGCTCCTGGAGTAAGTATCATAGTTGTACATCTTTGCACAGATGTTGGTTTTATGTTGCTCTTTTTGTTTTTTTAGTTGTTTTTTTAAAGCTTATTTACCATATGGACAGTTAAAGGGATGGCTGCTTCATTGTTTCATTTAGCAGTTTAGCACTCTTCATGTCTGCATTATGTTTGCGTTCTTTAAAACAGTAGGTATTATCTTGTACTGTAAAACAGTAGGTATATCTGTACTGTAAAGAGGCATATCAACAGTTCAATTCGAGTGTGAGGGTGCAGAATAATTCAAAATGCAGATGTGTGCACACTCTCTTTCCTCTCTTTTTCCTTTCTCTTTCTCTTTCTCGGTCTTCAGTTCTTAAGGCGAGTCAGTCTGACTTACGTGATAAGGTTCAACATAAGGAAAAAAGATGTTGTCATTGTTGCATGGTTCTCCATGTTCCAGGGTGATTTTTCGCTGGATGACATCAAAGAACATGTACACTATCAACTTCAAGGATGGAGCCAAGCCCAACAGCCCAGAGGAGGTACTGCTCTCCTTCAAGAACAAGCAAGGCACCTACGCACGCATCTTTGAAACCTTGTGCCGGTATGAATACCTGCCCCACAGTGTTGTCTTTTTGTGTGCTTTTTTGTGTTGAGATTTCCATCAAAAGTCTTTTTTTTTTTCCTTTATTTATATGGCATTTGCAGTTTTTCAGGGGGGGAGGGGAGTGGGGGGAGAATTGGGTAAGTGGAGGGGGGTGGGAGGCAATGTGTTAGATCACATGGAAAATGCCCTTTGAAGCTAAAAATCATGTGCAGGAATGAAAATGAAAAAGTGAAGATCAAGTAATTTCTCAGCAGTCTTGTCACTTACTCTCAGTTGGTTATGTATGTATGTGGTGCAAGCAATTTACTCTCAGTTGGTTATGTATGTATGTGGTGCAAGCAATTTACTCTCAGTGGTGGTTATGTATGTATGTGGTGCAAGCAATTTACTCTCAGTTGGTTATGTATGTGGTGCAAGCAGTTTACTCTCAGTTGGTTGTGTATGTATGTGGTACGAACAAATTCATCAGATCAGCAGACTTGCTGGACTTGAGTTGTCTTTTTGCTGCGAGCTACAGAACTATCAGTCAGTGAGACATTAATAAACATAAACACTCAGTTGATGAAAACAGTTTGGCCTCAGCTTCTCATTACCAGATCTCTGAGTCCAGTTCCATGAGATATGTTCCTTTCCACTTGCTGCAACGTCATGCTTGTCTCAGAAAGGAAGTGTCCAAATGAAACTTTTGGCATTTGAAAAACACAAACTTATTTCAGCTTACTCTGAAAATTCTTGCTTAAGGTATGATTACCTCCTAGTTGTCTAGAATATTGCCTGAGTTACATCTGAAAGACAATGGAAGAGGGGTGGATGGGAGTGTGTGTGTGTGTGGACTTCACTCTCTCTCTTTGTCAGCCTGTGTTTATTTGTATATGTATGCGTCTTCGTGTTTATATATGTGCCTATTCTTTAGTTTAGCATTTATCCCATTTTAAATAAAAACGGCCAACCGACCAAACAAAAAACTTAAGAACGTTAAAAGATTTGGAAAAGCAGTGGTTGCTAATTTTGATTAACAAGAAATGATTTTATCGAAATTCATGCTTTGGTTTATTGAAATTATCCATTCTTTAAAGAAAAAAATGTATTTTCAAAAGATCTGGCCTTTGTAAGAGTATTCAGTTTTACTGAAATAAATCTGTCTTGAAATTTTCTTTTTCTTTCAAGAGCTACTTAATCAAATGTTATCTAAAGTCTGCCTATTATGAAAATGTTCTTAAATCCATCCATTGTTGAAATGCATTTTACTGCATAATCCACCATTCTTTGAAATGTACTTTTCCCTCATGAATATTCATCAGTCTCAGTAGGAGAAAAAAAGAGAGATAGATTGCTATATTTATTTTCTCAAAAACCCTGTCCATTGTTACAATGTACTGAGGTTTGCAGGTTTTCTGGTGTGACGGCTGTGGTCCTGACTGGCTTTGCTAAAGGCTTGGACTACCGCCCTGGCGACAAGTTCAAGGGCAACGACTACAACCACAGCTGGAATGCCGTGCTGATTGACTCCAACTGGTACCTCGTGGACTCCCACTGGGCCACGCGCTACCTGGTCTCTGAGAAGAACATGCCAGAGAATCTGGTAAGTTGAAAAAAAAAAGTCTTGCTCCAAAAATTTAGAGAAAGTGTTTCTAGAATCTGCTGCTCAGAGATTAACAGTTTTTCCAAGAGATTATTTTCCTGTTTTTTTTTTTTTTTTTCTTTTCTTTTTTTTTTTTTTTTTTTTTTTAATCAGGTTTTTTCATTTCCCTATCCCTCCCTTTCCTGTTGTTCCGTTTACTTGCCTCTTTTTCCCATCCGTTTTCTGTGTTTATTTACTTCCTTCTTTGGAGGGGGGGGGGGGGGGGGGGGGGGTGATTAGTACCGCCAAGGATATATACAAACAAAGTACAGGACAAGGCACTAATCCTGTACTTTGTTTGTCTATGTCTTTGGTAGTAGCAACTAACCCCCTCTCTTTCTAATTTTTTTTTTTTTTTTTTTTTTAAACTTCTTTTATGTTTGCTGTGTTCTTGTGTGTCTTCTCTCATATTTTGAACCCCCTGCTTTCTGTGGATGATGCATGGTTACCTATTATTGTTTGCCGTAAAATTGCCTCATACCAATGTGGATAAGAACTGTCATACATGAAATTGTGTGCCAGCACGGTACGTGCAAGAGTTCTGCATTATGTCAACTTGTGGATTACAGTACAAGGGACATAACCCACTTCAGTTGAGGTCTTGCTGCTCCTGTTTGTTCTGCATGCCTATCTTTAAAAAAGTGAAACTGTTCCTCTTCTCCTTAAAGAAGAAGAAGAAGAAGAAGAAGAATTGTACACTGACTGAACGTTACTAAGGAAAAGAACAAAAAAGTTGATGTTGGTGTATACTTGAAATGTTGACAGCATGTTTCATATCTTTCAAGCAAGACAGGAGAGAGAGAGAGAGAGAGAGAGAGAGAGAAAAATCCCATGTGCAGTATGCATCTAACCCATTTTATAAGGAAAGAATGATATCGCAGGCCTCTTCCTGGATTACTTAAGTTGAAAATCCAGAAGGATGCAAGGAAACAAAGTGACAAAAACTTGGGTGTATGACACTGAGCTCTGGAGGTGTAGGTTTTTTTTTTTCTTTAAACAGACCAACTGAAATGTCACAAAAAAATTTTTGTTTGAAGAAGTTGAGACATTGCAACAACAAATCACACCTCGGATATGTTGTAGTGAAGAAATTAAGAATTGATCTGAAGATTAAACTTAATCAGGTTCAATGTATGATAGGTGAACTGTTGCGTGCCATGAAAAGCATTGATTTTATGTTCTTCCTGGGAAATTGAACTATTTTTTTGTTTCTTCAATTTATTTGAGAAAGCCTGACAGCTGTCTTCCTTTACGTTCAGGTGTATGAATACGATGACTTCTACTTCCTGACGGACCCTGAGCAGCTGATCTACTCTCACTGGGCTCACCGCAAAGAGTGGCAGCTCCTGGTCCAGCCAATCACATTGCAGGACTTTGAGAACTTGCCCCTGGTCAAGTCCTACTTCTTCAAGTGTGCCATGTTCTTTGTGTCTCATCACAATGGAGTGGTGGAAACCAAGAAAGTGAGGATTAGGAGAGTATGAAGCTGATAAATGCGTGCATATGTGTATAAGTGTGTGTTTAGATCTAAGTTCATTAGAAATGTTTGCCCATACGCGGAATGTTAGTTCAGTTGGAGGACCAGAGTCATTTTTTTTTGTTTGTTACCACATCAGAACCAGCAAAATCTTTTTTTTTGTTGTTGGTTTTTTTACTGTAGGAAGGTTTTAATGAATAAAGTGTACTTATGTGGTGTTCTCTCCAATCTTGTCTCTAGGTACCTAGCAAATCACTGAGCTTTTTCTTTTTTTTTTTTTAAGAAAAATTTTCTGCAGCTACTTCTGACAGTCTTCCTTTCTGTCTTTCTGCGTACGCAGGCTGATACTCCTGCGGACACTGCCTGTATAGACAGGCAGTTGAGTTTTGTGTGTATGACCGTTTTTTATCCGGCCATTAAGGCAGCCATACTCCACTTTCGGGGAAGGTGCATGCTATGTGTAACGTGTCATCCATACCAACGGCCAAACTAGCCTTCTCTTCCGAAACTTGGTTATGGGATTTTACGTGTGTGCAAGATGTTGTGCGTGCGTTCACGCACGGAACCTCGGTTTATAGTCACATTCGAAGGACTGTATGGGGAATGGAGTCAGAACCAATGTTAACTCCGAGGTAAAAATCCCCCTGTACCGAAATTCGAACCTGCAACCCCAGGATCACGAGTCCCGCGCTCTCTCCAACTGAGCTATTCCGGCCCCCCATTTCTGGAAGTGAGACTTCTTGGTTTGTGTGCAGAGTCAGCAAGATGAGAAAGAACATTACGATTACAGTACTGCAGAATTAACTGTGAATTGATGACATGTGAATGAACTGACACTTGGCGACTGGGTACACCATGCAGGCCTTCAGCACAGCAGTAGTCATTTAAGCTGTAGTGAAAAATGGGGCTGAGGGAGGGAAGGGTGAGACAGAGTTAGAGAAAACCTACTCAATCGCAATTAACCACCAGTATTTTTTTTTTTTTTTTAGATGAAAATTTAAAGTCTGATACAGAAGGCCCATCATGGCCGAAAACAAATGGGCGTGCATTGACTGAACAAAAATGGGATTAATGTTTGTGAAAAGATTTCCTGTGAATTCTGTCATGTTTGTGTCTTATGTCTGATGTAGATTTTAGTTCCCAAAAGAGATGTCATTAGATTGCAGTATGTGAAAAAGATTCCTACTCTGCATGTGAAGGGAATATTTAGTCTGTAGGTGCATTTCTGCTGAGGGAGCCAGTGTGTTTTTCTTTTTTTCTCAAGCCTTGTTACCATAAGTAGGCAGATGAGCAAAATGTGCCCTGCTACTCAGACACAAATATGACAAAAAAATCTTATGCTTTGAATGATATGGTCTGTGGAAAATAACCTCTGTAAAACATTAGGGATGTTTTAGCAAGTTTTATACCGAAATTTATAAATTTGAAACCATTTAGGAGCTAGGATGTGTTCTTGCAGTTTGTATTGTTCACTAAGCATGAAAAACTTTCAAACAAACAGTGTGACATACACTATTGACCTGCTGTGTCAGAAGTGAAAACAGCATTTGAGAGGGATTAATGAGGTGGAGGAGGAAGGGGATAGCAGGAGAATGGGTGGAATAGGGGAGAAGGATGCATATGCTTTTTGCTTTGCGTAATGTCCTTTGGAATTTCATCAGAGTGTGTTTGCTTCTAGAAAGTGACCCTGTGAGCAAGGATATTAAAAAGTGTTTTGTTCTAGAAAAAGTAATGATGATAAGCTCAACTGCTTTGGGACAAACAGAATTGCATGGAGTTTTAATTCACATTTGTTTTATGTTGCGCTTATCATCAGTTTTGCTGAAGGAGATCTTGAAATGTAATGAATTCGTGGAAGTGACCATACAAACAACGCTGTAATATGTGATAAGCCTTCGTCCAGCTACTTTTAAGTTGGTTACCTTACAGCCAAACATTGATAAACCTGAGTCCAACTACTTTTAAGTTATCTTACGGACAAACAGTATTTTCAGCAGAGACTTTTATGTTCTGTCTTTAGCATTTCATCGGTTTTACTGCTGGAGATCCTAAACTTTGATAACTTCTAGAAAGTAACCATTCAAACAGTGTTAGAAAATATGACAAGGATCAGCTCAGCTTTGATGAACAGAAATTAGTGTATGTTCAATAGGGATTTACATTGTTTTGCTTTTAGCATTTGATCTCTTTGCAGCTAAAGATAAAAAAAAATTAACAGATCACAAAATGATGAATTGAATAATAAATTACAGATAAGATCCTTTACATAAACCAAGGAAAATTAGATGAAGATTTGCTCAGCTGTGGAGAACTGTGTCGTGCAGACAGACCACACTGAAAGGATTGCCCCTGCTCTACAGAGCATGCAGGGCAAACAACTTCACCTTTTCTTTACCAGATGATTTCATGGCTCTGTCCAGGCCGCATTGCCCTGACCCTGGGCTACTGCAAGCCGACCAACTTCACCTACAAGATCACCTTTGCGGACACCGGGGAGGAGATGTACCAAGGACAGAAGCTGAAGAACTTTGCCCTGCAGCACCACGGCCAGAACCAGACGGGCACTTTCGTGTTCCGCGCCCCACGCCCAGGCCAGTACTACTTCACCATTTTTGCCCAGCTGCTGACTGGAGAGCTTGGCGTCAAGAACATCTTCACCGCCTCCTGCGAGTACAAAGTGAGGATTTCCTCGGTTTTTGTTGTTAACTGTCTGAAACTGCGCGAGGTTTTGGATAGGTAGTTGTGCCTGGTCTTTCAGTCATTATTTCGTCTTTGGGATAAATACTTTTGGGGATTGAATTAACTCGGTTTGACTTCTTTTATATGTGGGAAAGGAAAGATATACAAGGCTTTTTTTTTTGAAGGTTGACTTAGCTCTGTATGACTTTCATGTGTGGAAAAGAAAAGCAACTTGGGAGTGTCAGTGGGTGGGGATTGGGGTGTGCAGATACTCTGTGGTTGTTTTTTTTCAGAACTTTGTTAGAATTTAATCACTTTAAGATGTTGGCTCTGTGAGAAACCTTGTAAAGTCATATGAAGATTTGCCCAACCACTTCTGAGTTATCCCAGCATAAACCAGAAAGGCACTTTGGAGATTGCAGACCTCCGTCATGGTTGAGTGGATTTTTAACCTGCCCTTTGATCCAGATACACATTATCGATCAGCACCAAAATGTGTTGTGTTCATCCTGGGGTTACATATATATCAAAGTGATAAGAGGATGTTTATACAGTGCTTTTCAAAATCTCAGAGTGCTTTGAACATTGAAAAGCACACACATATTTACAAAATATCTTTAATTGAGACGTTTGAGTGCGCACATGCACACACACACTCACACACACCAAATTCATGCTCTCTCCATCCCAGGCATTCCTCCAAGTTAAGAAAAAAAAAAATCTGTATTTTGAGAGATAATCTTACAGACAGAGAATCAAACCAAGAGAAACAGGTAGAAACAGCTTCTTTGGCGGAGGTCAAAAGGGTATATGAAACTGAAAAATGGAATGCTGCAGTGCCAGTAAAATTCAAGCAAATATTGTCAATCAAATACACCCATAATCACTAAAGTATCAGTTACTGTTGTCTGTATGTGATAATCACTGATGCGTGTGTGTTTGTGTCGTTTTCTGTCTGCTAGTGTTAATGGTTTTCTTTCAACAGGTCATCGCTGATGCTGCGTCCACGGATGCGGTTTCCACTGCCGGCCTGTTCAGACTCTTCCTGGGGCCCTGGAGTGGCAGTGGACCAGCTGGGGCTGGTGGCCAACCCGCCTGATGGCATCGTCACCACTGACGATGGCAGGGTCAACCTGGAGTTCAAGAAGACCAAGCCCGCCTATGTGCTGTGCAAGCTGCGTCGCAATGGTATGAAGGATGAGGACCTGGAGAAGTGCATCAACGAGAAGGATACTGGGGATACTGTTCAGGTGAGAATGGGTCAGTCTTTTTCATTGAGGGAAAAGAAAAGGAATGGGTGCAATTTGGTTTGATATCATCCGGGGGAGGGAAAAGGTTCAAATTAGGACTACAGAAATGTTAGTGTGAAACAGAATGAAAAAATATGAAGAGTATAGTTCAAAAGGAATGGTGAAGAAAAGAAAAAATACAGACCAAATTGGAAGGCAGAGTCCGGTGTTAATGACAAAAAAAGGACACATGGTTTGCTGAAATGACAGAGAGAAGGGGTGTTGGGAAGGAATAGGGATAGATGATATGGAGGAGCGTGGGGGAGGGGAAAGAGTCAGAGAGACAGAGAGAGAGAGAACCTCGGTGCAAATGGTTTCTGTCCGAGAGATTCAGTAGAGTATCTGATACAAAGGTGCATGATAGAGCATGCACGTATCTCCACATCAGGGGGAGAGAAAGAGAAAGAAAGAAAGAAGCACAAAGTAAATAAATGCATAGATGTTGATACCATTTTTTTTTTTTTTTTTTTTTTAAATTACAGGCAGAACTGTTCTTAATCTTCTTTCTCCAGTCTGCTAGATATGTAAGGAATAACCCACAAGCTGATTTACTGGAAGATCCAATAATGATTTTGGTCAGGTGACTGCCAACCTTCCCTCAAAAGGAGAGTATGGTATCGAGGTGTATGGCAACGACCCGGCCAAAGACGGAGACACGTACACGCACATCTGTCAGTACTACGTCCACTTTGCCTCGCCCAACGAGCAGCAGCAAGCCTTCTACCAGGAGTCCCCTGAACGCAGGGCTGATATGGGAGGCCCTGGGCAGACTACCCAGGCTCCAATGGGGTACCCAGGTGGAACCGTGGGGGTAGGCCATGAATCTTCTGGATGGTCACTTTTAAACGTTTTCTTTTTTCTTATTCAGTTTATTTTTGTCACAGTTTTCCCGTTCCAATTTAATTTTGTCACAGTTTTCCTGTTTGCATTTGAGATGTTCACCTGAATTGATAATTGTTACTGCTGTTGCATATTATTGCATTTGAGTTTTTTGTTTCAAGAATTGCTCTTGATTATTTCATTCTATTTGAATGCAGATTTGTGTTAGTTTATGTTGCAGTACTTGAACTTTTTCAATTTGTTCCGACATTCCTTAATTGTCCTGCTTGATATTGCTGTACCTTTAAATGGCTGTTCTTCTGTTTTGTTTGTTAATGTTATGAATTTGGTTATTTCGGTCGGTTTGTGTTGTCATTTTCCCATTGAGATACCTACCTGCAGCAACTTTGTTGTGGCATGTGGTCCCTAATGTCCTCTCACTTTAAATGCAGTCAGGAATAAATGAATGACTAAGTGTAAATTCAATACACATAAACATAGGAAAACAACAGATAAACAGTAAAGCCACTTATCTATGCATTAGTGTCCATTAATCAGTTTCATCCTAGACAGTTAAGAGAAAAGAAGCAGCATAAAAGAAGACCATGGAGACTTTCCACTGACAAATTTATTGTGGGTTTGATTCCGGCTAAAAGATAAGTTATGTATTCATGAAATTTTTACTCCAGGGAGTAGTTAGCTGGTCATGAAAGAAGAGTCATGTGGCCATGCTAGTTGTGCTTGGAAGATGAGAGAGCCATGCTAGTTGAATGAGCTGTGTTAAGCTGAATCATGTCTTAGCTGCCAAATACTCAAGCAGAATAGAAGTGAAGATCAGCAGTGCTGCTAACATTTACTGAATTCTTGATCATCAACTATCTGTCTGTTGGAAATTTTCAATGATCCCTTTTGAAAAAGAAAAAAACTCTGTTGGTTTTCAGCTCAGAACATTGATTACGAATTTTGTACCACATGGAGGCATGCAGAAGATGCGAAGAACACAGTGGAACAGCTGTTGTGCTGCGCTGCATTCTGAAGTCGCCATCTGTAACCACTAAGCAGGCAGCAGGAAGAAAGAGACTAGGACAGAACAATGGGATAGTATTGATCAGAATATGTGAATGTGGCTTGTGAGGAGAGTGACACATCACTGAAAATTGTCAGTGTGTAGCTATGGTAGACGAGGAGTACTGAGACACCATCATCAATGGGTTGTCAGATAATCAGTAGTACGGCCTGTGGCTGGGTTTTGCTTTGTGGGGAGTTTGGTATATTGTGTGGACTGAAAGCTTCCTTATGTAGGGACGACAGGAAACTGAAGACTACTTCCTTTCCACTGGAGGAAAACAGAAGCTGTGTTCAACATGTATTCCATTGCTGAGGTCTTGTTTGTATAAAAAAGAATTTTGCTTACTTTCCTGTGCTTTCAAAACAAAAAGTGTATAAAGTATACCTTTTGTGCTTTTGGGCAAGTGGCGTGTAAAGTAGTATACCATGAAGATGGAAGTTGAATGCATGTTTACATACATCATATGACATGTGCAGACGGTGTTGTCTGTATGAAGTCTGTACATAGTTGAGTTCTGTGCCAGATTGTCAGCACAACAGCTGGGTCATACGCATGGATGAGTTGAGTAGAACACCGTAGTGTCTTTTTAGACTTTTGCATGAAATGGAGAGGAATGGAAACACAAGTGGACTTGGTTCATATTTGTTCTGTTTATGAAGCTTTGTTCCAGCAAATCTTGAGATGTGCATTGTATTCAGAAATTCTTTTTTTTTTTCTTTTTTTAATAAATATTCTGGAAATTAGAGTTTATGGTCAATAAGGACACTGATTGACTAATATCCTTTATTAATAGCATGACATTGTGAATGTCCGGTTGATATGTTATCGTTTGGTTTAAAAACAGAGTGAAGTCCACTTGTGGGGAATGCTAGCTGTGTGTGTGTGTTTTTTGACTAGCGCCATGTTGTGCCCCCTTACAGCTGGATAACGCCACCGCTAACCTTAACATCGACAACCCCGACAACCTACCCCCACCCCCACCTGAGCTGCTGCAGCAGCAGCAGTATCTGTATGGTACTGTTCCGGATAGTCGCCAGCAGGCCGTGATGTCCAGCTACGCCCCAGTCCGCGGTCAGGGCTACCCAACGTACGCACCAGGTACTGGCCACATGAATATGGGCCAGCCACAGCAGGTCAGTTAGAACCTTCTATCTCGTACTTAAACCTACAGGAAGATAGTGGGGTCAGACTAATGTTCTCAGTTCAGATCAGTTTGTTGCCGGGGAATAGAAAAAAAAAAAAAGAGGAGACAGTGGTCAGAAAACATGGATTGGGGGGGGGGGGGGGCAGTTACACAGCTCAGTGCATCTTTTTTCCCCCGAGTCTCTCAACTGAATAATAATTACAAAAGACAGTATTTACAATATCATAATCAGAATGAAATTACTTGGTGTAGGCTGCCAGACATTCACAGAGAACAATATAGGAGAAATGTCGGCATGTGTTCACTTATGGATAAGCATCAGTTCAAAGTGATGTAGAATTACATGAATTGACCCAGACGTGCAGTCATGCAAGTTGTGCAGCCAGTCGCCACTGTAATACACCCATGCACTTGCACCTCAAAGCACTAGCAAGTTGCAAATGGCGTGAAAATGAAATTGTGGTAGGAAAGGGTGGATAACTGATTAAAACAGTCGCTGAACAGATGAGAATGAACTGCTTTTGGGGGGAGGAAATCTTTACCAAGTTAAGGAATGGAAAATAGAAACAGAAGATAGAAAAGAAGAGGAGCAACTCTTGCTTCCACCAAGTGACAGTTATACTCCAATAGCCTTGAACAGAAACTGCTCATGGCACCAGTTTCCTTAGGAGAATTAGTGCTGAAAGTATCTTTCATTCAGAGCCATGGGCATGTAACTGTCTGATAATTTTTTTTTTTAAAGACGGTAGTAGTTTCTGTGTGAAACAAAGCATAGAACAGTGCATTCCAGAGTGTTGGTGCATGGCAAAGAAAGGCGCTCATCATGTTTGCTCCATTGTTGAAGAAGCCAGACAGTGCTTTGGAAAGGCTCTCAAGGTAGCAGGTGCTTATATAGATTATTTGGGGCAAAGAGTTTGTCAAGCCAAAAGACAGTTGCGTGGATCCATGGTTTATAAAGTTGATGCAGAATAGTCTGTTCCATTTATTTTTCATGTTCACAATGTTTGATCAGTTCTGATTCTATTGTGCCCATGCCAAGCTTCGATTTATTATTGGGATGGTCACTAGCAATTTGTGTTAACTAAATGCCAAAGATGCCAAAGGTTTGATTCCCATCTGATTGCACTGTTTGTGATCACATCGGAAGCTTCTTCTGCATCAAGTGATTGGAAATTTGGCTCCATGCTTTATAGCAAAAAGAATTGTAAGTCTACATGCAGATTCATACTCTTGGGTACATACTCATGCATATGCACATATTTTGCATGTTCAGGTGCGCGCGCACACACACATTAAACACACACTCGCACACACCTACACACACACTCTGTCTTATTACATCTATGTCTGCACATGCCTTTAACTGTATCGTTCCTTTGCAGGACAACAGAAATATTTAGGGAGTTGTATATTCATTGTTCTCCGATAGTATCATTTAAATTTGATTAATTTCTCTTGTTTTCATGTATATTGTAGACTGTATTGACTTCAGAGGAAGGACCGTTGTGAACACAAATGCGTTAATACAGAACATTCACCAAATGCAGCATCTCTTTGAATGCTTGGTGCTGCTGTCAGGACAACTTGTTACCAGTTCTAAGGATGATAGCTACCAAGTCAGCAATCATTTTTGTCGATTGTTGACCACATTTTTCTGTATTTAAAAGATGTAATTTTATTTCCCATTAGTATTGACAGCCCTGAGCAAAGCTCCATGTGGTTGTCTAGGCTATAACTGTAATGAAGAACTGGAGAATGGCAACAAATATTATTGTTCAGTGTGCTAAGTAAAACTTGGTAAAGATGAGAGATGTCTCGACTCCGTACGCTTGGCTACTTTGAATGTGAGGCCGCTACTGTTGCTTTTCCACACATTGTTGTCATGATAGAAGCATTCCAATGAATGTTGTTTGTGCAGAATATGTAGAATGTTGTGTATTTATTATTTTGTTGGTGGTTTCCCAAGAACTGTGGGCCGAATGTGTTCTTGTCACAGGACTGAAGTATTTACTTTGATGGCACAAATTTGTATTTTTCACAGTTATTCGTTCTGGTTTTATGTTTTTATTTGTGATTTTACATCACTTTCCTCAAAACTTTTTTTTTTTACCTTAGAGGTTGTCATTTACAACTTTGTCATTTTTCAGTTTTTTAAATTTTTATCATATTTTGAAATTTTTGTTTTGTTTTTGAGTCTTACAGCAATGCAGTTTTTTTTTGTAGGTGTTGAAAGAAACCCATCTTACTTTCTTCAGTTATACTGTTTATGTCCACAGAAGGCAAAAGTGAAAGCTTTAATGACAACTTACGATTTCAACTTTATGTTAAATGCGGCTGCATTGTCATTTGCTTATATAACTTGCCATATGATTGCCTTTTTGTTTTGCTGTCATAATCACTCAAGATGACTGTGATAACAAGGTGCTTGTGCGAATAATTTTTGTTCCAAATTGATTGACAGGATGTACCCAGTGTTCACTGTCGTAATTCATCATGATGTCAAAGTCAGGACTGAAAGACACTTGTTACTGTGATCAGAAATTTCAGAACCATGCTCAGATTGATTCTTGAAGAGAACGATTCTGTGTGATACATGGTTTCATAATTTGAATTGGTGTTATGCACTCAGTTGTTTTGAGTAGAAGCTGATTTGGACTGAAGAGTGAACGTTCAGTTACCATACCTCCTGATTTTGCAGTACTCTGAGCTTTGTCATGATTGTTCTGACTTTTTTTTTTTTACCGTTGTAAATTGGTACAGTTGTTATTGTTGACTAGACTTTAAAAAGAAAGAAATTCAAAAGGTTGCATGTTGCGGTGAATGAAATTGATCACTACTCAAATAAGCAGTGTGCTCAAGTGTTACATGAATTGATGAGAGTTGATGAATTAATCTTTCAGATAACACTGCCATATTTTTGTGTGTGGGTACATGAGAATGTTAAGGAATGAATTAATAGTAATAAAAATCATAAAAATGATATTATTATGATAATAATTTGTTTTGAAGAAGAATGTATGATTCTTCCATGCTTTGTTAAGGAATGAATTAATGATAATAAAAGTAATACTAATAATGTAATAATAATGCATTGTCTTGAACACGAGAGTGCATGATTCTTTCATGCTTTGTAAATTATAAAAGACTGTTGACAAACAGAATTTATGGATATTAATGTCATTTGTGATGAAATGTATGATGTAAATGTTGTACAAGTAGATAGTATTGTCTTGCACAGGAATTGTTGATGTTGAAAGAGATTAAGAAAAAAAATGTTATGTATAAGTGCTTGTGTCTCAGGAGTTAGATCTCGTTCCAAAAGGTGTGGCATTGGGTGTCTGGTCGGTTGACTGCCCTCTTGGCATGCTTTCCCTTCCTGTCCCTTGTGTAGTGGGCAGGGGTCTTGAACGGAAGTCTTGGATTGAGAGATCAAGATTGGCCCCTTATTTCTGTGAACACTCTACCTTTGTGGCAGGGCCATCTTTGATGCAAACTGTCCTGCTTTCCCTCCTGCTTGGGCATGTCCTCCCCCTGTAGTTCATTCATTCATGTGTCGTTCCTTGTGGATCCTGGTGCTACCACTGCCCCCTAAAGGTCACATCCTTCATTGGCTTCCAGTCCCACATCGGTCTCGATCCCCAGGCTGTGTTCTTACTCTCCCGTCTCAGTGTGAATTCAGTTTCATAGGGTTGAGGAACGGTAGATCTGGTGGAGATGTTCTTCGCCCGTTTTCCAGGCACAGACACACTACGGTTAATCAAATTGTACATTGTCCTGTGATGATGTAAACATTAATTGTTATTGCCGATACTTGAAGTGGTTTAAGAGCTTTGTTTTCATCAGTATCAGAAGGTATTCATGTTACTGACTTTGTGATCTGTTAGAAGGGTGATTCTGTTCTGAAGATCTTGCAGGATATACATTAACCTCTTTCACTGTGGAAAGTCAATGAAATGCTGTCTGAAGAGGTGTGAGATTTGTTTCTAAAAACCGCACTTAACCCTCTTGCATTTGTTTTTTTCCAGCCCCAAAATGCTCGTAGTATTCATTTTTTTTTGTGTTTGAGAAATCGGTGGAATGCGGTCTGTTTACGACCCTAGCCTTTGTGAAGGAATCATTTCTCACACCCCATACTACTGCTAAAATTCCATTAGACGCCTCTCAGGGATGCGCATTCAATTTTGCCAGCCTTGACTTAACCCTTAGGCTGGTTGTCGCAGCATATGTCGCGCCATTACGTCATGGCCTTCACTGGTTGTCATGACACAAGTCGCGCTGTAGGGTGAGCCTGCGAGCCTAGTTTCACAGACACACACAGATATGAAACTATGGCTCAGTGACATACTAATTGCATGAGTGACTGAGCGAGCCCCGGAACATGGATTTTCAGTGTTTAGCTTAGTTTATGGTTTGTAGCAGCTTGTAATGCATAGTGCGACTTGACTTGTCTGGCAAACAAAAATGGTGGCGCCCAAAGCAGAACATGATAGAATTAGGAACTTGTTGATGTTTTTTGCTGAATTTCTTGTGCAAGAAGCAGGTGAAGAAGAAGTTATGGACATTTTGAATGAACTGGGTGTGGTGGGTGATAGCTTTGATTTAGATCAAGCACCATGTAATCGTGATTTTGAGATCAACACGGACAGTGACCTGATGAGTGCCTAAGGGTGAGGGGAATCTCAAGATGCCATTCAGTGGGGAAGAAAAATTCAGTGTAGCACTTCCAGATGATCCTAAACCTTTCAAATGTAAATGACGACAGTGTGGGCTGACAATTACATTTGTTGATAGTGACCATTTTTTTTTTTTTTTTAATGTGTATTTGGAGCACATGATTTCAGTGTGAAAACTTAACTGAACTGTACCTTATTCATTCTTACCTGAATTACCTGCATGAAAGACAGGTATAATCCACACTGACTTTTCTTTGAAAAAGGCTAGAACTTATTTCTGGATACTGTGGAACAACACTGACTGGATTATTTGTGAACAAGCTCTGGAGAATGACAAGCAGGGTGTGCCACCTGTTATTTTCACATTCTAGACAGGTAAGCACCTAATCAAACACTCAGAAGCACACCAGTTCTGTTTTATATTATTTTTTATTCAGTTACCCACAGTTTTTATTCTGCATGTCATGTTCAAATGCTAACCATTGAAAAAGTTTTGCAAATTATACAAACCTAACTATTTTTTCAAACTTTCCTTCTGTTAATTCACCAGACAACATACTTAATAGTACATTGTTAAATAACCAGTGTAAGGGTTAAAACAAGTTCGCAGTGTGTGAGGGAAAGTAACACAGCATGTGTGGCTGGTTGCAGCCGTAAGGAACACCAGGGGAGACAAACAGAGCAGCCGGATACGGGCGAAACAAACGCAAGAGGGTTGATCTCAGATTCATTTGTGCAGGTCCCTATAAAAGTTGCCTCATATTTTGCCTTGACCAACAGAAGTCATAGCGATCAGTTTGAATTGACACAGACTGTTACCCAGATGATTCCACAGGCTTCAGTTCTTGTTGTTTCTCTCTCAGTCAGGAATATGATGTGTATTTACCAGTATTTCTTGGTGGTTTGTTCTGAAGGATCTCCGAGATTTATCACTTTATGAGCCAGCAAATCGAAAGGAATAACGAGTTCCAGCAATTGCATTATTTGTAACGATTTCCATTTCAGGAGTGATTTCCTGTGTGTACCCTCACTGTTACTCAGTGCACATTCTGATGTGAGCCTTCTGGAGTGGGCAGTTTGATGTCACAGGTCCTTTAAAACATTACTGTGATTAAGGGTTTTCTTACCATAGAGGCTTGTTGAGAAAGAATGTGCTTGACAGAATGCTGAGTGGGCACTGAACGATTTCGGTGCTGTTTCTCAAGTTGTTTCAAATTGCAGTTTGCACAAGGACAGATGATTAAGTTTTGAACAACTGTCAACTCTGCTCGCAGCAGTACCAAAGGAACAGGAGACAAATGACTTTTTATTTCTTTTCCTGAGAGACGAGAACAGATTCATGTGCAAAATGCTCCATCAATGTCAGCAGTAGAAAAGAATGCAAGTCAGTAGCTGTGTCTTGTGGACAGTCGTCGTGTCAACAACTAGATGTTGCTGTCTATGAAGGCATCTCCGACAGCAAGGTGCTTTTTGCAGTTTGGGGAAGTGCTCTTCATGGAAGTGATAGAAACATGGTACGCAGAAGTGGACTTAGGTGTGGAGGTTGTATTTTCTCATAAAGGCATGGAGCTTAATATGTTTTTCAGTCTATAACTACAGCTTTAGTTGGATTTAGATCAAAGTGATGTCAAAACCACTGAAATGGTAAGTATGTAGGTAACTAATTGGTTTTCCATTTTGTTTGAGTCTTTAGATTGAAAGAAAAGTCATGGTCAAAGTGATGAAGATAGTTTTGGAAAGATCATTTAGAAACATACTGGTTTCAAATTGCAGACAGTTTGCACTAGGACAGATGATTAATCTTTTAACAACTGTCAATTCTGCTCGCAGTACCAAAGGAACAAGAGACAAATGACAAAGTGTCTCCCCTTTTCAAGGGATTTTTGCCTCATTTTCCTTTAAGAAAATATATTGAAGTCATCGCAGCGCTTGAACATATAAATGAATGAGAAATACTGTAATCCTTATGTGAATCAAGTTTTCATTGGGGCACCACCAAGTGTCAAAGAATGCCTTTTACAGGCTTCTTACTGTTCTTTGAACCTCCTTCCTTAAGTTGAAGCCTTTTTTCAAGAATGTAACCCTGTAAAATTGAAGAAATTTGTCAGCCATAAAAGGGCCCCATGTGGACTGAAATAAAACTGGAACCGAGGGGAAAAAAAAAAAGTACCTTCGATGGGGAGAAAATCTTTGAATAATATATGCCTGGAGCAAGCAATATCTAGGTCATCCAGTGAAAGTTAACAATGTATAGGGCAGAGAAAATTATGTGGAAAAAATTTATGAGTTAATGACGTAAATTATCAGGAGAGATGCAATTACCTGTTCTTTAAAAAAAAAAAAAATTGCATTGTTAACTTTCAAACTCATTAGTTAAATGGTGTTTTGAAGACATTACTGAATGAGTTTCCAAGACAACGGATTAAAGTCAGAACTGTCTTCTGTGTTTATGATGTTGAAATAGCTTGCTCCAATCATCAGTGTTAAAACAGTGCCAACATGGGCTTGGTTTTCAGTGCAAGTGACCAAGGAATGAAGCCATGGATATTTTTTTTTCCTTTTCTTTTTAAGAATTTTTGAGCTTTTTTCTTCTGCTGGCAGGCGATAGTGTCCACCCCGGCCATCCCAGCCAGCACCAAACCGCTGGAGGTGGAAAAGAGGAGCATGGGTCAGGCCCCACCAGCCGCGCCCCGTGACTTCCAGCTGTCCACTGTCACCAAGGACAAGGGTGAAGCTCCGCCTCCTGGCCCTGCTTCCACACCGCAGCAGAAACCCACCCTGGAGGCCATTGACCGCCAAGTACTGCAGAGTGTGGATGACCACGCCATCCAGGTAATCAGACAGAATTCTTTTGTTGACAGTTGTCTTCTGTTGGACATATTTTGTGGATGACCACGCCATCCGAGTAATTAGAATTCAAGTTTGTAATCGTTTTCGGCTGGACATATTTTGCATGGTCTCTGAATACAACTGAAACACCTGTGCAAGAATAGGAGAAAACGGGGAAGAAAAAGAAAAATTAAAAAAAAAAACAACCCAAAAACATGTCTAGATGGAATCAAATCTTTCATTCAACATGAAGTCATCATGCCATATTGGTGAATGCATACAATCTCTCAGTAGGAAAAATAGTCACGTGGTCCATCAATATGTGTATTTAACCTCTTCACTGCACTGTTGACGAATGGCGTTCGTCATAAAAAAGTGTCGTCTGCAAAGCTCAGTTGACGAACGGTGTTCGTCATGATTCAACACTCTTTCTGTTTCGTCCAGCATGGGACTCAGCAAAATATGATAGCAGTGAAGGGGTTAACCCTCTGAACAACCCCCTGTTAAATGCTGCTTTATGAGGCGGCTATTATGTATGGAATGCTGCTTGAAAACATGTGCCTGGATTTGCCGTGTTGTTGGTTTTTTATTTTTTGCAGTGTCTTTTATGGTAATTTCTAATGTTGTCCAGGTGTCCAAGTGTGACCATAACAGTTTCCGTGACCTGGTGTGGGATTTGATTTATTCCAAGAACATCACCAATGAGATTGAAAAAGTCAGGTAAGCAAGCAGCCAGCACAAACGGAATAATGATTATGTTTTGAATCTAGTGGTAATGACATTTTTTTTTTTTTTTTCCGTTTTTATACACAATGTGCCCTGACGCATGTGGATCTGCATTTTCATACTGTAAGTATTGACTTATGTTTGGGTTTTATTGACAGTCACATATATTTATTTAGTGTGTTAAACAGTCAAATTTTGCATTACTGAATTTGTTGCTGCCGTGGTATTTGCTGAGGAAATTCTCAGTGGTCATTTAGGGGTTTTTTTTTTCTTTTCTTTTGTCTGAAGGGAGAGTAATTAGACCAGAAGGAAAGCACATATCATGCGTTTTTTTTTTTTTTTTTCACACCCTTCTGTTTTGACAACAAGGAGTGTGTTGTCAATCTTAGAAACATTACCATTCTCAAACAGTTTTTGAAGTTTAGTATCGGCGTTTTCTGCACTTGGTAAAAAAAAAAAGTCATAGCCAAGTAAGCATGTTCCCTTTTAGCTTTTGCTGATGGTATTGGTATTTTCTCTTTTTAAGCATGCATGTTCGTAAAAATAAGGACATTTACAGAGCTGTCAACTGTTATGGAATGGTATTATTTAGTTCTGAATTGATCGCTTGCTACAGAGCTACACATTGTCAAAACTACAGTGAAAATAGAATTTTCAAATATCACTTTCAGGGCACTACATCTGAGCACCATGCACTTGCCGATGGTGTTATGTTTCAAATAGCTAGGTAGGTTGCTGACCCAGAAGGAAGTACGAGAGTGGGTCAGATCGACATCAAGTACAAGTTTTTGTCTACCAGTCATCAAGCAGAATGGCTGGCTGTGCTAAAAGCAACAACATAAGATGTACAGTCATTTTACACATAGCTAAAAAAAAAAAAAAAAAAAAAAATCAAAATGAAAAAGTAGCAATATGGGAAAGGAACCCTCTCTCAAAGAATGTATAGAAACAGCAGTTTCGAAATACAGTATTGCTTGAAGAGTCTAAGCATCATGGTTTTGACAGCAACAACTTCCACACATGATGCAAAGTTTGCCTAAATTTTTCTGTAGAACATGACGGACTAAATGATCTGAATTCTAGTGTGAAGGCTTTTGTCCAAGAATTAATCTTTTTATTTTCACCAGCTTAATGACAGGCCCATGTGGGATTAGATCAGAAACACATTTTACTAGTTTTCTAGTAGAACGCAACAATTTGTTGTTGACAAATGAACATCCAGAAAGACTCTAAGTGCATGTGCATGTTTAAGTTTCAGTACCACGGTACTACTGAACTTGGTCAGAAAAGTACTGAAATTGGTTGTAGCAGTTTCTGATATTGGGTAAGAGAAGCTGGTAGCTTTTTATTAAAAGAAAATTGCCCAGAAAGGAGAAAAAAAAGAACCCCCCCCTCCAAACATACAACAGCAAAACCAGAAATGGAGCCAGTGACCTAAACTTTCCAACAGGCAAGAATCAAAATTGCCTTCTTCATTGAACAGTACATTTGGTTGATAAAGTGGTGATGCAGGAGGAGTTGAAATGATCCTGTTCTGCAGAGTGATCTTCCGTTGGCTGGCCACCAAGAACCTGAAGGAAATGAACTTCGACAAAGTGGAGAAGGGCAGCCCTGAAGAAGTGCTGATGGGCTTGAAAACCGGAACCACCACATATGCGATGGTGTTTGACACCATGTGCACGTAAGTGTGCCCTTGTGTTTGTGCCCTTCTGTTAATTCTTGCCCGACCATTATGGATGTATTGATGTTTTCTGTCTCTGTGCTTTCCTTCTCCCCACCCTTCTTCCCATCTTTTTTTTTCCCTTGCTCTCATGAAACTTGTTTTGGTTTCCCCCACATGGCTATATCTTAGTTCACTTTATGGCAGCCCCAGTACAAGCAGGATACATGAAGCAGTCTTTCTCGTCTTACAGTATTTAGGCTTATGTCATCTTGCTGTTTTAGATTCATGTCTGATCGTTGTTGATGGTTTTGTTCTTGTTATCTTCATGTCTTGGTCTCCTTGTATTTATGCTTCTATCTCTTTGCCTTGTTTATGTTTTTGTCTTCTTGTATTTATGCTTATGTCTCATTGCCTTATTTACATTTTCTCTCGTTGTTACATTTAGGTTTCTCTTTCCTTGTCTTATTTACATTTTTGTCTCCATGTTGCCTTTGTTTGTTTTCCAGACCTGTTTACCCTTATGATTTTGCCAATTTTTAGGGGGTAAATCGGAATTACAGGAATTATGGCAACAAAAAAATATTACCAGGAAAATATCGAAAAAAGAAAATTGTTAAAAATAAAGTTTCATTTGCTACTGTTTCGGTCAAAAGCAGTAAAAAACATTTTTTCCCAGCATGCCTTGCATCTTTCACGTTGTTGAAAATGGCTTTGAAGCCATCGTATGCGCCAGCGGCTGACTCTTATATGTTGCAATTGTGAAAACTAAAGTTTTTTTTTTTTTTTTTTTCAAGAATTTCAGGTTTTGTGTCTGAGAGATATTACAGGTACATGAATTTGGGGTAAACAGGTCTGGTTTTCTCATTGTAATTGTTTTTTTTTCTTTTCTTCTTTTTATGATTTTGTCTCCTTTTTATATTCATGTTTCTGCCCTCTCGTATTTATGTTTCTGCTTTCTTGTTATGTTTCTGTTTCCTGTGTATTTACGTTCAGTCTTTTGCAGTATGTATTTTTTCTTTCTTCTCCTTCTGGTTATATTTCTGTCTCCTTGTATTCATTTTTGTCTTAATGGTTTACTTAACATTTCTGCTTCCTTCACTTATTGCTCACTTGATTTTTCCAGCAAGTTTTTTTTTTTTTTTTTTTCACTTTAGAGACTTTATATTTTGTAGTTATTTTGTCCATTAACAGCAATTACATCATGCACAAGCGTGTGCGCGCGCGCACACACACACACACACACACACACACACACACACACACACACAGAGTTTCTGAACTTCAGTTTTGCAGTATGATTTGAAAAAGAAATGATTACAACATAATTTGTAGTTTTCAGTAAGATTATTTTAAAAGTTTGTGTGTGTGTGTGTGTGTGTGTGTGTGTGTAAAGAGATTTTAAAAGAATTTGTGTGTGTGTGTGTGTGTGTGTATGTGAAAGAGAGAGAATACAGTATTTCTGAATATTCAGAAATGTTTAGCCACTAGTTTGCTTTTCCCTCAAATTTAATTTGAATAGAAAATAGGAAATTAAAAGGAAAACTCTCACTTATCACCTCCAGAAGAAGTCGCTGAAAATTGAGTATGTAAAGGGAAAGAGTCTTTGTTGCAATGTAAATTGTGTACAGAGGGAGGTGCATTCCAGAAAACAAACGTCTTGAAAGAGAGAGAGCATCTTTATTTGGAGGATCTTTATCAGAGGGTTCATCATAGGATCTTTATCAGAAGGTTCATCATATGAGATAAGCCAATGATCAATTAGATGTTTGACAAAAGCAGCTTCTAGCTTAGATTTTTTATTGTCGTTTAACAATTCAAATGGTAACTTCTGTTTTTTTGTGTGTATTTCTCTTGAAATTGATAGGTCTTTTGCACATAGACTGTATTGTTGTGATAATGTATGTATTTGACCTGGATCAGATTTTTTTAAGATGATGTGTACAACTGGTGTGGATCATAGTTTTCTGTTGTACTGCCATATTTTTAGAGCACTCTTGGTTATGTTGAATCAGATGGCTTGCATATTGTTGTTTCTGAAGATTGTTTGATTTACCTCTGTTGCAGGTATGCAGGCTTGCACTCCAAAATCATCAGTGGCTATGCCAAAGGTGCAGACTACAAACCTGGCATGAAGTTCACCCCTGGTCCAAAACCAGCACTCGTGGAATGCCATCTACATTTATGGCACCTGGTGCCTCATTGATGCTCACTGGGCCGCTCGGCGAATCATTGGGAAGCAGGCCTCCTCCTCTGATGAAGAGTTCCACTACCAGCTGGATGAGTACTTCTCTTCTTGCCTGACCCCCATCAGCTTATCTACACTCACTACCCGGATGACAGTCGCTGGCAGCTGCTTGAGCGCTGCGTCAAACTGGAGGAGTTTGAAAACATGCCCCACATGAAACCCCAGTTCTTCAAGTATGGCCTGGAGTTTGTCACTCACCGCACAGCTGTCATCTACAGTCGTGGGGAGAGATCCACACATACGTCTGCGCTACCCTGCCCACAAAATCGCCGCCGTAGGATTCAACTTCACCATTCAGTTTGAGGATGGCATCGAGGAGTACAATGGCATCAAACTGAACAGGTAGGATTGAAAAGTGCCTGTGAGTTTTGCATTAATGTTTTTTCACTGTGAAACAGAAGAAGATTGAAGAGTGCTTGTGAGTTTTGCATGAATGTTTTTTTTTCACTTTGAAACAGAAGAAGATTGAAGAGTGCTTTTGAGTTTTGCATGAATGTTTTTTTCACTTTGAAACAGAACAAGATTGAAGAGTGCTTGTGAGTTTTGCGTGAATGTTTTTTTTGCTTTGAAACAGAACATTGTTGACTGATTGTAAAACTTTGACCCACAGACCTCATCATTTGTCTGTTTGACGTTCCCAGATATATAACTGAAAATCTGAAAGTAGATGTTTAATTTCGGGTTCCAATGTCTTATGGAATAATTGTGGAGTAGAAATAACATGTATCATTCAATGGTGGGCCGACAAAGAGATCTCAAAAAGTTTGATGTTTGGATATGATTTGGCCTTTCAGTACTCTCACTGGCTGGCATTCCTGTACTGTTAGGAGCATGTTATTTTTATGAAAAATGTTTTTTTTGTTTTTGTTAGCTTTGAGAAGTCAGTTTAACTTTGCTCTGACTACAAAGTGAAAGTTACAGTTCTTTTTTTTTTTTTTTCTTTTACATAGCTCTCACATCTTGAAGCCATTGATTTGTACATCAGTACTTTTTGTTCACAAAGGTGATGAGAATGTTTCTGCCTTAGAAGATGGGTTGAAGATTGGTTGGTTCATATAACAAAACATGAATATCTTGAGTGCGGACAGTCATCAAGGAAGCCAAAAAGTTTCTGTGTCCATAGTTCGACAATCACACAGGGCAGTCCCATCCTAGCTCTCCATTAGCCGTGAAGCAATAGTTTCAGCTCTAGGCTTTCAAATGAGACTATAAATGAGATCATTTGTGCAGCATACATTTATGAAAGTAAAAGTAAAAGAACTTGCAGGGAGTTCTTCATGGCAAAATTTGGTAGAACTATATGGTGCCAGCCGCCGTGGCGAAGTGGTTAGCGTCACGGACTCCTGGCTGGGAGGTCGTGGGTTCGAATCCTATCAGAGTCATTTGGGTTTATTCTGCCCCGACTGGCTCCTCTCCAGAGTTGAGTTTGCTGCAGACTCAAGTTGGGAAAACTGGGACCACACAGTCGAGTTTCATCCACTTAATGGGTGTGTTTCTGAGAGTGTTGCTCAAATTTCCTGACCAACACTGCAGGTGCCTGTATCTCTCAGGCCTGATTGACACCAGGATATCTTATGAAAGGAAGCGTAGAGTACAGCCCTCTCATGTAGTCTCAGACTGAAATAGAAATCCGTAGCATCATCTTAATCATCCTCATTCTCATCAATCAGCCTTAAAAAAAAAAAAAAAAAAAGATGTCTCTCAAACCCTGTGGCCCTTCATGCCCTGCTCTTAATGTGACCTTAATTTCGATGTCCTCTCCACATCTGTGGCCTTGGTTTGGTTCCGTCGGGGTCACGGTATTGGCGAGTCCATGGGAGCTGTCATTGGATGGACGTGATGACGCCCTCCGGAGTGAGAGCTCACTCATGCCAGCTCCATGACTGAGCAATTATTGTTGTCAGTAGGGGGCTTAGTAGGTGGTGTCCTGAGTATGTTAGATCTGAACAGGCGCCACTGAACACCACTGAAGTGACTCAGCAGCAGTGCAGTGTCTCCCCCAGTGGTTGCCTCTCTGACGACTTGACATTGACTGCTCCCTGTGGATTGCCAGTGCTGGGGCTGCGGCGGGCCGACCGGCCTGTGGCTGTGGGTGGGGTGTCGGAATGAGATGTGTGGGTGCACTGCCTCTGAGGTGGCACAAAGGTTGGGACAGCAAAAAAAAAAAAAAAAAAAATGGTGTAGGGTAAAGAAAAACAAAAAGAGGAAAAAGAGGACAGAAGAAAAAAATGATAAAATGTGAAAGTGCTCAACTGTGACAGCAAATTGGCCATGGAGAGAGACCGCTTCACATACTATTGACAGAGCCAGTCTGCACTCTCTCCATAGAGAGAGCCACCTAGCACACTTCCCAAGAAGAGACCTACCTGGCACACTCTCCTGAGCGCCCTCTGGTTTCTTCGTTGTATCCCACAAAGCACCTCAAGACGGTGGTAACAAGGGGCAGAAAGTACAGAAAATTTTGAACAGTCAAGTAAAGACCGATATAGGAGGTAGAAACTAGGGGACTGGAAAGATGAAGGTGCCAGGAGAGGGGGAGGTTTTCCCGATTGCTTCTGTTGCCACAGGTTATGATTCATGCTCTGACCACACATGAGCAAAGATTCTACTGTCCATGTCACAATGTTTGGTTATTCTGGAAATGTTAATTTCGGTGGAAAGGTGACTAAATATACGCAGCAAGAATAGAGCATTGCTTACAATAAAATGGAGAAATGTGTATAAATATACCGACTCATACAATGTACAGACTCACTCACACATGCTGTGGTGAGTATCGTCATGGCTTTTGTTAGGTCGACAGGGTCAAGGCACCCATTCAGTAACATTCATGGAATGATCATTTTGGGCTGCTTTTTAGCTGGTTGTGTTCATCATATTCGTCCTATTTCCTGTGTGCAGGTATGGTCTGCAGGAGAGTGTGGGGGGCATTGCCTCCTTCTCCCTCCGTCTCCCTGTGACAGGCTCCTACATGCTGTTTATCTACGCCAAGGAGGACACGCCTGAAACCAAAGAAAATGTCTACGCTCAGGTGTGCGAGTACAAGATCGAGCATGAAGCCATGTCAGACATCACCCCTGAGCCCTACCCTCCCTGCTCCAGCCTGACCTGGTGCCCTGGGTCAGCATTTTACCGCTATGGGCTGAGCACTTACCAGCAGTCCTCCACCATTTGCACAAGAGAGGGCAAGGCTGAGCTACAGATCCGACAGCCTCGGCCCATGCAGTTCATGGCCAAGCTGAAGCACAACAACATCAGTGATTCAGAGCGTGGAGGCCTACGTTATTCATCGCATTGTGGGCAACACAGCTTACTTCAACATCACCGCTCCGGGACGTGGTGAGTATGGTCTGGAAATCTATGCCAACGACCCTGCCACAGAGGGTTCCACTTTGTACCACGTCGCTCAGTTCCTTGTCCTCTGCCAGGAAGATGTCAAAGCCACCCCTATGCCCAAACTGCCACCTGGTTATTTGGGGCGCTCAGCCGAAGTTCAGTGAATTTAAAATGATGACAAACTCTCATCAGGATCCCATCATTCTCCTGGAATGCAATAAAGTGAACATCTCCTTGAAATGTGCGACAGAGATGCGGATGACTGCCAACCTGATCTCTGTGGAGGAGGAGAAGGAGTACCCCGACTATGTCTTCTCCAACACCATCATGGGCTTCAACACCAAGATAAATACGGCACACAATGAGATCGTCTTCAGTGTCAACCTGCCCATGACGGGCTCTTCAAGCTGCAGATCTATGGTATACCCTCTACTGATTCTCGGCAGGAACTGCCTGGCATCTACAACTATCTGATCAACTGTCGCCAGGTCACCGATGCCATCTTCCCCTTCCCCAAGCAGTATGCTCAGTGGAAAGAGGGGTGCAACATGCTTGAGCCAGGTGCCATTCCTTCCTCAAGAGGTCCATTTGGTGGTCAGGTGAGTGCTCAGTGCTCAGTGCTCAGTATGTTCCTGTATCATGAGATGAATTTGACAGCTTAGCACCATTTTTTTTTTTTTTTTTTTTTTTTTTTTTTTTTGTCATTCATCAGTGGTCATATACACTTATAAGTTCAAGTCTCATGGTGAATGTAAAAGTTTGATTTTGCACCTTGGAATGTGTTCTCGGTAAAAGAATGGGTAAGCTCAACTGAATTGCTGTCAAAATAGGAGAAAAAAAAAAAAGTCACACAAAATTTTCTTCTGCGTTCGATTTGAAGCTGGATGCGTCAGACTTGTAACCCAGCCGCCATGATGAAGCCCACGGTCTTCTCCAGGTCAGAACAGGCTCCCCAAAGCTGCGCCTGTAACTCTGCTCCCCCCGGCCAGGTTTTGTGTTGTAGAGCTGCGTGAGTAGTGTGGTCAGTCGCTCTACTCTGCCTTCCCCCGACCATCAGGTTAACAGAGGTACTGGTCGCTTGGGTGGGCCCCTTTGAGGTTAAGGGTCCGGCTCCGTCCCTCCCCGGTTGTCGCTGATAGGGATGACGCCACGACGACAAGGTAGTCTGACGCATGACCATAATCGTTGATGCATGTATGCCCTGATTTATCCCCAGGACCTGCGCCGTTGCCGACACACTCCGTCTTCGGCAGGCTGGATGCTTTTGCCATTTAACCCATGGCTGGGGTAAGGCTTGGAGCAGTGTCATGGCGTATCCACACGCCGTGGGGCCTTCACTCAGTTCCTTCTTTGGTGGGACCTTACTCCTCCATCTGGGCTGGTCTAGCCTGCAGCTTTCCCTTTTTTTTTATGCTGTTCGATGAGAATGAGGATGATTAAGATGATGCTACGGATTTCCATTTCGGTCTGAGACTACATGACAGGGCTGTACTCTACGCTTCCTTTCATAATATATCCCAGCGTCAACCGGGCCCGAGAGATACAGGCACCTGCAGTGTTGGTCAGGAAATTTGAGCAACACTCTCAGGCATCCATTAAGTGGATGCCTTCTCGACTGTGTGGTCCCCAGTCTTCCCAACTGAGTCCGCAGCAAACTCAACTCTGGGTAGGAGCCGGTCGAGGCAGAAAAACCTCCACATGACTCTGATGGGATTCGAACCCACGACCTCCCCAGCCGGGAGTCCGCGACGCTAACCACTTCGCCACGGCGGGGTGGTAGCTAGTTTCTTTGATTGGATAGAGAGGCCGGGATCTAGTTTTGATATAGCGCCAGTATTCCGCTCCCGTGCCGCGTTGGTCAAAAAAACCTGCCCCATGTCCCCCAGAGGAAATGCCCACATTAACGTGGCGAGAAGGTGCGACTATGGTGTTCACCCTTTCTTAATGGAAGAAAGGGATCTTCGCAGGTCAGTCACAAAATCATTCACAGCACTAAGTCTTTGGTGTTGACATTTTCTTTTTCTTTCTTTCTTTCTTTCTGCGTATACAGGCTGATGCTCCTGCAGACACTGCCTGCATAGACACAGGCAGTGGAGTTTTGTGTGTATGACCGTTTTTGATCCCACCATTAAGTTAGCCATGCTCCATCTTCGGGGAAGGTGCATGCTGTGTGTAACGTGTCATCCATCCCATACGGCCAGACTGGCCTTCTCTTCCGAAAGTTGGTGATGGGATTTTACATGGGTGCAAAATGTTATGCGTGCGTTCATACTCAGAACCTCGGGTTTATAGTCTCATTCGAAGGACTGTATGGGGAATGCAGTCAGAACCAATGGTAACTCTGAGGGAAAAATCCCCCTGTACCCGCAAATTTTGAACCCGCAACCAAGGATCACAAGTGCGGCGCGCTCTACCAGCTGAGCTATTCCAGCCCCCTTTAGTGTTGACATGTACACATCTTATTTCAAATGATTATCTGAGGTCAAAGACTTTTGACAGCTCTCCAATCTGACACGACTATATCCTACCATACCAGGCATTCCTCAAGGGAAATTCCTCAGTTGTTTTCCCATGGTAAATTGGTAGGAACAAAAAACCATGAAAACTTCCACAATATGTTTGGAATAGGCAACACAAAGCAAAATACTTTTGTTTTCAGAACTCGGTCAAACCCAACCCACAGAACAGTACCAACATATGTGGCAAGAACATGAAAAGGGGGCAGACTGCATTATCTGGCACAGAAAATGCGTAAGACTCTCGAACTGAATGATAGTCTGTAGGAGTCTGTGGATGGGTAAAGCTCCAACATGCATCCGTGCCAAGCCTGATACAAGTTTCCTTCCAATTTCCTCTTTTATTCAACATTTGCTCAATTGTTTTGTGTAGTATTGATCTTTCTTATGTTTGTGCAGCATTGATCTTTACATTAGCGATTTCAGCTGTAATTCAATTGTGCTTCCAGGTGCAGAGAGACCGTCTGCCTGACAAGGTTCCCTTCCGTGTCGTCATCCCTAGGGCAGAAGCTGTTGCCGTGGTGGCCAACCAGGACTGGACACACCTGAACGTCGCGACGGTAACGAATGGTTTGGCGAGGTCAAGGTGGGCCATTGTTACAACACCAACAACAAGGTCACCCTCAACGCCAACTTTGGAGGGGATATAAGACGAGCTATGCCACTCTGCTGGAATACGTCTTATAAATCGTTTTTTTTTTTGCTGTTGAACTATCCAATGCTGTGGTCTTATGTTGGACTGATGGACGCAATTATGTTTTCACTATAGAGGCCGTGTCGTGGGGTGGGGGGGGGGGTTAAAGAGCTGGCTGGAAGAGGGTATATAATAACCTGGTAGTTTGAATACCTAGAAATGATTTGCTTTTAGTGCTTAGCTGCTTTGACCATGTTCTACATTGGGCATGCTTCTAGTGGGACCATGGAGTGTGAAGAAGAGGACAGTAGTAGTACAAGTCTTATGGTTCCTGTGCCCATGGTGACCTCAGCAGATGCCAACTTCTGTATGGATTTTCACATGGAGGTTATTCAAGGTCAAATGATGAACCAAGATCCAGCAGTGTGGCATTTAATTAGGCCAAATGTCATGCTCTGATTTGAACTGATTACCTGTACTTGCAGTCTTACTTCCTGGTCTTTTTTTCTGTATTTTGTGGTGTCTTTTAAAGGAAGCATTCAGTGTTGTCAGGATATCTCAGGTCAGTAAGTCTTGCAAATCTTTTGATCTAAGCAGGGCATCTGTCCTAAAATCTTATTGCCCATATGCAAACATGTCCCAGCACTTCTTTCCTCTTCCAGATTAGGGAATGCCGATTGTGAATTGAGGACAAGAATACGACGATTCTGAAGTACTGACAAGGGAAAGAGCTCATAGCAATGGAAGGACTTCTTTTCCCCTTTGCATGAAACTTAGAAAGGACTTTTTTTTCCCCCATTTGTATACAAATGTCAATTTTCAACATTTTTACTTTGCATACAAAGTCTTGTCCGGGTTGTATGTTGATAAAGAAAACCGACTGTTAAAGCATTTCAAGAAAAAAGAAAATAAAGTTGAACACTTGTTAACTGCAATTTGTGCTGCTTGCCTTTCTCTTTGCCTGTGATTTATTGGCCTGGACATGGATCTGGCTTTTCTCCATGACTGTGCTCTACTTTGACATACACTACGTTGACTTAGCCCGTCTTTTCTCTGCTCCATGTACCCTTTGCACACTGCTGATGGCTGTCACACGGTTTCTCTCCTAGAGGGCACAAGTGTGTAGTAGTTGTGATGTGTGATTAATGGCAAGAGAGAAACATCATTGTGGAATAACCTGGATTGATATATATATATCATACAAGTAGTTTGGCTTGGCTGAAATGTCCATGACTTGTGTATAACTGTAGGTTTGTCCTGTGCCAAGTTTTATTCATTTGCACAGTAACACAAAAGTTTTGTAATGTGGGAGAATTGTTTGTATATTTGTGTTTTTATAATTTGGAACAATTTTATATTCAAACCGTTTTATTTGAGACTGTTCTGTCAGTGTTGTGGTTTTTTACGTTCCACTTTTATCATTACACTGCCTTTTCATAAATGAGGATGTGATTAATTTTGCTTGTTTTTATACATTGTAATTGTTCCCCTCTACGTGAAATAATTAGTGCAATGAACATGTCAGCGTTTCCGTCGCTCGTTTTAATTTCTTTTCTTCTGAATGAACTTTGTCCAAGATCTGCCACATTTACTTCATTATCAAATTGTTACTACTACTACTTCACAATCTGATCTGCTTTTTACACATTTATCTCTTACAGTTTATTGCAAATCATCCAGTGTCGTTATCCATGTCATTTCTTAGATATCAGATTCTTCTGTTGTCTGTGAATTGTTTTTTCATCTGTATTTTAGAATAATAAATTTGATAGATTCTTGTTTCCTGTGTACTTCTTCAGCTGGTGCTAGAAGATAGACTGCTTTTGTGCATAGACGTTATAAACACATTCGATGAAAATATTCATATGATTAGATACTATTGCTTCATGGGCTTCTAGCAATAAAGTGCTTCTCACAATAATGGTGTGTGACCACTTTTGTATGGTTCTGGTTTCTGCTACTCGGCTGAATGTTCTGGGGTGAACTAATACATGCACACTCACCAGAAAATTTAATCTTGTGTGTATGTCAGGTGCTCACTATGTAGCCAAGTACACCTTGTCTTCAGAGAACTGACCATGTTTCAGTATCATGAATTTTTTTTTTTTTAATTGCATCTTCTATCCCTCCTTAGTAACATTATTTCCAGCACTGGTCATGACGGCTGCCCCATACTGTCACACTGCTCATGATGGCTGCCCCATACTGTCACACTGCTCATGATGACGCCGCCCCATGCAGTCACACTGCTCATGACGGCCGCCCCATGCAGTCACACACTGCTCATGACGGCCGGCCCCTTGCAGTCACACTGCTCATGACGGCCGGCCCCGGCGGCCCCATGCAGTCACACTGCTCATGACGGCCGCCCCATGCAGTCACACTGCTCATGACGGCGGCCCCATGCAGTCACACTGCTCATGACGGCCCCCCCATGCAGTCACACTGCTCATGACGGCCGGCCCCTTGCAGTCACACTGCTCATGACGGCCGCCCCCCATGCAGTCACACTGCTCATGATGACGGCCGGCCCCTTGCAGTCACACTGCTCATGACGCTCATGGCCCCCCATGCAGTCACACTGCTCATGACGGTGGCCCCTTGCAGTCGCACTGCTGCTCATGACGGCCGGCCCCCATTGCAGTCACACTGCTCATGACGGCCGCCCCATGCAGTCACACTGCTCATGACGGCCGCCCTGCATGACTGCAGTCACACTGCTCATGACGGCCGCCCCATGCAGTCGCACTGCTCATGACGGTGGCCCCATGCAGTCGCACTGCTCATGACGGCCGCCCCATGCCACATGCAGTCACACTGCTCATGACGGCTGCCCCATACAGTGAGACTGCTCATGACGGCCCCCCCCATACTGTCATACTGCTCATGACGGCTGCCGCCCCCATGCAGTCACACTGCTCATTACGGCCACCCCATACTGTCACACTGCTCATGACTCGCACTGTTCATTACGGCCACCCCATACTGTCACACTGCTCATGACTGTCACACTGCTCGTAACGGCCGCCCCATACTGTCACACTGCTCGTAACGGCCACCCCATACTCATTACTGTCACACTGCTCTCATTACGGCCACCCCATACTCGTTTACTGTCACACTGCTCATTATGGCCACCCCATACTCATTACTGTGTCACACTGCTCATAAAGGCCACCCCATACTCATTACGGTCACACTTCCTCATTACAGCAATCCCATAATCATTACTGTCACACTTCCTCATTACATCCACCCTATACTCATTACTGTCACACTGCTCATAACGGCCACCCAATACTCCTTACTGTCCCACTTCCTCATTAGGGCCACCCCATACTCATTTCTGCCACTGCTCATTACGGCCACCCCATACTCATTTCGGTCACATTACAGATGACGGCACACAGACACGCCCACGGTCATCCTGATGCAGCCCTGAAAGACTGGCACTCACAGCACAGCGTGGCTGAATGCAACTGCACATAACATTCATAGCATTCCATAATGATGGCTGGTTGGTTGCATTTTGTTGTTGTTGTAAGGCCTCCGAGTCTCGTGTGTATCGTGTACAAACAACGTTCCAAAATGACAGTAGGATGGATATATGTGATCCCCCATGCCCATTTGGTTATAGGGTGCTGCGTCATATCTTTTAGTCGTGAGCAGTATAGTGGTGGTTACTGTCACGGGTCCAGACTCTACATTTAAAAGGGTACATACACTCGCAGAGTTATCTGTCACATGGAAATGAGCAGAGTTATCTGTCACATGGAAATGAGTTCAAAACATCAGTGAGAAATGTTCAACACAGTTCAACAAATAATCCTTCAGCCTGATTCAGAGGTTCGGCCGTACACAGTGGCAGTGTACACAGCGCCAAAATTACCCCAATATCAAAGGAAGTCTTGAAGGTGGCCGACAGCCATCAATATGAATATAAATTTGAAGCCAACTTTTCCTCCCGAATGTGGAACGATCACACGCCCTTTTGTTCCAAACTAATGCTGCTTCAGGCACCACAGACACAGTCTGGAGGTACACGCACAGAACAACTGGAATTTTCTTTTGTGTACTTGTGTCTGCTTTAGTTCTATGTGGACTGGTGCTAGAGGCAGCGTCTATTCGCAGTTACGGTCTGAACATGTCAATGCCTGAGACAACTCGTGTCAACTCCGGACTTGTGCCCCCTGACTTGAGAACAGGCAGTGAGATATCGGTGGAGCCTAGGAATACTGAGGGACGAAGACGGGGGGATCAACTCAAGCCAAGTAAAAATTATCTTTATGGAGGGTTAAAGAATGAGCTTTACAGCTTTTTATTCATCCTGTCCTCACAAAAAGAGTAAATATCAATTACACTCGTGAAGAAAAAAAGAGAAACGCGAAGCAATATTGAGCGGTCCTGAGCCCGTGAGTGTTTTATCACCCGGACAGCCTGTTTTATCATCGTTTAATTTCAGTTTATTGTTAGAAATCCACTTTTTGATTCCAGAGACGCCATCTTGAAGATTTTTGAAGAGACTATCATCGGCGAACATCTAACCGCCTTTTTACAGGATGTGGCCCTTTCGGGGTGTGACATTCTTGACAACGTATTTGACAGCCTTGAAAAGATGTATGGTCAGCATGGCTATCATACGTAAGAACTAATTACTGAAAAACTAAAACAAACAAACAAACAAAAAACGAAGAAACGAAAGCACTGAAACCTAAGCATCAGTTTCTGTGCAATACAATAGTCAATCGTCATGTAACACAAACCTATTCATTGCGCCATCATATTACACCGCAAGCACAGTCTTCCCACAATGTCCATGCAAGATCCCGCCAGTACGTAGCTTTACTCGCCATGTCAAAAATTGATGTCCGATCTTCGCTCTCCTTCGTGTTTCCTTGCCATCTCTTGTTAAAGAAACTCGCACCGGAGGAAATACTGTCTATGCACGTTGTCTGGATCTGCTTCTCTCTGTGTGAGTGCGTGTGCGTACGTGCGTGCGTGTGTGTGTGTGTGTGTGTGTGTGAACACATTAACTGTCTGAAACTGCCATTCTCTTGACGATCTAAAAGAGAAATCTAAGAGAAGGGGAAAGAAAGAAGGAAAGAAATAAAGAAAAGAAAGAATAAGAGACCTTGCAGGCCCAGGCAGGATTTCCCCCAGTTTGTATGCGTACCCATGCCGTTCTCACGTGGGCTCCAGCTTCCTCAGGGGCCGCCTGTAGCCACGCCCGGTACATGTACCAGAAAGGCTATGGAAATCCGACACCCCCCGTGCCAGAGAGCGCGTGCCGACGAGGTGCACTGTATGTATCTTCTGTGCCGGTGTTTTCTACTGCCGCTCACAGTTTACTGCCGCTCACAGTTTAAACAGGTAGAGCGCGCGCGCTCACACAGAGAGAGAGAGAGAGAGAGAGAGAGAGAGAACTACACAGGCTGTATCTTTCCACACATTATATCACCCCCCCTCCTCCTACCCCTAATCCACACCTAACCCGGCGCCTCTCTTTGGTGCAGAGGGATGGGGGGAGGGGGGGGGGGGGGGGGGGGGACGTATAATTCAATACCTCGGTCCAAAAGCTAACAACAATCGGTATCACATCGTCGAATTTGCCTAGTATGTCCTGATTTCATCGCTGTGTTCCCATTTTTTTCTCCCCCTTCCTTTTCTTTTTCTGTGCGGTTTTTTTTTTTTTTTTTTTGTTTCCACTTGTTTCTTTGTTTGCTCCAACTTGTTTGTCGTAGGCCTGGAGAACAGGAGCATGATTCCACTAGGGGGAGCATGGTGTCTGTGTGTCCCTGCACATTTGTGCCAGACTGACCGTCCTTCAGTGCAGGGTGGGTGTGGCGATCAGCCAAATGGTTCGAATGAAGGACTGCCTGACAGGCTTAAGGCTGTGTCAGGCCAACTGACTTAGGCTAGAACACCAAGGCTACATCAAAATGTTGTTATGCCCTGCATAGTTACGCGAGGATCGTCTTCAGTTGTGACAAGCTCCTAGCATAACATTATCAGTCTCCAAAATCCCCCGAAGTCGGAGTGTGGCTGCCTACCTGGCGGGGTAATCAAAAACGGTCACACACATAATGTTCTCATCTCCAGATGATGCATTTGTACCATAGTGTTCAAGTACTTTGGCTGTTCGGATGATCCCTGGAGTCTTTTAGCCAGGGTACGATAACAACAACAACAACGATTGCATGTTGATTACAATTCAAAGCCCCTCCACGATCAGACATGTTCTCGTAAGCTGCTGGGCCGATCTCAGTGCAGTTTAGACACACGTGTACTCTGATTTACCGACTGACAATATCTCATTCTCATCTTGGCCTTGAATCAAGATCGTCAGGTCAGTGACACCATCGTCACAGTGTGTGTGTGTGTGTGTGTGTGTGTGTGTGTGTGTGTGTGTGCGTGCGTGCCTGCGTGCGTGCGCGCGTGTGTGCGTGTGCGTGCGTGCGTGTGTGTGTGTGAACCTCCATTTGACTGACTTTGACGACACTTTGCAAACATGAAAGCCTACCATGAGTTCTCAAAACAGTCTTAGTGATGTGTCTCCTTAGTGAACGAACAGCCTTTAAACAAACTGGCTCAATGTTCAGTTTTAAGGTGGTTTGCATTCGACTAGATTCACAAAGTTGAATACCGATTGTCACTTTCACCAAAACAAGATCTGAAGGTCTCGGGGGGGAAATAAAACCTCCGTCAAATTTAAACAAACGACATGAATGACTTCAACACAACCCCACGTACGCAACGAGGGTCCCCAAAGGTTAAGGACTGAAAAAAAGATCAGCATCACAGCAGAATACTTCTGGTCTACCCTTTTAAGAAGCGACTTCCCGTATACTTATGGATTAATGGAGCAGTGCCGATGTGGTTTTCGTTCTAATGTTGCATGCAGATCTCCAAAGAGGCAAGGACCGCCGCGATTCCTGATTTCTGCAGGTATGCGTCAAGGCCGTCTACGGTTTCCGATTGAATCTCATCTACAGGAACTTTTGTTATGGGAAAATTGATTCTGGTTTCCATCACCTCCAACTCAACTGGCGAGGGGTAGTCTATCGTTTGCTGTCGACGTCGATATGAATTGACGAAGCCTAACTTCAACAGCTCATCACTAGACCGGGGCTTGGCTGGCCTAACGGGTAAGAGGTCAGTGTCTTGTTTTGAAGTCATTGGGTTCGATTCCCACCCAAGACGGTTAGGTTGAATAGATTTTTCTCTTCGGAGAGTTAACACCAGTGCAGGCTCCTGTTCACTCTCCGTCCTTCAGAGGAGACATAAAAACTGAGACGCTGTTCGTGAACATGTGCATCAAAAATCCTACGCACACGATAATGCTAATCACACCTTTCGGAGAAGAGCAGACCATCGTGTGCTTGTGCACTGGATGACACTGAGATAAGACATGTGCACTCTGGAATCGTACTTAGACAGCATCTCCAGAGACGGGACGCATTTTTAAGGAACGTGATTTTAAAACTGATCGCATACGCAAAACATCTCACCAGTGATGAAAGGCGAAGTTCCAGCCAGGGACTTAAAAAAAAAAAAAATTAAAAGAATCACCAGACCAGATAAAGGACTAGGTCCGTTCAGAGAGAAGTCAGCTCTGTTGAAGCATCAACACTTCAAGACCAGGACTCGTCTATCATCACAGTGGTCCGCTCAGAGAGAAGTCAGCTCTGATGATGCATCAACACTTCAAGACCAGGACCCGTCTATTATCATAGTGGTCCGCTCAGAGAGAAGTCAGCTCTGATGATGCATCAAACACTTCAAGACCAGGACCCGTCTATTATCACAGTGGTCCGCTCAGAGAGAAGTCAGCTCTGATGAAGCATCAACACTTCAAGACCAGACCCATCTGTCATCACAGTGACGCTGCTTTCAGCCACTGGAAAAAAAGTGGTTCACCTCTTGCACCTTGACAGGCTCAGTGCACGGAAGACCACTGAACACGGACGTCAGCACTAAGGTCGGTCTAGCTAGGTCTGTCACGACGGTTTACAGTTATTATTACTATAGCCCAGCCAATCCACGCATGCCTTTTCAGGGCTGTCAAAGTCTTACATGAAAAAGACCACACCTTAAATCAGGTCACACTCTGAAATAGCGTAAAATATTTTTAAATGTGACAACAAACGATGAAAAATGCAGTAAGGACAAACACTGTAGAATGGAAAGGGTAGAGTCAATCCTGGACGGTGTCTCAGTCTCCTGATCATTACAACATCAACAACAAAGCTGGTATGCCATAAACTGTGACCAGTTTAAAAAAAAAAGTGTGAAAAGTGTTTTCAGAACAAAGGCAGGAGAGTGCTTATCAAAGGGAAAAAAAAAAAAAAGCAGAAGACGACAGGAAAGAAACTAATGGTGACAGAAAAGAGGATTTATTGGACAAAAACTTGCATTAAGGCGGGGTAGCTATTTTCACTGGAGAGCCCCCCCCCCCCCCCCCCCCCTTCTCTCTCTCTCTCTCTCTCCCCCTTACCGCCTCCCCATTCTTCGTCGCCTCCACTCAGCATCTCCACGGAACGTCCGTCATGAAAAGACCAAACCTAATGTACAAACTCAGATCCGCCAGCTTCCCAATGAAGACACAAAGGTCACTGACGGTGACCAACCCTTTGCCTCGACATTACGGCAATGAATAGATTTCCAGCTCAAAGTCCAGGAGGTGTCCCGTAATAAATGCTTCAGGCGGCTTCTCCATACTCAGAATATACGAGTCATGACTACGTCAGACAACAGGTCACTATGTTACAGAGATGATGCAGATTCGGGAGATACGTATACTCTCTGAGACCTGCAGGGAGGTCTCCTAGCAAACCGCCAGTACTACGGACATATTTGCCACCCTGAGTACCGAGGAGCCAAAACACAAATAAACACACACAACGGAGCAGAGTTACGCTTACCCATTTCACACTAGAAAAACAGGCCAGTGAATTTTTGATAAAGACATTTTCGTCAGACGTCACTTTGTAACAGACATTAGAAAAGATGTACAAAAACAATTCGTGCCGCAAGATGGCTGCCAGCCACAAGAATGGCAATGTCTGAACGAGGAGTGGAGGAATGAGGACAGTCAGAAACAAAGAGCGGGACACACACACACGGAGAGAGAGAGAGAGAAGGAGAGAGAAGAGAGAGAGAGAGAGAGAGAGAGAGAGAGGAGAGGACGTCAGAGAGGCAATGAGGGGGACGAGGAGTGGAGGAATGAGGACAGTCAGAAACAAAGAGAGAGAGGAGACAGACACGGAGAGAGGGAGAGAGAGAGAGAGAGAGAGAGAGAGAGAGAGAGAGAGAGAGAGGGAGGGGAGGGGAGGGGAGGGGGAAGGGGAAAGGAGGGTAAGACGTGAACTGGATGGATCCTCTAACAGATGCAATGTTAAGTTTTGGTGTGTAACACTAATGGGATGTGAGATTATCGTAATTCATACACGGAAGGAATTTACGTGTATGTTGAAAGGAAGGGAAGAAGAGTTGGGACGTCTACAAATTTCAAACAAAACAGCACAATGCCATGAAGAAGGAGTTTATACAATCAATATGAGCTAAATAAAGAACTTATACATTCAACGTGTTTACCCTGCGTCCTCTCAACACACACGTCAGTTCCGTTTATGTATACCTCTCACAAAAAGGTAAGGACCAGATAGGAAATCACTGGGGGGTAAAATCACAACTGTGACCGTTCAGGTTTTAACACTTCTTTCTTTCTCTCTTTTCTAGTTTTCATCACTTTGACAGTAATGTTTGAGGAAATTTTCGTTTGTGGAACAGTTCCATACCAAGATACGGGCAACCAACAACCACTCTCTTCTGCTTACCCTCCCCCCCTCCCTCCCCCTTCCCAACCTACCCCGCCCCAAGAAAAGTCACAGAAGCTGTCAGTGCACTAAAACAGTCGATACGTGCGAAACCGTTACTCGCTACCAGACAGACACTCAGTGCAAGTTTCTGAGCATGTACTGAATCAGAGCGCCACGAACGAGACAAGAAGGGGTCCGCCATTAAGATGAATCTCTTCCACAGAGCTGCCTTCGCGCTGATCAAGCTCATTCATGGCTGAATCGGTCTCCAGGGCGACTCCATACTCCTTGTCTGCGACCGTTGCGGGTCTGGGTGCACCTGGACTCGTCAGTACAGAGTCCTCCACCCAAATGCTGCCTTTCTCAGCTTTGATGACGTCTGCACCATTGCACACCGGTATGGTGTGAGGCAAAACAGACGGCAGTAGTTCTGTCACGCTAATCATGCTGGTTGGTGCAGGCTGGTTGCGGAAGATCTGCTGCTGTGGTTGACGTGTATTGACATTCTCAGTTGTGTTCCGAGATGGCATGCGGTGACGGTGCTGTTGCATATATCTGTCAGCCTAAAGAAACGGGGGTCGTGGTGACTGGTGATTCTTGGATCTCCAAACCGAGGGCGTTATTCAGGCATGCCCAGCGTCTGATATCGTGACTTTCTTTTCTTTCTGCGTACGCAAGCTGATACTCCTGCGGACACTGCCTGTATAGACAGGCAGTGGAGTTTTGTGTGTGACCGTTTTTTTTTTATCCCTCCATTAAGGCAGCCATACTCCATCTTCGGGGAAGGTACATGCTATGTGTAACGTGTCATCCATACCAACGGCCAAACTGGCCTTCTCTTCCGAAAGTTGGTGATGGGATTTTACGTGTGTGCAAGATGTGCGGGCGTTCACACACGGAACTCGGTTTATAGTCTCATTCGAAGAACTGTATGGGGAATGGAGTCAGAACCAATGTTAACTCCGAGGGAAAAATCACCCTGTACCGAAATTCGAACCCGCAACCCCAGGATCATGAGTCCGGCGCTCTACACCAACTAAGCTATTCCGGCCCCCTGATGATATGAATAACTGTGACGACAGCCACTGAATAAACTGAACGACACTAGCATGGAATGTACTCTTTTCAAAGGACCACGACACTTTGCCTTTGTGGGGCATGTTGAATAACCCCTCGTGCTTACCAACAGGTAAATAAGAGTTAACACCACCCATAGCATGCATATGCATAATGCACACTTTGTGCAGTGGAAAATTTGCTTCAGCAGCACTGTAGCATTTTTTTCTGTTTATTCTATCGTATTCTTGTATTGTTGGGAAAAAAAAAAAAAAAAAGCAGGGATCATTCGAGTACAGAATAAAGTTACACTTCACGGTTTCCACTTTACTCCACGATGTTTACTTTTAGTACCGGCTTAAATCTATCATCCGTACTTCAAACTGCCCCTGGTCGCGAACTTCCTGCGAGTAGTATAATCATCTCATCTATGTTACTGTCAAACCCAGCACTTCAGCATGCAGTGCTTGTGGCTGAAGAGATCCAGCTTACTTCTCACCCTCCACCCATCACCCATTCTCCTCCCCCCCCCCCCTCCCATCTCCCCTCCACCGAACCGGCTCAACCCTCTACCTCTCTCTCTCTCTCCCTCCCCTCCTCCTCCTCCTCCCCCTCCTCTCGCTCTCTCCTTCCCGCTCCTTGTTTCTGACCTGTCCTCATTCCTCCACTCCTCGTTTACACATTGCCATTTTCCTCCTGACAGCAGTCTTGCCAGCATTCTGTGGCGCATCTTTTTTTTTCCACGAAGATTCACCCCGTTTATTTTGTATTGCGCAATTAAGTAATCATTAATTTGCATTCTGTTTTGTGTGTCGGTCAGGAATTCATCGTATTAGGTCAAGACGTTTATAAATAAAGGGAGATAATGAAAGACTGTAAACATACACAATTGCTAACAATGACATAACGTCTGATACCTGTACGACAAAATATAGCGCATGACTTGAGGTATCTGAACACTCAGCTTGTTGTCTCTCTTTTTTTCTTCTTTCATTTTTTTCCCCCTCCTAAACTCCATTTTCGTTTTCGTGTTTTTTTTTCCGCCACGTTGTTTTTAAGCGTCTATACAGCACTCAAGTCTGCAAATATGCACGCGAAGATGTGTGTGTACATGGTGCATCTGTGCGCGCGCGCGCGCGCGCGCGTGTGTGTGTGTGTGTGTGTGTGTGTGTGTGAGAGCGCGCACGCGCACCCACTAGCGTCCATGCAAGATTGTACGTGTGTGTGCGTGTGTGCACTCTTATGTGCGCGTGTGAGTTGAGTGTTATATATATATATATATATATTTTTTTTTTTCCCCCCTTTTTGCTCTTCAGTACTTTCATTTTTCTACTTGTGCATATCTGTCTATGGACAGGACGACAGCAAGTGCACGTGTCATCATCTAACATCTGATATCTGCAAACAGAATAATAATAAAAAAAAAGATATCCGTACAGTCAAATCTTCTTCGCCCTTATTCCATTTCATCAAGACGGAACAACAAGGGCTCCGCTGACCAAAGTGACTCTGCAACAGTGCGACGTCTTCTCTACTGGGTTGCCTCCTGGCGACTCGCTATTGATTGCTCCCTATAGACTGCGGTGCTGGGGCTGCGATCCGTACGTGATCTGACGCTGTGGGGATGGGAGGGGGTTGGGATGAAGAGAAGCCGGAATTAGCTATATGGGGAAATTTCTTCTTCTTCTTCTTCTTCTACGTGCGCAGGCTGATACGCCTGCGGACACTCCCTGTATAGACGGGCAAGTATAAATCCCATCTGCCCAACGAAGGGAGTGGAGTTTTATGTGCATGACCGTTTTGTATCCCGCCATTAAGGCAGACACACTCCAGCGGCCAAACTGGCCTTCTCTTCCGAAAGTTGGTGATGGGATTTTACGTGTGTGCAAGAAGTTATGCGTGCGGTCACACAAGGAACCTCGGTTTAGAGTCTCATTCGTAGGACTGTATGGGAATGGAGTCAGAACCAATGTTAACTCCGAGGGAAAAATCCCCCTGCACCTAAACGGCCCGCCGGAGATTCGAACCCGCAACCCTTGGAATATGACTCCGGCGCTCTACCAACTGGACTATTCCGGCCTCCTATATGGGGAAATGCCTCTCAGGGGATGTGGAAAACAAGCAAAATATGCAAATACAATGTAATAAAATGAATTAGAATTGCCGGTAAACTTACAGCAAGCATTATCACAGATCAAAGTAGACCGCAGCTACAGACGAAACCCATGCGCTTTGATAGTTTAGAATCAGGCAAGTGTTTCCTGGCTGCCACACCGCTTTCTAAACAAAGAACAATTTACCTGCGCTTCCTCGAGTTGCCGTGCGCACATCTGCTGTGCATTAGCCGAGGCATTGCGCCTGACAGGAGGGCAGGTAAACGCACTGTGCAGAACAGGAAGCCGGGGAGATGGTAGTTAAGCTCGTCGCGTTGGGGAAGTGAGAGGCCGCCGCGCTGAGGTTGCCGAGAGCGCGCACATCAAAGCGGTTCACAGGTATTGGGGATCAACGCTCTTGACGGCTCTGCAGTTTCGGAGTCGGGCAGCGCCTGCGTGCGTTCTTCACACCCTGCAAATGAAAATATGAAATAACATGAAAAACTGGGATTAAAAAAAAAAACAAACATATCTTGGGTGAATAATTTTTTATGAATCTTCACTCCACATATCCCGATTTGATTTAATAAATTTGTCTTTCTCCATCATCACGTAGAAGAAGAAATAAATGTCGAGTAGACTGAAAATTTCCAATTTTGTTTCATTAGATTCAGTGCCAGTGCTTGCGCTTGCTATGCTCTGATCACGTACTCTTTTAACATTATTCATATAATATAAATCTTTAAAAAAAAAAAAAAAAAAAAAAGTACCGTTATCTGCCAAACACGAACAAACGAATCACAAGACAAAACACGACGCGTTTTGACCTCTTAGGTCTTAATTAGGCAAAATAAGCAACACTCATCTTGCGACGAATTCAATGAGATAAGTAATTGCTCCTTCATTTTCGTTGTCCCTGGTGTTGTTGACCTTGGCTGAAGAAGACCTAAGAGGTCGAAATGCGTCGCCTTTTGTCTTGATTCGTTTGTTCATGTTTGGCGGATACGAAAATTAATCATTTTCCTTTACTCTTTTTTTCGTGATGTCCTTGGTCATCGTCCACGACGAAACGAACGACACATGGACACATTCGTTCATTTGCTCGTCTTCGTCGTCATCGTCCGGCAGACGGCCACAAATAGGATGGTTCAGTGTCGCAGAAGTCGACAGGAGTCCTGACCAATTCAGAATAGTGCCGATTATCACCATTGTGATGTTCATCAGAAATAGTAGTAACGTCGAGAAGTTATGTGTGGTGTGGTGTAGTGTAGTGTAGTGTAGTGTAGTGTAGTGTGGTGTAGTGTGTAGTGTAGTGTAGTGTAGTGTAAAGTGAGTGAGTGAGTGAGTGAGAGAGAGAGAGAGAGAGAGAGAGAGAGAGAGAGAGAGAGAGAGAGTGTGTGTGTGTGTGTGTGTGTGTGTGTGTGTGTGTGTGTGTGCGTGTGTGTGCGTGCGCCCGCGCACGCGCCTGTATGTTGTGCGCGCGCGCGAGCGTGGGCGTGTAAAGTATTTTCTTTTTTGAGATATTTTTTGGACAGTTTTGTCTGACAGGAGTTAGTTACATGTGATACGTAAAAATCTCTTTTCATTTACCCCCATAAGGTTTTTGAAATAAACTTCTTGTCTTTTCCTGTTAATCACACACACACACACACACACACACACACACACACACACACACACACACACACACACACACAGAGATTCTTTTCAGCTTCTCAAGTGCAGCTTCATCAAATTACCTCCACCAATTAAGTAACTTGTCGGTCACCCTTCAACTGACAAAAACTTGCTCTTGGATTATTTTGTTAATCTACCCTCTTCCCATCCGCCCCTTCCCCTCCTCTGCCTCTCTCCCCCCGCCTTCAAACCCACAGATGGGAGAGACAATAATCCTCCGCGAGACACGTATGTTGCTCTGTGATGCTTACAACACCTATGGATGCGTGCAGGCGGGCGGCCAACCATCGCAGGGTGGCCCAGGTCTCTGTGTGTTTGGTTTGGCCACATCTACCCCCTCCCTTTCCACTCGTCACTCTCCCTTTTTCTCCGTCTTCGGCTCGTCCCCCCTAGTTAACTAAACTGGTCGATCGAGTTTATTTTGAAAGCTGGCCACTGAGTCGGGTCGAAGGTTGTTTTATTCCGCTTGTGTATTGACGATCCAGCGAGTGGCGGTTCT
>JADBJO010000633.1:115000-122500 GCA_016801955.1 Conus betulinus | reverse complement strand
TCTTACTTTAGCCTTAACAACACGATACATACTTCTTATTGCATTCAGCATTTTACCTTTAATTTATTTTTCTTGAGAATAAACCAAAGCTTTTCTCTCACTACGCAGTCGAACGCCTTCTTAAAGTCTATGAAGGCTACGTAAAGTTTCTTATGTTTTAGTAACTGTTTTTGGATTAATCCTGTAAGAATGAAAATCTGGTCAATAGTACTATATCCCTTTCGAAAACCAGCCTGAGTCTCATGCACTACCTTATTTTCTTCGATCCATTGAGAAAGTCTCTTATTTAGTATATAGCTGTAGAGTTTACTACTAATATTCAGCAACGATATTCCCCTGTAGTTGTCAGGAATGGCAATGTCACCTTTCTTATGTAGTGGTTTGAATGACAGACTCAGTCCATGCATCAGGGTATACTCCAGATGAAAAAAGTGTGTTAAAAAATTTCACAAGAAAATGCATCATCATTTGTGTTGAAGAAAATTGAAAAAATTCACCACTGATTCCATCTGGACCAGCTGCTTTACCTTTTCTTTAAAACTGAAATAGCTTCCTTAACCTCACTTTCATCAATCCCGCTCGAGAACATCAGTATTATTATCATCGTCATTATCACTAAAGCATTCATCGTTATTATCATTTTCATCCATATCAACATTGTTGTCAACATTTTCGTTGTATCTATCAACACCATCATCTCCGACCGCATCAGATGAACGAATATCAAAAGTGAGATCAATATCGCCATTTATAACAGCGCCATCAGGCGCCGAATTGAACAAATTGTTGAAATGATTGTACCACTCTTTAGGAGTAATTTCATTTTGTACTGACCGTTTTGAAATAAAAGACTTTACCGTACCCAAAAGGTTTTTGGATTATTCATGTTTTTCTGAAGAGTCTGTAAAACATTCTGTTTAAATGCAGCTTTCTTGTTTCGCAGCAACTCCTTGTACTGTTTTCTTTTCTCATTGTAAGCTAGTCTGTCTGCGTCATTATGCTTTGAATTGGATAATCTCAACTGTCTTCTCAAGGAAGTCCTGCTTTGTCTGCACTCCAGATCATACCATAACTGGTTCCTTTCTTTACCTATTACAATATTCTTTTTCATGCATTGTCCAGCTGTATACACGCCTTCGTTAAATTTTTCTAGGGCAACATTAATATCAAATCAATTAACTGTATTGCTTCATTAAAACAATAGGTAACCTCGTCGGAGGAAATGCTTTGAACAAAATCTTGATTCATATCATCATTCCACACATATTTAGAAATACAGTAAGTTCCAGGTAAACTTCTGCTAGGTAGATTTTGTAGAGAACTAGAAAATGACATTTTTAATTCCACTGGCATGTGCTTTGACTCTATTTTGTCCTCAACTTTCAAAGAAGAGCACATAGACATCAAGTTATTTGACACCAGGAAAAAATCAAATAACACTGCAACCAGCCGTTGATATATACGTAAACTTTCCTGACGAGTCACCAGCTAACAGTCCGTTGAGGACAGATAAACTAAACTGCTCACATACATTATAAGATATTTACCAAAATTATTTACCGTATGACCATTGACCGACGAACATTGGAGCAATTCGACTCAAAATGAGAGTCATCAATAAACTCATCCGGCACAATATCATCATGAGGATTTTCGACGCCAATTCTAGCATTAAAGTCACCGCATAAAATGAGTGAACATCACCTAACATTTCAATAAGATCCAGTAAACATTGCTCAATCAGAGCCACTCCATTGACAATTTCAGTATCTTTATAATACGCAGAACCAAGAGGATGGAGGTAGACGCCCACTATAACAATATCACATTCAGTACAAAGCAGAGTTTTAGATATTTTCAGAACAATTAAATTATCATACTCAATATCGATACGTTCAACATAAGCTCCAAGTACTTTTCTTACGAGAAATACAACACCTCCGGACAAACGGCAGTGGAAGCATCAGACAGACTTACACCAGGAGAAACGTAGGCTTTGTGTTGGGGAAAAATGAGTGCTGGGAAAGTTCGATTGAATGTTTCCACAAGAAGAACAAAATCAAATGTACAAATATAAGATTGCATGTCAGGCTCATAAATACGTGCTAGACCTTCAATGTTGTATGATAAAAACGTGATGCATTTCGTCAACTGGCTGTCGGTGTTTTCTAACGAATTGTCAACCTCTGTATCGTTATTAAACACAGTGCAATGGGCCGGGCCGAATTCCTAGGTATGACGCAAGGGAGACTGGGAAGAATCAACTCTGTTTTAGTGTGACTAGGCCTACGGACTGAGTGATTTAAAACTTGACTGGACTTAGCCCTATCCGTCAGTCGTGATTGAATTTTGCTTTGGTTCGCAGAGACAGCAGGCTGACCACGTACACGCATGTTATAGCTTCGCACCTCTGTGTTGTCATTATTCACATGTTTACCGCTAAGAGAGGGGGTGGTGGACGAGGGGGAGGAGTGTTGAAGGAGTGCATGCGTGTGACGCGATAGAGACATGAGAGCGCTGGCTTCGAGGGGAAACCCCCGTGGTGTCGCCGACTAACGTCATTGGCACGTGTTTCTTGGTGTGACTTGTCAGCTGGAGGGGTGTGTGGCGACTTGCGAAAATCACGTGCATCACTCATTCCATTGGATGTTGACTTGGCAGCGTCAGCATAACTCATAGGCACATGCTGTTTATACTGCTCAGTATCACACTTTGTCTGCCGTGGTGTGTTATTTGCTGTATTGTTGACATCCTCCAAATCACATGGCTGAAGTGGGCCGATACTGGATGTGTTGGCGGCACGCTGAATGGGCCCCGTCACGATCAGCCTGTCGCCACTGAAGTACGCGTGCATTCCCTGATGACGATGCTCCTTGATGATTTGCTGCTGTCTGGTGGTGGTTAGATCACTGGCCACCTTCACCCCTTTCTGCTTTAGTCTTTCTTTACCCTTGGTCAGTACACCCATCTTGTCCCCCCATCGCAGGAACCGGGCGATCAGAGGGCGGGGTCTAGGTGTGGTGTCACCATTACTAGGACGCTGAGGACCAAGGCGGTGAGCGCGGATGATGTCAGAGAGCGACCAGTCTTTCCTCTGGAATTATGTCCTGTAATGTGTCCACCACTTTCTGAGCACACGAAGTGTAAGTCTCTCCGGCTGACTCTGCAATTCCAAAGAATTTCAAATTGTCCCTTCTCGAAAAGGATTCCAGCCAGTCTACTTTTTCTTCCATGTTTTTTTTTTTTTCAGCTTTACCAGTCTTTCCTCACATCTGACACCGCACTGGTCGCTTCCTGGTCGCTTCCCCCCCCCCCCCCCCCCCCCCCCCCATGCATGCATGTCTTCTTCAGCCGTGTTGTTCTGACACGTAAGTCACGCATGTCCTGGCTTAACACACACAGACTCTCCTGTACGTTGTTTAGCTGATTTGTAACATTATTAAAACTTGTCTGCATTTGTTGTTGTTGCTGATCAAACAGAGAACGTAACAAAGTTTTCAAATCCTTGTCGACACCGGAAAAGTTATCTGAATCTTCCAATGAAACTTGCTGCACGTCGCTAGGACCAGGATTACAATGGATATCCCCGGCACACATCAACAAACTAGCCACGATCACAGCTAGCAACACACACTTTGCACGAGCTGACCTAGTTTTCGCCTGCACTGTCGTTGCTGATTTGGCACGTTTGGACATAAATGACCAAAATTTCCACAAAAAACAGCCACAAACGGCCCTAAAACTTGCTGAGTCCGCAGGCATAGTACTTGAGAAATTTACCACACTTAATTTTTTAACACAATCAAACGAAGAAATCCAGAGATAATAAACAAAAATAGCAAAAAATTGTCGGAGCTCTGAAGGGAAGATGTCGACACCCCGCGTGAACACAAATTCACCCCCCCCAGAGAGGTGGAGGGAGGAAGGGAGAGAGGGAGGGAGGGAGGTAGGGAAAGGGGAGAGAGAGAGAGAGAGAGAGAGAGAGAGAGAGAGAGAGAGAGAGAGAGAGAGAGGAGGAGGAGAGAGGTTTGGATGGGGCGGAGGGTATGGCATGTTTCTAAAGTGCAATATGTTTGATTTGCTTTTTCCGTTTATTTTATTTAATTTATTTATTTATTTGCTTTTTTTGTTGGTGAATATAATGTTAATGATGTTCATCCCATCCACCCTTTCCCTCGCATTGCCCATTCTTTCACCTCGCCCTCTCTCCTTCTCTTTGCCTATCTCAATGCCCCGGCCCCCCCCCCCCCCCCCCCCCCGTCCTCTCCTTCTCTGTCTCGCTCTACCTCCCACCACCACCACCCACCAATCCCCCTCTCATAAAAAAAAAAAAGGTGGAGATCATAATCGGCACAGCCGAGGACAGGCCCGGCCGCATCACCACCAAGCTGCTGTCCTACGAGCGCAAGAAAGAGTGCAACGAGTTCGCCCTCGTGCGCTGCCTGGGCGTGGGCCCCGCCCACACCTACTGCTTCCTCATCCGGCCCCTCTGCCGGCTTCTACAAGTTCCAGATCTACGCCCTCCCGGACGACGAGGCGGGGCCCAACTTCATCGGGGTCTTCAACTACCTCATTCACTGCCCGCATGTTTCACAGGTGAGTTGAGTGGTTGGTTGGGTGGGGCGTTTGCGTTTGCTTCTGCCCTTTCATTTTCGATTCTCTCCCTTCTTTCGTTTCTCTTTTCACTCCCCTGCCAGGTGGCTTTTTTTCTTCTTTTTTTTATATTAAAAACAACAAAAAAAAAATTAGCACTGAGCACCGAGGGAGAGGTGGTAGATCTTGCCCCAGGGACACTGCTGTGAGAGGTCAGTGTCAGGTGCGCAGTCAACCTTCCCAGCCGTATGGGTGACGTATGGGGTCTGGCCTTGTTGTTGCCGGGGGAGATGTGAGGCGGTCGGCGATAGAGCGGCTGCAGACTGCGATTATCCCGTGGCCTGGGATACCATGCTGCTGTGATCGGTGGCATGGGGGGTACCTCTCTCGGGACTGGGCTGGGAATTTGCCCTCTCGGTCGTCTACTGATCGGGCTAAGCGTCAGTCTGGGCCTCCTACTAAATGGCTAAGCGTCTGTCAGGTCTCTTACTGATATACCGCATTGAAGCATTGATGGCGATAGTTTTATTTTTAAACGCTCCGGCTCTTTTAGCTTTTTTCTTTCTCAATCAATCAAATGAGGCTAGTATGCGTGTATGAAGTATGTACGGATGCATGCATGTATGCATGTATGTATGTAGCCTATGTATGCATGCATGCATGCATGCATGTATGTATGCATTTATGTATGTATGTAAAAAAATACATGTAATCATGAGAGAGAGAGAGAGAGAGAGAGAGAGAGAGAGAGAGAGAGAGTGTGTGTGTGTGTGTGTGTGTGTGTGTGTGTGTTTTGTGTGGGTGTGCACGCGCGCGCACATTTTTGTGGGTGTGTGCGTGCGCACGCACGTGCGCAAGCGTTTTGTCTGTGCCTTGTTCTGTTCAGTTAAAAAAAAGCCATTTCAACGTTCATTTGGAATTTATTCTCCTCCACTGAGGCAGCAGTGTGTGCACGCGTCATTTCAAAAAGGGTTACGGTGTGTGAATGAATGGATATGGAACTTGATTTTCTGACTGCTCCCCCCCCCCCCCCCCCCCCCCCCAAAAAAAAAAAAAAAAAAAACCCTCCCATTACCCTCCTGGGCTCACTCAACCCCCTTCCCCCTCGTCCGAGAGTTGCTCCTCTTTGTGTCTCATCATCTAGCTGTTATGGTCTCTCATCAGGGTTTGCTTCAAAAAAAAAAAAAAAAAAAAAAAAAAAAAAAAAAAAGTAGGAGTTGGTTGTCCTCCTGTAGACACCTTGATCAGCACCATCACCCAGGGCGGGTGACTGTGCGTCAGGTCACGTGACGGTCTGTGTCTGTGTCTGTGGCAGGACGTGCTGCCGCTGCCCAAGCAGTATCCCATGTGGAAAGACGGCTGCTACCTGACCGAACCCCTGGGCATCCCCAAAAGCTTCTGTGGCGGCCAGATACCCTTCAAACTCAACATCCCCAAGGCCAAGGACGTGCAGGTAAGCCGAGGCAAAGGGGCGTAACTGTGGATTCCATTGGTGAGCCCCCCTCCCCCTCCCCTCCCTCCCCCGCCCTCGCAGCAGGTTGAGACGATGTCAAATCTAAACACTCGAGCTCTATCTTTCTTTTCTCCTTACTTTTGTTCTTATTTGCCAGTACCGACCTTTTTTAAAAATTTTTTTCTTCTTCTTTGCTTCGTATTTTCTTTTTTTTTTCTTCTCTTTAACAATGCCAGTGTTCAACAGTCTTTTCTCACATTTACTTCTTCTTTCCCATGACCAGCACTGACCTTTCCTTCTTACCGTTTTGCTCAAGCTTTTTTTTTGACTCGCTGTTCCTGACGGACCAACACTCCCACACCCCCCTTTTGACAAGGCCGGTGATGATGATGTCGCCTTCTCTGTGTGTGCCACCATCAGATCAAGTTGGACGAGGAGTGGATCCCTCTGCCCATGACTGACCCAGGTATATTCGAGGGTCCGGTGGATTTCAGCAGGCAGTACCCTCCCGGTACCAAGGTCAAGGTCAACGTCAAGTTTCAGGGCAACAAGTACAACACGCTGCTGGAATACACAATATAAATTGAATGAGCTTGGCTCAGGTGCGAACGAAGAGGTTTTCGTTGTTGTAATTTGAGGGGTAGGGGTGGGGGTGTCACTTTTTTTTTTTTGGTCAACGAAAGTGATTCTTCATGATTTTTTTTTCTTACATTTAGGTTTATTATCCATAGCCATCTACAATTCTGTGTGGCGGACTTCTTAAGCACTCAGAAATTTGAAACCCCGAAATCGGAAAATCCCACCGAGTCTTCCGATTTGATTTGCCTTTTGTTTTAAACCGTTAGTAAGTCCAAAACATCTTAACGGTTACTATTCATATCAGCCTTACCACAAAAATCACAAATCATTCAGCGTCAGATTCACTCTTAATTTTTTTCACCCGATCTAAAGTACCCTTGCCCATCTAGCACCCCCCCCCCCCCCCCCCCCATCCCCTCGCTACCCCCCACCCTCTCCGTCCCTCCAAACTTTTACATTCGCACCCGCAATAAGGGGTGGAACGCCTGCCTGCTCTCGCAAACTCTCACAACAGGCAGTGAATGAGCACGCACCATTAACTTAACAATGTAGGAGGAGACCAGTGACCCGCACCTAAAACCGTTATACAACTGCGCGCAAAACTACACACTAACTAACGCACAAAGCAGTACCTGCTAAGACTGTCCACTGACGCGCATGCTCTTTTCTCCCTCTCTTTTTTTTTTTTTACCCCCATGGTTTGTGGCAGATGCAAAGACCGGGATTTTTTTTTTTTTTTTTTTTTTTTTTTTGCCTGAGCCAGGGAAGAGAGGAGGGTTGAGGAAATTGACTTTTCAGGTAGTAAGGGAGGTGTGTGTGTGTGTGTGTGTGTGTGTGTGTGTGTGTGTGTGTGTGTGTGTGTGAGGGGGGGGGGG
>JADBJO010000633.1:107500-110000 GCA_016801955.1 Conus betulinus | reverse complement strand
CAAATGAGACAGGAGACGGAATAACGACATACTGAACGGTAGAACACACTCAATTTCAATTCAGGCAGCTTATAGCCCAGCCAACCGCAAAGGGTCGCATCAAGACCGTCACCTTGTTTTAGTCAACTCTCAAAACAGCACACACACAACACACATGCGCGCGCGCACGCACGCACACAAACACTTAAATACACACGCAAGCACGCATACACATTTTTTTTTTAATTATTAAAACAGATTTTCTAAAAGCATGCCGGAATTTCGTTAAAAACTGGCTTCGTAAAATCTTGTGCCAGATTTAAAATGCTAACCTCTTTCAGAAACTAAAAAAACTCAAACCAGGTGGTGCATCTCTGAACAAGATTTTCACGGAGTCTGCTGTAAAGTGTTTATGTCCGACATCATGTAAATCCCAACACTGTTAAGAACATGTTTTACAAGGAGTGATACATTACATGGAATGCACCACTGCACGGAGCTTCTTCACCCGCTTAAAAGATACGAGTGGGTGTAAAGAAACCGGCCTATATGCAAACGGTACAAGACTTTTTTCTTTACGGCCGCCCATGGCACACGGTTAAATTCTTCCAGGTTTGGACAGATCTGGAAGAGTTCACTAGTCTGCGAGTACCGTGCCTCTTGCCAGAGGTCTTTGACATAAGCCTGAGCTGTAGGTTTCAGATCGATATGAGGGATGACAACCTCCCGCTCATGGATGAAATGGTTATCACAGAGCATGGGGCGACGACGCTTCTTCAGAAGCTCAACTCCACAAAGCATGTGCACCCGACGACCTCCTGATCGATTAGGGAACTGACAGCTGAGTGTGCCCCTGCTGTGACAGTTTTCTAGGCTTTTCTGTCGCCAGAAACAGTATAGCAGAGACTGGAGAGCATCACACGCCAGTGTACAAGTATAACGAGCAGCATGACCCCACAACTTCAGGCCGCTCTCCCTCATTAGCGTCATTGTGCAAGCGCCTGGGCCATGTTATCGTGAGTGCAATGACGCTGCTCATTGAGAAATGGTATTCTCAACGCAATCCATACCAGCGAAGCCTCAGAAAGGGAGATTCTGCGAAACCCAACTCTCTGAATTCACAGAACTGACAGGCAGGCTGGTGACCGGCAAGCAGACGGACGGCTTGATCGTGGATTTTTTTTTTTCCCATGGCGTTTCATGAAGCGGACCACATTGTGAAAAAGGATGTAGTTAATGCTATGGCCAGAATACAAACGACGAACGAGGTGATAGTGAGAAAGAAGATAATGAAAAAGGGGGAGGGTTTCCTTTCATACCCCCTTCCTGTCTTGTAAAGAGCAGCTTTAAGAAAAAAAAAAAAAAAAATCGGGGAAGTTGCGCAGAAAATATTGAAAATGCCCTAAAATGTCAAGGGAACATACAATGTTGTTACATTTTCGACAAAGTATTCCGATCTTTGACGGAAAGAAGCTCTAGACCTTGCACCAGAAACGAGAAATGCAAAGTCAACTCTGCTTTTTTTTTTTTCTTCACAATTTTAATATATTTTTTTTCTGCCTTTGACAGTATAAGTTTGACAGAGGGGAGGGGTGGAAATCCTGCCTACAGGGCTCTCACAACTTTGTTCAATCGCAAAAAGTCCTGCTCAAGAATGCAGACAGGTTTTAAGAAAATGGCCTACTACTCCTGCACTGAAATTGGTACAATAAATTCCGAGGAATCACTGCTCACACACACACACACACACACACACACGCGCACGCACACACACGAACGCACACACACACGCACGCACGCAAGTACACACACACACACACACACACACGCGCGCGCGCGCGCGCGCGCGCGCGCGAATGATAACTTACCCACGCTCTCACTCGTACCAGTACTCTGGTGCAAAGATCATGGTCGTCTCGCGTCACAAAAATCGAACACTGCCATCACCGTCAGCACGGGCACGGACCAACGCCAGGCAGTCTCCGCGTTTACCAGCGTATACTTTCCTCTGCTTGAAGTGCGGAAAAGCAGTTTTACTCAACTGACATATCCACGGTTATTCACAAGCTTGAGAGTTACTTTTTCCGTACTCTAAGCACGGGGTAAATGAGGATGTTGCCCTCAATAAACAGCGAAGACTGCTGCCGAAACGCTTAAGGCTTTTTCTTTTTTTTTGTCCCTTGATACTATTGTTCGTCTTCGTCTTCTTCGTAACATTGTGGTGAACCAGAAGTATGTGCGCAACCTCACTAGCCAGAGAACGAGCTAAAGCAATGAGCCACGTGCATTCGGGAAAACACGTGTCCCGTGACTGTCACTGACCCCATGAAATCGCTCACACGGTGGCTGGGAAAGGTTTTTTTTTTTTTTTTTTTTTTTCTTTTTTTTAAGGCACTGCACTCTTTGCTCCTGTACCCATTTATGTGTCCCATGTGTGTGTGTGTGTGTGTGTGTGTGTGTGTGTGTGTGTGTGTGTGTGTGTGTGTGCGTGCGTGTGCGTGCGTGCGTGCGTGCGTGCGTG
>JADBJO010000633.1:85000-92500 GCA_016801955.1 Conus betulinus | reverse complement strand
CTCACTCCATCTCTCTCTGTCTCTTTCCGTCTCTGTCTGTCTGTCTGTCTCTCTCTCTCTCTCTCTCTGTCTCTCTCTCTCTCTCTCTCTCTCTCTCTCTCTCTCTCCGTCACTCATTCCTCACCCTCTCTCTGTGTGCCTGTCTGTCAGTCTCCCCCTCTCTCCCTCTCTCTCCCATGACTCATTTTCTCTCTGTATTCCTCCAAGCCCCGCCCCCATCCTCCTCTCTTTCCCTCTGTCTGTCTGTCTGCCCCCATCCCCCTCTCTTTCTTTCCCTCTGTCTGTCTGTCTGTCTGCCCTGCCTGCCCCCCACCCCTCTCTCTGTGACTCCTTTTGTCTGTCCCCCTCCCTTCCTCCGTCTATCTGTCTGTCTATGTCTGTCTCTTTGTGTCCCTCTGTCTGTCTCTATCTCTCTCTCTCCTTGCCCCCTCCATCTCCTCTCTCTCTCCCTCTGTCTGTCTGTCTGTCTGTCTGTTTGTCTGCCTGTCTGTCTGTCTGTGGGGGTCTCTCTCTCTCTCAGTGACTCTTTTTGTCTGTTTCTCACTTCCCCCGTCTGTCTGTCTGTCTGTCTGCCTATCTGTCTGTCTGTCTGTCTGTCTGTCTGTCTCTCTCTCTCTCTCTCTGTCTCTCTGTCTCTCTCTCTCTCTCTCTCTCTCTCTCTCTCTCTCTCTCTCTCTCTCTCACGCTCAGGAGAGCATGCGTCAATACGTATGTCCATCTGTACATGTCTGTCCGCGACAGCCGGCGGTTGTTTTTTTTTTTAATGGCGAACCGCCGGCGGATCTTTTCGACCCCTGGGTGTTGTCCATGATCTCTCTTTCCAGCTTTCTCCTCAGTCGTCACCTGTTCATTTGTTGAATGATTGAGCGGAAGTCCATGGGCATTCTGGCGTCGTGGCTAAGCATGTGTGGTGTGGTATGGTGTGGTGTATAACTTAATAGCTAGTTCGCGCTGCAGCGAAGCCTCCTCTCTGAAACTGAAACAATGAAGTTTGCCTCAGAGGTTTTTGATGTTTAGATACAGTTTTTTTTACCCCATTACTACTACTACTACTACGGTTGTTGCTGTTGTTGTTGTTGCTTGCTGCTGCTGCTGACAATCATAATGATGCTGATTACAATCGTCATTATCATCGTATCATCATCATCATCGTCATCATCACCATCAACACCATCATCATCATCACCATCACCATCACCATCACCACACCACCACCACCATCATCATCATCATCATCATCATCATCATCATCTTCGTCGTCGTCATCGTCGTCATCATCATCATCATCAGCAGCAGCAGCAGCAGCAGCAGCAGCAGCAGCAGTAGCAGCAATCTCATCATCGTGTGTTGTAAAGTAAACGCAGTGTTGAAAACATCACACACAAAGGTGCACGCTCTTACATGCATGCACGCACATGCACAGGCAGATAGGAGAGGAGTGGAGGGGGGGTGGGTGGGAGGGGGAGACATACATACTTGTTGGCCCAAGCATGCATGCACGCATAAGAACATAGATATGCATGCACACGCATGAGCACATGCGAGCACACATACACATGCCCGCGTGTGTACATACAAACGCGCACTGTTCACTCACACACACACACACACACACACACACACACACACACACACCTCCTCATCCATCTTAGGTTTCACCCCCCCCCACCTCCTCCCTCGCCCTTTTCCGCTGATTTCACTCTTTGTATTCTTCGTTTTCATTATTTTATCATTCAAGTTTCTTTGTTTTGTTATGATGGCTTTGATGTAAAAAAGCAGTTTCTCTGCTTATTCAATGTTCCATCTGAAAATAAAATGACTTGACTTGACACACACACACACACACATGCGTGCTCGCGCGCGCGCGCACGCACGCACGCACGCACATACACACTACACGCATGCACGCACACACACACACACACACACACACACACACACACACACACACACACACACACGCACACACCCACACACCCTACACGACGAACACACGCGCACTCCTGTTATGGCAATCTCATTACCTCCCACCTTCACTCCATGCCGTTCACATCACAACCTGACCCCAACCCCACCAAGTCCAAATATGTGTTTAATGCTATCCACGATTCATCACACATTCCCTTAGGAACATAACTGGTTTGTTCATTGCTATCTTTGAGTGGCGCAATAAAGTACATCAACAAAGCAACGAAGAACTTTGCTTTTAGATGAAACATTTCTTTCTGAACACTGAAAGCTTGGGAGAGAGTAGACCTCAGTCAAGGACAAACAATCCTTTGCTCACTGGATCCTGGTCGTAATCTGGATCCTCACCAGATCTGATAAGTTCATAGACCTCGGTACATGTTTAAAAGCCTGGCTTTTAATTTCATTCAGATCCATGCATTATTTCCAGAAAAAAAAAACTTACAACTAGATCGGAAAAGCCTTATCAAAGGTCGGCAAAGCCTTATCTGGCAACGTTAAAGACTGGAAAAACGAATGGACGGATCCGTTCTTTGATCCGGATCTGCTGCAGATATAACGCTTTCGATTTTGGGACAGATTCCGTTCTCCACACAAAGTCTCTTTAAATCGGTTCTGTAGTTTCTGCGCCATCTTGTTGACAGACCGACCGACACACACTAACAGATGAGGATGAAAATGTAAACTCCGTCTTTAAAAAAAGATCGTCTTCAACAAGTCTGCATTTTATTTGTTTCCTCTCTCTCTCTCTCTCCTCTCTCTCTCTCTCTCTCTCTCTCTCTCTCTCTCTCTCTCTCTCTCTCTCTCTCTCTCTCTCTCTCTCTCCAGTTTTTACGCTGACTGTATCGTAGACTCCATCAGCCACATGGGTGAGATGCCGAGACATGAAAGGTTTCATTTCATTTTTTGCAGCTTAGGAAAAACAAGCCAAAAAAAAAACCTTCAAGATTGCTGGCTCACATGCGAATGCAGACACGCGCTTCCACGCACTTGGGCAATATTTTGCATGCACTCTTGCAAACACACACACACGCGCGCGCGCGCGCGCGCGCACGCACACACACACACACACACACACACACACACACACACACACACACACACACACACACACACACACACACACGCACACACACTTACTCACGCATCACACACCCGCATGTGCGTGCACACACACACACACACACACACACACACACACACACACACACACACACACACACACACACACGAGCGAGGGAGCAAGTGGAAGAGGGAACGAGCGAGATGGATGCAGAGAAACAGACTGACAAGAAAGGGAAAGGGCGTGCGTAGGGGTGGGGTGGGGTGGGGGGTGGGGGGTAAGGGGTGGGGTGTGGGGGTGGAGTGAGAGACGTTCCTCATGCAGACGACCGTGTTCACAATGTTAAACTACGTTATCGAAGCCCAAACTTCAACGAAATGAAATCAACCTTCACTCTGCAGGGAGTGTCGTTCTGTTGAGCTACACACAGCAGGAGACGATAGGTTCGCATCATACAACTCTTACAAATAGCGGAATGAACGTCAGCAGTGCGGCTGTCTCCAGCTGTTTTTGGGTCTTCACTCCCGTGCTCGGCAGATGCTGCGGCTGCTGCTGCTGCTGTTGCCGTTGCTCTTGCTGCTGTTTATTTTCAGTCTAATAAGCCTTCTGTTGACCTCAGTTTCAGGTCGGGTGGTCGATGAGGTGTCGCTTGGATGGGTGACTGACTGTATAGTTAGCTGGTTGATTGGCTGGTCGGTTCGTTGAACGAGTTGCTCACCATGTGCGGTCTTTATTCAGATCAATCGATTTTTTTTTCAGCTTGTTGTGTGAAACGTTTTTAAGTGTTTGTGGTCTTTACAGCTTTGATGCACTTAGCGAACCCTTTCTTTCGTTCTTTCCTTTGTTTCCTTTCTCAATTCCTAATATACCCAAGTTTTTACCATAATCTCTCTCTCTCTCTCTCTCTCTCTCTCTCTCTCTCTCTCTCTCTCTCTCTCTCTCTCTCTCTCTCTCTCTCTCTCTCTCTCTCTCTCTCTCCTTTGGTCTTTCTTTTCTCTGTGGCCTTCTGATCCCGGAGTGTTCGTGGTGGCGCACATGCACTATCATTCACATCGGAGGACTAAAAGGACACCGGGTTGACACAAGCACAAGACACAAACTGGTGGCTGCTGCTGTCGCTCAGCCTTCCAAGATCAGTACATACTCCCAGGTGGATGGCGAGTTGTTTAGGACTGAATAGAATACGCCTCAGCATCCGCAAACAGCCCCCAACGCTTGAGCCGCTCCACAGCGTATCCCTTGTGGGCCGATAGCCAAAATGTGGTGTCTTCAGCTATCATGATATTCATAGCCCACCCGGGCTGTTCCAACTGTCCTTTAATGCTTGAAAATGAATGGTGATATTTAGGGTCATTTTGTCAACTCAACTCCCTGTATTCCACGTTTGCTTATGGACGAGACATGAATAGAGAAGCAACAGAGAAGAGATGTCAGAACTGTGTAATTACCTTTTTTTTTTTTAAAGAGGTTAGACCAGAGCTTTATAACCAAGGCCCTCAGTTGAAGTAAGGAAACTGCCTTGGCTAAGGCTATGTCAGACCAGTTGACATAGGCTAGAACACCAAGGCTACATCAAAATGTTGCTATGCTCTGCATCATTATGTGCGGATTGTCTTCAGTCGTGACAAGCTCCCAGCATAACATTATCAGTCTCCAAAATCCCTCGAAGTCGATGTGGCTGCCCACGTGGCAGGGTAATCCAAAAACGGTCACACGCGTAATGTTCTCATCTCTAGCTGATGCATTTGTACCATAGTGTTCAAGTACTTCGGCTGTTCGGATGATCCCTGGTGTCTTTTAGCCAGGGTACGACGACGACGACGACGACAACAACAACAACAACATCAACAACGAAGTAAGGAAAGAAAACAAAGAAATTACAACAAAATGATTGAAGTCGCGGGGGCGCAGTCACAGAAGAAACCGCCATCACGACATCCGGATAATCCCAGAGAAAAAGATACAACCGAAGGTAACCATTGGGACCCCCAGAGAAGTACTGGCCGTAACTGCAGAAGCAACCAGCTGGGAGCAATCCTGCACCACCCTTGAAGGCCTGGGCGGTGTTTACACAGTGTGCCGGCACGCACAGGGCTTTCCATTAAGACATGAAGACATCAACGGATGTAACTGCTCCCTGGCAGATGTCACTGTGTGACCCACCAGATGCTACAAAACAAAACGTCCAAGGAAGCGCCCTCGTGGGTGTACCAGCCCGTATTTTATGATTACAGAGCCCACCGGAGAACGACGTCACCATCAAACAACAGCTGTACACACCCCGCGGTCCCACTCGTTGCTGTTCCGCTCGTTTACTTTTGACTATCACTCACCTTCAAACCTGTCTTCTCCCCGTCATGTCTTCTTTCCGTCAATGGTTCAACTTAAATTGATTTGAAAACATCCTAACTGTCTTGTAAATGCCAACAAAGACACGCGTTATCATATGTGTCAGGTATGTGGTCCTCAGTGTTGGAAAGAAGCTGCCTTTCAAGATTGAAAGGGAAAGTACTCTGTTGGTTTTGAAAGACGGGTAGGTGGGGTGGGGGTGGGGCGTTTACTGAGGGACTGGTAGTGTCTGAGTCTATACGTATAATGATCACATAACACCGCCACTGCATGAACAAACTGTTGACATATTGGGTTGAGGAGGATGTTTGAATGTCAGAGAATCCATGTAAAACGCGTTTGTCACATAAAGTGCACAGAACTGATGAGCTATAATGGTTTGAGCACATGGCTGACTGCAGTTGCCAGTCAATGTAGAAACAGGAAGACATGGGGTCCAGGTTAGTCTAATGGATAGTTTTAGAGCGTTGTGCTCTTCATCCATACACCCTACGTTCATACCCGCATAAGAAGACAGCCGGATTGAAAAAGATCTTCTCTTCCAGGTCAACATCTGAACACACTACAGTCTCCTCTGAGTCCTTCGGATGAGACTTTAAACCAAGATCCCCTGTGTGTGAACGCATGCATTAAACAAAATAACAACATTGCATGCAGGGTCACCGTCATTTTACCGTGTCGCACACTCTTTTTTAGTTCACAAATCATGGGCTTGCACCGAGTGAGTACCCATTGGTTGGATGATAGAATCGTCTCTGTACTTTGAATACTTTGAACTACGGGTTTGTTACGGGTGGCCATTGGCCACACACGGGGGTCATCACCGTCATTAGATCACAGGTCGTACGCTTGTGCGGATGGCCATTGGCCGGAGCAAGGGAGTCATCATTGTATTTTGATCACAGGCCATGGTCTTGCAAAGGATGCCCATTGGCCAAAGAATGGGAATCGTCCGATTAGAATATCTCATACTCTGTTAGGAACAGACAGAATGCTAGAAGAATACCCTCGTCCTTTCCGTGCGTTTAACTGCGGTGAGACTGGACTGGTGACAATATCTCTATGCTTTCGCGCTTGACTAGGGGCATAGGAGGAGTGCGGAAACACTTGGACTGTCCAAGTGTACGTCATATCACCTCTGGCTGCCGGCTGCCTTGGAGCAAGAAGAAGAAGAAGAAAAAGAGTGATGCTGATGATGATTATAACAATAAAGTTGCGGTGAGGCACCATCCGTTCGGCGGTGGGCGTTGGACCGTCCTCCTCCCAAATGCTGCAGTTGTAACGCATCATCAGTATCTGTTGGCATCTTTGTGGTAATATACGTTGTCCGTATTGTTACTCTTGAAAGGAAAGAATAACGTCAGTCTCTTCAAGTGGGGCGAGAGATGGGGACTTTTTAATTTTTTTTTTTAAGCGAGAAATGTTGATATGAACCCCCTCCCCCAGTCAGTTGTATCCCTGTTTCTATGTTAATTATTCGATTGTTTCTTTATTTATTTGGAGTTTTAAACTATTCCTGTTTATTTCTCAGTTAGAAATAATTGATAGTTTTCAAGGAAGGAGCTGGCAGAAAGATGTGACTGTACTGTGTATGGTGGTTCGTCTATTGCGAACATGCCCCAATTGGCAGGATCTTGTGTCACAAAACGAAGGATTTTATTGACACATTTCATCAACAGAAGAAAGAGGTTGTTCACGTTTTGACTGAACTTGATGAATGTGGCTTGTCATAGACTTTCTCCAAGTTAAGAACCAAGCTCAAGCATACGCTTAACTCGGAAAATAATGCAACCAAAAAATCCTGTTTTTTTTTTTTCTCTCCTCACATACTGATTTAATAATGGCGCTGATGTCTGCAAATGTTTTCATTTAAACCCAGCCACAACAGTATCTCTTCAGGTCATGCAAACTGATTGCCTTAACAAAAATCATCAACACAGGGTTATACCGTCTCTCTCTCTCTCTCTCTCTCTGTCTCTCTCTCTGTCTCTGTCTCTCTCTCTCTCTGTCTCTGTCTCTCTCTCTGTCTCTCTGTCTCTGTCTCTGTCTCTGTCTCTCTCTCTCTCTCTCTCTCTCTCTCTCTCTCTCTCTCTCTCTCTCTCTCTCTCTCTCTCTCTCTC
>JADBJO010000633.1:70000-75000 GCA_016801955.1 Conus betulinus | reverse complement strand
GCTGAAAGATCACTGTTATACCATCGCACTGAAATATCACAATACCACCATTGCACTATATCATAGGGGTAGAAGAGACTAGAGAAAATTAACTTCACCGGGCTTTAGGTGCCTTTTGTCTGCGTGTGTTCTATGTGAATATGTACCGCGAGTATCAATAGTGACTGTGCCTTTCATTTTTTTTTTTTTTACCATGGGAGCAAGAAGAAACCATCATCCTCGTTTATGGTTGACTACTTACGTTTGCCCCTCTCCTCTCCCTTCATTGTGCTCGTTTGGGGCAGAAAGTCAAATGAAGTAACTCAGAATCAGCACGAAAAAAGGTCACCCATTACGAACAAAACAAAACAACAACAACAACAACAACAACGACAGCAGCAGACCAAACCAGTCCATAATTACTTTGTGAGCCGGGAAAAGGTTATGCCACACTTAGATCTTAACCTAAACGAGTTATTTCAATTGAGTGAAGTTGTTAATTGGTGCGAGCATTAGTGGAAAGCGGATGTTTCATTCAATTCAAAAGCTTTGTGGAAGGAGAAGAAACGAGCAGCTGCTCATCGAACAGGTGAAGATGCACCAAAACGAGAAAGACAGAAAGAAAGAAAGGGAGAGAATGAAAGAAAGAAAGTGAAGTGTAGCAGTAGGCATCACAACACTGTAAATTTACGATAAGAGTGAAACTCCTGCTCCTTGTAGAAACTTCAGTGAACATAGAAGGCTCACTACAAAGAATAATCACAGCTAATTCTGATCTGTCATTAGATCACATCCAGAGGGAATAGTCGACTCTGGCATAAGATTCACAAATTCTCCGTCGAATCGTTACGACCGTCCCCAAAGGGAAACTTGTCCCTCAACAAAAAGTCATGAAACACTTTCCCAAACATGCCGATTGTGTATGAAATTGAATTTAGGAACTTGAGGCAAAATACAGTGAATTGTTTGCAATGATCTAGAAATAATTTTGCGGTTTGATGCAGTTAGAATATACCACGGGGGGGGGGGGGGGGGGGGGGGGGGGGGGGGGATTTGAAAAACCGTATACGAAATTATTGTTCTAATACCACCCCTTCCCCGCTGCCCCCTCCTCTTCCCTGTGGGTACATGAACTTATTTAAAATAACAATATATAAGCGGAGATGGAAGGTTCAAACAATGACTTGAATAACGCACTATTTACAACAGATGGGGGCTGTAGGACACACACACACACACACACACACACACACACACACACACACACACACACACACACACACACACACACACACACATCACACACAGATAATCCCTAGGGAATTTTGAGGAGCATGTAAAATCTCCTTCCCGCCGTCTCTTACGTAATGAATCGTCACTTGGCATAGCCAACCGGGCTTCATAGTCGATGTGACAGGCAATAATGGTAATAGTTGATAAGAAGTGCAGGTTGCGCCGCTCTGTCACTGCCACTGCTCACTGCTTGCACGTTCAGCTCGTACGGGGGAAGTCTGGCATTGTGCCGCGCCATGACGTCTGGCACTCAGTGATGGCCTGTCTTGACACGCGCTTAGGATGCAGATGGTTTTTGTCCTTGGATCAAGTCCTACGTGTGAGCAGCTGGAATATTGTGTGCGGGTTTGTGTGTGTGTGTGTGTGTGTGTGTGTGTGTGTGTGTGTGTGTGTGTGTGTGTGTGTGTGTGTGTGTGTGTGTTCTTCATCTTTTGTTTTATTCGTTAGAATTTCACATTATTAGACGTCTCTGATTTCAAACGTAACACCATCGGCAGCTGCGTTTGGTATTCTGTAGCGTCTTATAATTGGGATTTTTTTTTTAGTAGTGCACACAGTTTAAAAGCTGCTTGAGGCTGTACGTGGGAAAGGCTCACTTGGATGTGTAATAAAGAATTGTATTTTTTAAATGGGGAAAACCATGTTTCTTAAATGCGAGATACATGCAAACACAAGGTGAATTACGTAATGTCCGAAAAGTTTCCGTTTCGTTTTTTTTTTTTTTTTTTTTTTTTTTGTTTGTTGGTGGTGGTGGTGGTGGCGGTGGTGGTGGTGATGGTACAGTGGGGTATCCCGTACAAACATAAAATGCGTGAACATGAGTTGAAGGGCACTCAGGAGAGCGAAGACCTCTGCCGAGGCCGGATCCCGCCTCTTTTAATTGAATCCACACCACGGACCCGCTCCAACTGGTGATGTATTCATTCTTGGGCCCTCACTGTTCTCAATGTTTAAGTCAAATAATCTGTTTCACAATTCAGGAAATAGTGGCAAACAAAAAAAAAAAGCAAACTTTAGAAGCTTGGGGAAAAGCGTATAAACTATTTATTTTGAAAGTACTTGGAATATTATGTCTGTGTATTTATTCGGTGCTTTCTGTTCTTGAGACTCTGTTAAACGAGCTGCTTTATAACAGAGCGAATAAGGAATTCGTTTACTTTCAGATTTGTGTTTATCTCTATCTTCTGCTTGTTTGATTTGTGATAAATGTGCCACTTTAACTTGTTCACAATAATTTTTTTTTGTCTAAATTCTATATTCCACACTCCAAAAATGGGGAAGGTTAATATTTCGAATCTGGTAAATCTTTTTCTTCTGGTGAAAACTGTAATAACACAAAGAATTTGCCTCAGCATGATGCATGGCAAATGGCTGAAAGCTGCGCATATTCTGATTTTAAAACATTATCTGAACCATGCGATGGTTATAAAGCCTTTACATCAGGTATAAGACATTAGTTAAACTTCGGTGATGACATACTGAACTCTGAAAATAGTTTGTTGCGAGGCACCTTGCCTGTACGCAAAAGATGTAAGAAGAAAGGGGCGTTTCAGTTTTAAACTACGCGCGGTTTTTTTTTTTCCATTTTGCTAAAAGGGAAGAGAGGAGAGAGAGAGAGAGAGAGAGAGAGAGAGAGAGAGAGAGAGAGAGGAGAGGAGAGAGAGGGAGAGAGAGAGAGAGAGAGAGAGACAGACAGACACACAGACAAACTGACAGAGAGAGAGAGAGAGAGAGAGAGAGAGAGAGAGAGAGAGAGAGAGAGAGAGAGAGAGACTTGTATGAGAAGTAACGAAGATACAGCTATCTGACCAGAGTAACTGTAAACGGGTCATGCGCTGGGAAATACTGGATCTTGGGTATACCTGGTTGCCTATATTCACTCATAAGACCTTGTGAACAGGAAGAATGATCATAGGACCTTGTGAACAGGAAGAATAACTGATTTTTGACGTAGTCCTTTTTGTTGTTTTTTTAAACACGAAAGTATCAACAGTTGGGAACATTACAAACTTAGTCCTGTCATTTTCATCAAAGTTGCAGGCACCTTTCACGTTAGTGTTTTTCCCAGAATCAGCCCAGAAGCAGGACCGGTAAGGGACAGGCTCTGACACGCAAAGAACTATGCTGATTGTGTCAGTGTCAGGGCGAAGGTCGGGTTCACGGAATCGTACACTATTTGTCGCGTAATCAGAGTGGCCAATTATTAAGAATTAATCACTGAAAGGTTGAGATGATAACCTGAGTGCATTTACGTACAGCCCAATTTGAGAGACAGAGAGAGAGAGAGAGAGAGAGAGAGAGAGAGAGAGAGAGAGAGAGAGAGAGAGAGAGAGACAGACAGACAGACAGACAGAGACAGACAGACAGTAGAAAAGGAATCGGAAGAGCAAAAGTAGCGAGGGAAACAGAAGAGAGAGAGAGAGAGAGAGAGGAGAGAGAGAGAGAGAGAGAGAGAGAGAGGCAGACAGACAGACAGACGGACAGACAGAGACAGAGAGATAAAGAGGAGAGAGGGAGTAGAGGAATAAAAGTAAATAGAGAAACAAGAGAAGGAATAACGAAAAAGTCACCTCTCACAATAACTAATAATATTCAATTTATAACTGCCCATAGAAGTGTGCTTGCCCGTAGAGAGATGCTTGCTGTAAACATTTGCTTGCCCGTAGAGTGGCACTGGCATGTAAAGAGGCACTTGACTGTTGAAGTCTACTTTCTCACTTGCAAGTAGATGTTTACTTCCCTGTAGAAGGTTAATTGCCTGAAGAAGTGTACTTTAACCATAGTAAATCTACTAACCAGTAGAACGGCACTTGTCCGTGAACAAATTCTTTCCCATAAAACTGTATTGCCCATAAAAGTGATGTTTCCTCTCGAAATTTACTCATATATAGTATGTATTCGCCGTAGAAGTGTACTTACCCGTAGAGGACACTTGGTTGTAAAAGTGGTGTACTCGTCCATAAAATTTCAAATGACGGTAGAAGATTGCTTGCCCAAAGTTAAAGTGTACTTGCCCTAAGAAAGGCACTTGTCTATTGAAGGATATCTTCCCATCATGTTGCACTTGCCCGCAATTTTTACTTGCCCATGGAAGTGTGCTTGCCCGCAGAAGGATCTTAATGAGGAAGCATTACAGGACACATTAATGATATCAAATACACCACGTGATTAGGCGTGTATGAAATAGCAAACATAAAACAGTTAATTTGTCGACACAAAAACAGGCACAACAACAACATTAGTCCTCCAGTGGTTCGGCACCGCCCAGATCCCTCTCACCTCCCTCTCTACCCTTGTCCCACCCTCCCCCATCCCGCTCCCCACTCCCATTCCTCCACCCCGTCCACCCTCATCCCACCACCACTACCCACCCACTATCCCCTCCCCGCCCCCTCTTCACCCCGTCTATCTTCACACACCCCTCCCCTCCCCCTCCCCCCCATCCAGCCTCCCCTCCCCCCATCCAGCCTCCACCTCTGAAACGATGAAAGAAGACTTTTTGTTTAACCTGGGTCAGTCATCAAACACGAACACAAAAAACGAAAAAAAAATCGCCGGATCCAAGGTCGATTCAGTCAGCTATGTTTCGACAAGCTGCTTCCGCAACATAAGACTTTCCATGCATTCATTCCTGTGAACACAAACGCAGACTTCCAAGGGTGGTGCAGGATTGGTCCCAGCTGGTATGCACGGCAGTTGAGGACAGTACTTCTATGGGTCCCACCCGC
>JADBJO010000633.1:60000-67500 GCA_016801955.1 Conus betulinus | reverse complement strand
GTGTGTGTGTGTGTGTGTGTGTGTGTGTGTGTGTGTGTGTGTGTGTGTGTGTGCGCGCGCGCGTATAGGAGTGTTCGATATGCATATGCTCTTAAACACATGCGCGCACTTGCAAACACACCCACACACACACGCATGCACGCGCGCGCGCGCGCGCACACACGCACGCACGCGCACGCGCGTACTTGCCATGAGTCACTTACACACACACACACACACACATGCACGCTAACACGCACGCGCGTACTTGCCGCGAGTCACACACACACACACACGCGCGCATGCATGCGCACACACACACACACACACACACGCTAAACAACAAAAACATACTTACCATGAGTCACTAGGAAACTATTCCCTTTTTTACAGGGGACTTTTCTTTCACCTTGGTCAGAAAAGAAAGGAAGAGAAACATAAAGACAAAGGAATGGAGAGAGAAAAAAAAAATGTGATAAAAATGGAAACAAAGGTGGAAGGAGATGGAGAAAGAAGGAAGATATCTGGTACACACAACACTGCAGACCTCATTAAGAGAGGAATTCGCTTCCAGCCCGGCGGGGCAGAAGCAGGCATCATCGTGTCTCAGGCAGAACAGAAGCCCTGGCTTCACAGGGTTTTCGCCGGCGCCACTGGTGCAACAGCAACAGCATCATCTCTCTCTCTCTCTCTCTCTCTCTCTCTCTCTCTCTCTCTCTCTCTCTCTCTCTCTCTCCGTTTTGCTTGCCCCATTCCCTCTACAAATCCCAATCTTTTAACTCTCCTCCCCACCCTCCCTCTTTTTTTCTCCCCAAATCTCACTGTTTTGCTGGAGCCTCTGTTGCTGCAGCCATGTTACCTCTCTACCTAGGTCTCACTTTCTTCAAAAAAAGTCGTCTCCCACAATGATTCATTATATCTAAACTTTATTTGTCCCTGGAAGTGTGCTTGCCCGTAGAGGGGTGCGTGCAATAAACATGGGCTTGCCCGTAGAAGGGCGCTGGCATGTAGACAAATTCTTGTCCTTAGAAGTGTACTTGCCGATAGAAATATATCTGCACACAGAAGCTTACTTCCCTGCACAGGGTTACTTGCCTGAAGAAGTGTGCTTACCAGTAAAAGTCTAAGATCAGTAGAAGGGTACTTGTCCACGGACGAACACTTTCCCATAGAAATATATTTGTCCATAAAAAGTAATCTTTCCCGTGGAAAGTTATCTACATGTAGATGTGTACTTGCCGTAGAAGTGTACTCCCCATAGGATACTTGCTCATGAAAGTGCACCTTCCCAACGAGATGTATTTGCACATAAAAATCACTTGCCCGACAAAGATTTCTTGCTTGTTTGTGTACTTTCTCCCAGAAAGAAGGTATTTTCTCAACGAAGTGTACTTGCCCATCGATTTGTATTTCCTCATAGAAGTGTACTTGTCCGCAGAAGGATCTAAATGAGAAAGTAACACTAGAAACATTAATGATATCGTACACTTATACCTTGTTTTTGTGCATGTATGAAAATAGCAAAAATAGCTAAATAGTCCTTTTTATCGTGCTCATGGTACGTCCATCTTCCTCAAAATTAAACGCAAAAAAAAAAAGACAGACAAACCGACCAACCAACAGATTGAAAGAAGAGTTCGTTATCTGACTTAGCTTTGAGACATACCTAAAAACAGGAACAACAACAAAAGCGTTAACCTTTCAGTGCTTTGACTGCACCCCTATCCCTCTTACTTCCCCACTCTTCCACCCTGTCTACCCTTATCCAACCACCCTACCCATCTCCCACCCCCATTCTTTCCCCTCCATCGCGTTCACCCTCGTCCCACCACCATCACTACGCACCTTCCTTCGCCTCCCTGCAACTCCACTCTCACCATCTTCATTCACCCCTCCTCCAACCCCCCATCCCTGAAACAATGAAAGAAAAACTTGTCTGAAGTGGAACTGAAAATGAAATGAGGCAGGGAACAGTACACAATAAACAGTTAACAAGTAGGGTAACTGTTGCTCCCATAAGAAAACTTAACACATAAAAACTTTTATTCAAGACTGGCACAACCTTTTAAACTTGAAGAAAGACAAATACAAAGACGAACAATTTAATAGTGGGTGGAAACAAGCGCAGGCCAACAACCACTCTGTCATCACAGTAATGACTTGGCAAAGATTTGACGGGGGGGGGGGGGGGGGGGGGGGGGGGGGGGTGAAGATGAAAATGGGAACATGAAATTAGGAAAATATATTATAGATATGAAAACCCTTCACAGCTGCATGAGGGAATCATCGTAATCCCTCTCGAAGGCAGATCTATTTGTATTGCCAGCTCCTAGGCTTTTCGTCCGCTGGATCGGACTCATCAGGGAGACACGGCTGGTGGTTGTGTCTGTGAGGTGGGTCAGTCAGTCTTACCTGAAACGGAAACGGAGGAATCGAGAGACCATCCATGGGGGTACTAACTTTGTTGGTCATTGCGTGGAAAATGTGCACACGCTTCGGTTTTCATGACCGACAGACGTGAGCATGTCTCTGTAGTGGGGGTTTCGTCAAGGATGTATCACTGCGAGCTCCTGACTCATGAGCCGGCAATGCACAGGGTTTCGAAGGTGCGCGTGATGTAAAGATTGAGACTGATGGTAGATCAGAGGGGAGGGGAGGGTAGAGTCAGAGAGGAGAGGGGAGGAGGAGAGAGAGAGAGAGAGAGAGAGAAGAGAGGGGGGGGGGGGGGGGGGGGCAGAGAGAGAGGCAGGCAGGCAGGCAGACAGGCAGATTCACAGACAAACAGAGAAAGGGAGAGACAGAGCCAGAAGAAACGGAGACAGAGCGAGAGAGAGAATGTGTGTGTGTGTGTGTGTGGGGGGGGGGGGGGGGGGGGGATGGGGGCGCACGTGACGTGTGTGTGTGCACGTGTGTGTGTGTGTGTGTGTGTGTGTGTGTGTGTGTGTGTGTGTGTGTGTGTGTGGTGTGTGAGTATCTGGGTGTGCATGTGCGCGCGCGTGTTTTTGCTTGCGCACGAATTCATGATCATGTTCCGTTTGTACTGGGGCCTATGTGACAAATGCGTGCATGTACCCGTGGTGCCTGACGTGTGTCAACGAAAAGGTAAAGAGCGTAATGCAATACAAATAACCTGGGCGCCATGGATTCCGATGTGATACAGAAACCGTAGTGGGCACCTAGTCTCATGCCTACCTTCATGTCTCTTTTTTCTTTTTTTTTCTTTTTGGTAAGAATTTGCAACCAGTTTTAATTTCATTTTTGTCCTCCCCTAAACGTTTTTTTCTTACTTTTTCTTTTCAACATCTCACGGCTATTTCCAGGTTGCCGTGTAATGTATCCCGGGGCCTATACCTTTCTCATCATTATCACCAGAATGCTATCAGGGTCAGACTGGCTGTCCCACACATGTATCCTCTGTATGTGCATTTGTCGTATGCATGTACGTCAGGCAAATTTGTTTTGGTGTGTGTGTGTGTGTGTGTGTGTGTGTGTGTGTGTGTGTGTGTGTGTGTGTGTGTGTGTGTGTGTGTGTGTACGCATATGTATATTTATATGCATCTATCTATCTATACATATATGTATTAATGTTTATATGTATGTGTGTAAGCATGCTTGTGTGAACATGTGCAGTTCGTAATATATGTATACATGTATGTGTGCAATGCATATCGGTCAATTTGCAACTGTACTTTGTGGATGAAAAACACCATATGCTAAACAACCAGGAGGCCGGGGATCAGGGGGAAACACCTAATGCCCACCTTAATACGCACCTTGCATCGGCCTGTGTCTCAGACCTGACGACGATAAACCGTCGGAGCTGGAATAACCGTGGGCTGCTGAAACTACATTTGGCCTCCAAAAGATCTTCGTTGAAGGGCTTTAAGTTTTCCCATTCTGTTGACGGTGCGTCACAGGACTTCCGGTCTAAAAATAACTTGTCCTTGACATCCACTGGATAATTGACATGCATCTCACTTTCAACCTGCAGCACGTTCTCTTAATGTCAAGAGTTCATGTCATTGTGAGGTGGTTTTAAATCTGTACACAACTACGAATTAACTACATCTATTAAACCGATTACCAGCTCAGTAGATAACAAATTTAAATGCATAATTAACTTTGTCATCAAGTCATCTTATTTGGTAAACCCTACTAGATACCAAGTGATGATAATGATAAACGTAATAATAATCATAATTACAGTAATCATAATGATAATCATAATAGTAAAAATGATAAAAGTGGTAATGATAACAAGAAGAGTACATTCTGATAGGATTATTAGGTTACAGTGAATACCAAGACCGCTGACACTGAAGCAATCAGCCGCCTCTCCGCGCAACACTGCCCTCGTTGAGACTTTTAGACACAGAGAAGACCAAAAACAACAACAACAACAACAAAAAAAAAAACGTGCTAAGTGGCAGGTGCAGCAAGTACAGTCGGTATTGGCAAGGAGCTCGCAACATCTTCAGGGGCGCGGGACCTTAAAGAAATGCAAATAACTCTCCATCCTTTTTCTGTGCAGTCTTTTTACCGACGATTCTATGATTGGTTAGTTACGTTAATGTTTTACGTCCACATCCAAGCAAGTGATGTGACGGGGGGAGATAAACTATTCGTCAGCGAAGAGAGTGGGAGTATGGGGTGGGGAAGGGGAATGGTGATGAAAGGAGAAGGGAGAAAGAAAGGAAGGAGATGAGATGACAGGATGGCCTGTTAAAAAAAAAAAAAAAAAAAAAAAAAAAAAAAAAAAAGAAAGACGTGCCATCAACAGAGCAAAAGCGCGTTAAGATGGGCAGCGAAAATTCGCAGTTTTTACTTTTCTGTTTGACACCAGCTGGGTTCAATTCCACAACATCTGGCTGCAAAGGTGGTGATCTACTACCATAGCCAGTCAGGCACCTGTATTCTTGGGATGAAAGAAAAAAATGATCAGATGATGAAAGATCTCTCTGAGGAAAGATGGCCAGATGATGATGATAAACTTTTTTTTTTTCACGATCTTTTAGACGACTTAGGATGAGACAATGAATGATCCTTTGGAAGAAACATAATCAGATAGGTCTGATGACAAAAAGGATGACGACTATTGACGTCGGCAAACAACTGTGGCAGTTATAAATATGGCAACGGCAGCAGCAGCAGCGATAACCACAACAGTACCAATAACAATCAACAGAGACGATAAAACGTTTCTTCATCAAACGTCCATTTACCGCATCATCTCATCTTGAACATAATAAAATTGCTGAACAGTAACACATTGCTATGTGATTCACATTCCACTTATCAGTAGTTGTGTGTGTGTGTGTGTGTGTGTGTGTGTGTGTGTGTGTGTGTGTGTGTGTGTGTGTGTGTGTGTGTGTGTGTGTGTGTGTGTGTGTGTGTGCACACACACACACACACACACACACACACACACACACACACACACACACACACACACACACACACACACACACACACACACACACACACTCACACACATACACACACACACACACGCAAGCGTGCTCTAAACAACAAAAACACAACTGCCATGACTCACAAGAAAAACTATTCTAGAAAACTCTTCCCTCTTTCACAGGGGATTCTTCTTTCATCTTGGTCACAAAAAAAAGAAAGAAGAACAGGCACAAAAGGAATGGAGAGTTTAAAAAAAAAAAAAAAAAAAAAAAGAAGAGGTGATTAAAAAAAAAACCCGGTGATTAAAAAAAAAGGAAACAAAGATGGAAGGAGATGGAGAAAGAAGGAAGATATTCTGGTACACACAACACTGCAGACCTCATCAAGAGAGGAATTCGCTTCCAGCCCGGCGGGCAGAAGCAGGCATCATCGGGTCTCAGGCAGAACAGAAGCCCTGGCTTCACAGGGTTTTCGCCGGCGCCACTGGTGCAACAGCAGCAGCATCTCTCTCTCTCTCTCTCTCTCTCTCTCTCTCTCTCTCTCTATATATATATATATATATATATATATATATATATATTTTTATATATATATATATATATATATATATGTCTCTCTTGTTTTGATCAATACCAGATTCCACATGTTCTGCTGTGAGCGGGGTTTGGGGGTTGAAGTTGGGGAAGGGGAGATTGGGGGAAGGTGATCAGTTCTGTCTAACGAGCATCAACAGATAGTGTATTAAGATCAAGTTCTACTGGTCTGAGACTCTTGACGGACATCTTGTTTGCTCTGGGATCTACTGGCACTAGCATCGCCCACCTGCTCTCTCTCTCTCTCTCTCTCTCTCTCTCTCTCTCTCTCTCTCTCTCTCTCTCTCTCTCTCTCTCTCTCTCTCTCTCTGTGTGTGTGTGTGCGCGTGTGCGTATGTGTGTGTATAAAGAGGATGTGTACGTATGAATGTATGTATGTACATACATGTATGTGCATATGTATGTACATATATATGTATATATATACATGCATACATATCGCTACACTGTCTGTTCTAACATTCTCCATCTCCCACAAAATGAGTCGTCCAGATCACCTACTCAGCCTGTACTTAGTGCACCATTGCTCATCTTCGTATCATCTACATTCGCCGACGTACAGGTCCTTCAGGTCACAATGCCAGACCTGCTACCTTCCACCTGCAGCACGATCAAAGCCTTCCAAATCAATTAGCAGCAAAAACGTTGCCGGGTCCGTTATCTTCCATTTCCGGTAAAATAACGGCCATCAAAATTGCGGGGCCGATCTCTGTGTAATGACGATAGTACAGCCCATGTGGTGGGTCGGAATAGCCCAGCGGTAGAGCGCCGGATTCGTGATCCAAGGTTGCGGGTTCGAATCTCCGCCGGGTCGTTTTGGTACAGCGGGATTTTTCCCTCGGAGTTAACATTGGTTCTGACTCCATTTCCCATACAGTCCTTCGAATGAGGCTCTAAACCGAGGTTCCGCGTGTGAACGCACGCATAACATCTTGCACGCACGTAAAATCCCATCACCAACTTTCGGAAGAGTAGGCAGTTTGGCCGTTGGTATGGATGACACGTTACACATAGTATGCACCTTCCCCGAAGTTGGATTATGGCTGCCTTAATGGCGGATAAAAAAAAAAACGGTCATACACACAAAAAACTCCACTCCCTTTGTTGGGGTAGATGGGATTGATACTTGCCTGTCTGCACAGGGGGTGTCCGAAGGAGTATAGCCTGCGTACGCAGAAGAAGACAGCGCATGTGGTAGGCTTTGATACCTTTCATTTCTGACAACAGTCTGACATCAATAGACTTCAAAGATTAGTACTCTAAAAGGATAGCACAATTCAAATTGTATAACTTGAAAAATGCTAATGCTCTTTATCAAATGGGTCTTTTGGGTCTTGACTGATTTCACGATACACATAATAATAACATGTTGTTGCATATACTTTTTCTTGTGTTATTTTCTGTATTCTCAGGTGTATGCACAAAGGTGTATGTATGGATGGATGGTGTGCACTCGTTCAGCGAAGATAAGGGGGAAAATACTCTCTCTCTCTCTCTCTCTCTCTCTCTCTCTCTC
>JADBJO010000633.1:0-55000 GCA_016801955.1 Conus betulinus | reverse complement strand
CCATCCTGACGAGAGCGCTGGCTCGAAACAGATCTGTTGGGTTTTAAAACTTCCTTTTATCATCCTTTTTTAACAGATGTTGCTCCCCAAGGGGTTGAGCACTTTCAGATTTTTATTAGGCGTTTTAGCAATATTTTTGATATATATGTGTGTGTGTGTGTGTGTGTGTGTGTGTGTGTGCATGCGTGCGTGCGTGCGTGCGTGCGTGCGTGTGTGCGTGCGTGCGTGCGTGCGTGTGTGTGCATGTGTGTGTGTGTGTATAATAGAGGCGCGTGGGCACGCGCATAAACACACGCGCAACACACACACATACACACATAAACATACACATACATACATAAACGCACGCGCGCGCGCACACACACACACACACACACACACACACACACACACACATACTCACACTCACACACACACACACACACACACACACACACACACACACACACACACACACACACACACACACACACATACACACACGCACGCACGCACGCACACACACGCACTCACGCACGCACGCTCGCACACACGTACGCACGCACGCACGCACGCACACACATGTCTGTTTTGTTACTCAACTTCACTGGGGTCACACATTTTCGCGGCTTTTAAACAAAAGAAGAACAGACTACCGCATGAATCACCAGTTATCATATTCATTGTTTTCGTCGTTGTTGTCGTCGTCATCATCATCTTCTGTTATATCTATTCATTTTCATCATTCGCCAGAATAAGGAAACGTATGATACTATCATATTCATTGTTTTCGTCGTTGTTGTCGCCGTCATCATCTTCTGTTATATCTATTCATTTTCATCATTCGCCAGAAGAATAAGGAAACGTATGATACTATCGTATTCATTGTTTTCGTCGTTGTTGTCGTCGTCGTCATCATCTTCTATTATATCTATTCATTTTTTCATCATTCGCCAGAATAAGGAAACGTATGATACTATCATATTCATTGTTTTCGTCGTTGTTGTCGTCGTCATCATCTTCTGTTATATCTATTCATTTTCATCATTCGCCAGAATAAGGAAAAGTTTGATACAATGTACTTCAATCACTGCAGTAAAATAAGAAGAGTATCAGGAATCATTTTCTTCCACTGTTCTAGCATTTCTTGTTTATTTGTATGTTTTCTTCAAAAAATAGCACCTCAGTCTCAGATTACAAAGTAACAACGCCTTTCATAGCCATATCTAAACGATTTTTGTTCATTGAAAGCTACTTTCATCCATAGAATTCCATCATATGTACGACTGGAATTTTTTTGTTGGTTTTTCTGTTATTTTTTCGTGTTGTTTATTGCTTTGTTTGTGTATTTACCTTGCTGTTTGTTATTTGTTGGTGACAGACGAGGTCTCGAGCATGACACAATTCATCTGAATGTGACCTTGGTCTTAGCCACCCGACCTCCCTTTCTCTCTTCCTCCACTCTTTTTCTCGTCCCACTTCCTGTGTTCAAAACAATGTAGGTGTAGTGATGGACTGCCTACATTGTATTCTCGCGATATTGTCCCTTATAGTCTTGTCATCTTGGTGGTTGGAAGGCACCTGTTAAACTGTGTGTTTCTCTCTCTCTCTCTCTCTCTCTCTCTCTCTCTCTCTCTCTCTCTCTCTCTCTCTCTCTCTCTCTCTGTCTGTCTGTCTGTCTCTCTCTCTCTCTCTCTCTCTCTCTCTCTCTCTCTCTCTCTCTCTCTCTCTCACACACACACACACACACACACACACACACACACACACACACACACACACACACACACACACCCCCTATTCCCCCTATGCACTGTGGCTTTGCAAAATGTGATGCAATGCTGATATTGGCTGTTCCGCACGCAGTGATGGTAAAATAAAACTAAAATCTGTAACAGATTGCTGAGTTGTGTGCTGACGGACACGTGGGCAGTCCAGAATCTTCACAATTTTCGGTCGTAAGCAACATGGTAGAGATGTCCATGCTCGTCCAAGCTTGTATGTTAATTGTGTAAACCTCCCCTTGTTCCTACTGTAAAGAAACGCACAAGGGGAGATCGGGTTCGGGAGAAAGTTGGACTAGGTTCATTCAAAAGAGACAAATGAGTCAGGCCCAATGAAGATGTTCTTTCTTTCTTTTAGTTTGTTCTATAAAGCGAAAACAATAAGGGAAAATAAATGGAAATACAAAGAAGAATAAAGGTAAAACACAAAGCAAAGGGAGAAAATAAGTAAAGGAAATGGGAAAATAAGACAAGGGAAGGGTTCTAGCAACCGTGGCCTGTAAATGAAAATGCAAACGAACGTAAGCCACAAATGCATCTTACACCATTGCATAGTTCACATACACCCGAACATTGCATAAGTTCCTCAACGAGACAGAAAACATCATTTAGCAAAATCACGAAGCTAGGTCAGTCTCAGGGATGAAGCATCCCTCATTCTAACAGCGAGCCAAAGCATATCATTCAGGAGACACATAATCAGGAATGCGCTATACTATGGTATTCAGAACCATACGTTCAACCACTATAGCTCTTTTAGTCTCTTGCATTGGATTTGCGCAGAGGTTATCAACAGTGATAACCTATCCAAACAAGAACTAATTGAGTGACAAAACTATCACTCTGAAACCAGGGTGAACCTAACCTCAAAGACACAGTTCAGCCCTGTGCTGCCCTACGTCGGAACAGCAACTTCCAATTATGCGGGATTCATATCCCTAACACAATTATTCCATATCATTCCACGTACTCTGTCATAATTGCTCACCACTTTGCTTCTATAATTAAGCAACATGGAATAACAGACTTCATCCACAAATTACAACCAGTCAGAGGAATCGACAGTGAACATAATCAAGCTCAACACTCCGACTCATGAAATGAAAGAAAAACTTGAAACAAACAACAAAGAAATGTGCGAATTTCAGTCGATATTAAAGGCAAACAGCCTATATAGGCAACAAGTCTGTAACCTTCATCATGCATATAAGGGAGACAGACACATATAGCCGGTATGGTTACATGTTCTTCAGACAAGAAAAAAACTCAGTAGAGAGAGAGAGAGAGAGAGAGAGAGAGAGAGAGAGAGAGAGAGAGAGAGAGACAGACAGACAGACAGACAGACAGACAGACAGACAGAGTTATGGCTTATCGCCCCGGTCAAAAAGCAATATGAAATCATCAATTACAATAACCCATAAGTCAATAACACACAACAATAATGCCCTACCGGCCATCATTTAAAGACTCCTGTCTCAACTGTTCAGTTATAAAATTCTAGAAACACCACTGATAATCTGTCAACTACATCACTATGTATCTGCTTATTCAGTTATCATTTGACAAATTACAATAAACATATCCTTATAAGGACTCCATAACTTCTGTTTTTATCTCATTCATTTATTTTTTTTTATTGTCGCAGAACATCACTAACTTCGTCTTTTTTCATTCATGTATTATCCAATCGTGCACTTATAGCACTCTCCCTTGAAGATGCACATACCTTTTTTACAGATGGATCTTTACTTAAGGCAAGGCATTCTAAATGTCAACTTGCATTTGCAAACCATGATTTTATAAGCAAACTGACTCAATGCAACAAAGCGCGAAATAACCTGTATATTTGCCTGCTAAATTTCCGAAGATGCTGGCCGATGCTTATCCGAATACCAAACTGAATTTCTATCCTGCACGGACCCATCAGTCCTTAATCTACACATCCATGTACAGCATGGAAACTGCATCTTTATCTAATTGCTAAAAATATAAACAAGATATTAAAATAGCTCGTTTATTAACCAAGAAATCCAGTCTGCAATTAAGTCTTTCCTTCCAACATGTATTCATACATATAAACAACCAAATATGACTCGACTTCTGAAATAATTTCAAAATCGTAGTGCTCAATAAAACCTATAGAAAACCCAAAGAGTCAAGAATACAAAGCATGGAACAATCAATTCTCATTTCATAATAACAATACAGCATTGTCAAATGTCTGACATATACACACATCAAAACACAAAGTACATAGTGCTTAGATGCACTACTAGAATACACAAATGGAAAAAAAAATGCATCAACTTACATTTCTGGTGCCACTAGAACACCATCACCACACTTCACTGAACAAGGTGTAGTCCTCCCTGTCTGAGATTTGGGGCCTGACTGAATAACTCAGTAAATTCCCAAGCACCCACGCTTCCCCTAGCGTCACCTAGGGACGCTATCTATCAGATTCCTACGCCTCATGAATATTTATAAGGTCTTACATGTTTAACAGCAGCTATTAACTGCCAACTTCATATCACCTACATGTTCCTCTAACCTAAGCATACATCTTCTCAAACATTGCGTGATCCTAGGTCTCACAAGTTTGAAATAAGAAATAGTAATCAGAACTATTTCCTTAAAATCCCCAGGATGACCAACAACCTAAATAGTAAACCCATCCCACAACTACTGGCCTCCCTCTTACATAATGGGGCTGGCACCTCCATCAACTTCCCCGGTCTCTTCCCCAGTCTAGCCGAGAGTATCCCCTCTTTGGCATTTCCGGCCCGTCGCCGGTCAGCGCCCGCAAGAGATTCATTCTAAGATCGCCACACAACTGGGCGAACTCATCTGGCGGTCATCAGACGACGTGCCTCGGCTAATGCAAACATCAACCGTGGCACTCCACACTGGAAGCGCACAAGAAACCTCTGGTACACCATAGGTGGTGTACAATTGTCTGCCCAGAACTTCTCTTGGTTTGGCCGTGCGATTGTCCGCCGCCGCCACTGTACCCTATATGATGGCGTTGGACAGTGAATCATGGCAAAGAGTACAGCCCTCAACTAGGCAAGCTTATAGGTATAAGAACTGTACTACACAGTGGGTTAACTAATTCTAACTGATTTTCAAGTACTCGCTCTCACGCATAAAAACTAGGGGTCACCACTGTCATGGGACTCGTGTCGCACAAGGGATTCGCCCAGAGAACAACGCATGCCAATAACGTTATCTAGATACTCCATAAAGAGAAAGATACATAATTTACCTGAGCGCTTCTGTCTCCTTAAATGAATATCATGTTCAATCACTGATGGAGGTGTGTGTAGAGTCAGATGAAGAGCCAAAAGAGACCCAATAGATTTGCTAAGTACAAAACTAAATGATGCAGAGAGACAGCATAGCAAACACTGCCTGTCGTTGTATTCGTCGTCAGCAGTCAACAACCGCACATTTCGGCAGCCCCACGCATACTGTCAGTTTTCAGCTTGTCTCGTTACAGCCGATTCACAATCACTCACACACCTATATGAACATGTGCATTCCGTGACTGTCATCTTTCTGACAAAATCAACTTCAAACTCTTCTGCTGTTCAAATTACTTCAACGTTAAGGGGTTGTTCAGGATACCACAAACATTAGCGAAATTTACGTTTGTAACATTCAGAAGTTTTAACACAAAATTGGAATTTTTTCCCAATTTTCTCTCTGATCGTCTATAACAAACATTATTTGCATAAAAACCTTTGCCGTCACACACGACAAACTGCAAGGAATGGATTGTGTATTCCCTGCTCATTCGCAGATATTGTCATTGATTAACCTTCCCTGTGAAAGATGTGGACAGGACGTTGTAAAATGTAAACTTGAACACTTTGTTTTCTCGCTGGAGAAGAGAAAATGCTATGACAAAGCCGGTGGTTCGGCGCACCCAAAGTTGTGGCCCACACAGATTTGTATAGCACAGTGTTTGCTTGTGTAGCGTTCTCTTCACTGCGAATTTGGTACACCTGCTTTTGTTTTGGTGGCTTTGGTACTTGTTTTTGTTTGAGGGTTTCTTTTTCCCCCAGCGTTTCTACCCATTCGTTCCAGTGTCCGTCCGCTCAGCGTGACTCTGACTGCTGACGTTTTGAATTTTCCCTGCCAGAGTTGAAGTAGTTGAAATACTACGCCAAAAGGACATGGCGGGCTGATGGATGGACGCGTGAAGACAGCACCCCGTGAGAGATCCCTAATACCATATGTTCACGTGATCTAGCATGCTTACCCCCACCCCCTATGCCACCCTCCACATTGCCCACTCCCGTCTTCTGACTCACCTATCTTCAATTAGACTGCAATGAGTGAGTTTTGGACCATAGGTATTTCATGTCTTTCCGATGATGCATGAAACTCGATATCTGATGTACGTTTAACACACGTGAACAAAGAAAATCTTTTTCCCAGATAAAGCAGCAGTAGAATTCAGCACTTCAACGAATAAATGAATTCAAACAGACGCAGCGCAAATATTGGACACACCACACCATGAGTACCCACCCCCACCTCTACCTCCCCCCACCCGCCCACCCGCCACCCCTCCACACACGCTTCCATCTTCTTCACGCCTTCCCCTTTCCCCGCATATCCACCCTGCCCTCGCTTCCCGCTTCCCCGCAGTTCACTTCACCTCATTTCCACTAGAGTACAGAGTATGCCAGCCAAGATCATCCCAGACGTCAAATTCCTTTTTTTTCAATCCCGTATGGTATCCTACTTAATCCGAATGCAGTCTTTCATTGCTTTCAATATTTCTGATTCATCTTTACACAGAGGACAGACAAACAGGGAGACAGTTTAAGGGGGGAAGAGGAGATGGGAGAGGGGGGAGGTATCCGGGGGGCGAGGGGGGGGGGGGAAGAAAGGGGGGGAGGCGAGGGAGGGGGGGGGGGGGGGGGGAGCGCGAGGGTGAGGAGTGAGGATAGGAGGGGCCCGGGGGGGGGGGGGGGAGAGGGCCGGAGAGGGGGAGGAGGAGAGGGAGGGGGGGGGGGGAGGCGGGCTGGGGGGGTTGAGGGAGCAGAGGTGTGGGGATGATGGGGGGAGGAGTTTAGTGTGGTTTGGGTGGAGGGGGGGCAGGAAAGGGAGAGATTTCGAAGGACAATTTAGAAGAGAGACAGAGGATGAGCGGCAGGGGGGGGGGGGGGGGGGGGGGGGGGGGGGAGAGACAGAAGAGAAGGAGGCGAGGGGGGGGGGTGGAGATTTCGAGGAGAGAGAGAGAGAGGACAGGAGGAGGGGGGTGAGGAGGAGAAAAAGAGACGACACGGGGGGCTGGGGGCGGGGGGGGGTGGGGGGGGGGGGGGGGGGGGGGGGGGGGAGTGAGGGGGGGGGGCGGCGGAGAGAGGAGAGAGGAGAGAGAGAGAGGGAGAGGGAGGGGGGGGGGGGGGGCGGGGAGGGGAGGAAGGAGGAGGAAAGGCTGACCCGAGAGAGAGAGAGAGAGAGAGAGGCAGAGAGAGAGACAGACAACAGAAGAAGGCAACAGGTGAAGTACAAAGAGAAAACGGCAGAGAAGGGGGGAATTGTTACGAGGAGGAAAAAGGAAAGAGGGAGGGGGAAAGGAGGGGGGAATGGCGAAGGGGGGGGGGGGGGGGAGGAGGGAGCGAAGGGTGGGGGGGGGGGGAGGAATGGGGAGGGGGGGGGGGGGGGGGGGGGGGGGGGGGGGGGGAGGGGGGGAGGGGGGGGGGGGGGGAGGGTGAGAAGAGATGAGAGGAGGCACACACACAAAGAGACTTAGAAGACAGAGGACTGAGGGGGGGGGGGGGGCAGAGAGATGGAGAGAGTAGGGGACAAGGGGAAAGAAAAGGCTGGGGGGGGGGGGGAAAGAGAGAAAAGCTGGTGAGAATGAAGAGAGAGGACACACCACAAAAGAAAAGAATGGACTGAGACAGCAGAGAACACGATCAGTATAAAGAGAGAAAAGAAAAAAAAGATTGGAGGAGGGAGCTGTCAGATCGAATTGTTGATGTAGGGGGGACCTGAAGAGGGGAGAGAGGGGGGGGGGGGAGAGAGAGAGAGACATGACACAGAGGCCAATGGCTCCAAAAAAGATAAGCAGGGAAAAGCTGACGAAGAAGAGTCCACAGCCGTACTGTGTCTGTCTTCAGCGAGAAAAAGGGGCGAGCTTTTCACATGGCGGTACGAACATCGTTTTTAACTCCGCACGTGCAGTTTCTCGCTAAAAGTTGAACGGCGTTGCACGAGGCTGCTGCTGCTGCTGCTACTGGTTTTCGCCCGTTGGCCAGACTCAGGGAACTGAAGCGCCGCCGTACGGGGGGGAAGCGTGTGCTGGACCCAGTCGCCGGGAATTTCTGGAATTATCTCGATTCCCTGCAACATCAACATTCACGGTAGGTTGTCGGTTATCTTGATTTTTGTCATGTCACTAACTTTCTCTTTTCTCTTTGTTTTTGTAAGGGTGAAGTCTGGAATTTGATTGGTGCTTTAAAAAACAACGGATTCTTGCCGGAATGGAATAATGCCGCTAGGTCCCAGTACCACTAAGGTACAGTTCCAATACAGTCCAATCAGGGACAGACTTAATGGTACTGGGCCCTGCGGTGCTGATCGTAACGGATCAACCCTTTTCGATTATTATTTATGTTCCACTTGATATTGAGAGTTTTCTGGATTTTTTTTTTAATCCACTTGTCTTCCTATTTATAAATCGCATAATTAGAGGCACTGACTTCAGTACCTTAATGGTATTTAATACGTGTCTGATCAATTCTTCAATACGTGTATGATGATCATATGCTTTAAGTATCAGGTTTTAGTTACCTTTGAGTTTGTTCATTTTTGTGTATTTTTTTTGCTTTTTCTGTAATTATAATGATATTCGGGCACTTGTTTGATTAAAGACTAAACTGGCAGGGTTGGTGACTTTTTTTTTAATCCCAGCTCTTAAGCAGGGTTTCAGTGGGTTTTTTTTTTGTTTTGTTTTGTTTTCCTGGGTTTTTTTTTTTTTTTTTTTTAGAGGACAAAAGTTGCACTCAATTAGGCATACCATTAACAAAACAAAGCAAAACAAACAGAAAAGCTCACGTCAGTATTTCCTTTGACCGCATTTATGTTCACGCTGTTATGGCCCGGAAAAGATCGTTTCCCAAACCTTAAACTTCATCAACTTTCTTATCACCAGTCTCTTCTTTCTTTACTTTTTTTTTTTTCTTTTTTTGTTTTTTTTTTTTGTTGCCCATCTAACATGTTGCCGTTCTGATGCTGTAGAGTACTGGATGGACCCCTTTCTCGTCACTCTTGCAATGGCTCTCCCTGTTTGCCATACTAGACGCGGACCATATGGATGTGGAGCGGCTAGCCTTGCATGTAATGAACAGCTCCCCCCCCCCCCCCCCCCCCCCCCCCCCCCTTTCTTGTTTGCCCCAGGCGTCCTTGCAAAACCCGGTTTCGTCCGCCATCCTGAATCAAGGTGGAGAAGGAGCAGCGTCCAGCACGACTGGAGAGCCAAACGTCCTTCCAGCCTGTCCCTAGACCTGCAGCAGCCTTTCTGTGCAGCAGCCGTGGGCGAACGGTCCGTCAGCATGGCCGGCAGACCCGAGCTCCCCTATGGCTACCTGGGCCCCCAGGGCAAGTGGCAGGACTGGGGACTGTGCACCGTCAGCCACAACAGCCCCGAGATCTCCACCGACAACAACCGCGTGGACATCCAGATCAGGACCTCGCAGCCCATGAAGGTAAACAGTAGGTGTTCGTTCGCTTTTCATGGAGAGAGAGAGAGAGAGAGAGAGAGAGAGAGAGAGAGAGAGAGAGAGAGAGAGAGAGAGAGAGAGAGAGAGAAGAAGAAAAATGCAAAGGTAAGCAACTCTCTGCCTACCACCACCACCACCACCACCCATCTCTCTCTCTCTCTCTCTCTCTCTCTCTCTCTCTCTCTCTCTCTCTCTCTCTCTCTCCGCCCGCCACCACCCCGTCCCATTGTTTTTTTGGTGATATATTGTGTATAACCTCTTCCCGTCAACTGCAAACGATTCCACCGTGATTTTTCAGTTATCTCCGGATTAGGCCGATCCTAGTCTGGTCTGACTTAAGGCACATAGCCATTCCAGAATTCAGCTGCTGTTTATCGAGTCAGATCTCTAAGCGGTGATCACGGAGATAGGTCAGCGAACCGGCTGTAGTTTGCTGTTGGGGGGAGATGGCTGTTGGCAGCGGCTCATTAACCTGCTGGTGGAGAAAAGCAGTTGTCTTGAAAGTTCTGGGATTGGAGACATGACTGAGAGACAGTGTGGTGCCTTTGACCCCTGTAGTCGATGAATCTTGCTGCTCCAGCCTGTATCCCGTCCAGCTTCTTGACATTGATTTGGTGGCGTGGTGTCCAAAACAATATCTCCGTATTCTAACTGTGATGTCGCAGGGCTGGGGACAATGTTGCAGTTTTCGTTGCAAGTAAGCAGGGGCTGGACTGGCTGTGATGGTGGTACACACGCCGTCGATGGACATACCCCTTTGTTTCCGACATCACCATACCAGTGTGTGGAGTTGTACTGATCTGTTGGAGGGTCTCATATTTTTTCAAACTGTACAAATTGTATCATCTTCTTGATACTAATGATGTAAAGCTTCTTTTTTTTTTTTTTTTTTTTAATTGAATCACATACCCCACCTGCCAATATCCATTCCTTGAGTACTTTTAGGTGCTCACAGAATGTTCTCATCTCACTGTACAGAATATAGTCATGACGGTGCTAACAGGTGCATCGCGACTTGACTAAGCTGATGTATCATTTATGGCTACATTGAAACCGATTTTTTTTAAGCTATGAGCACACTACTGAGTGTGTTGGGGATACTGTTGCCGCTTACGTCGCAGTAAACCAGGGGCTGGCCTGAGTGTGTTGGGGACACTGTTGCCGCTTACGTCGCAGTAAACTAGGGGCTGGCCTGAGTGTGTTGGGGACACTGTTGCCGCTTACGTCGCAGTAAACCAGGGGCTGGTCTGAGTGTGTTGGTGGTGAGTGTCGTAATTCCGTGTGAAGACATTCCTAAACTGTGTCCATCGTCACCTTCACTGACTTTTCACCGTCCAGAACACCACCCACGATGTGATCCATCAGGAGGTTTTCAATCCATCTGGGCATAGTAGCTCTGGACACTGTGTTTGGACCTCGCGCCGGGACTAAACAGCATAGAGGCATGTCCCCTGGTTGGTGGTTTTGGGATCCCTCAAGTTTTGCGCTTGGGGGGGGGGGGGGGGGGGTGCACTGGATAATACGGAACAAGGTGCCGCGAACTAACATAGCCAAAGAGAAGGAAAACTTGGAGTCCAAACCCGCGCTGTCTGGTGTACGTTAGCCCATATTAACAGGGTAACCAGACAACCATGAGCTTCTGAAGTCAGAACGTGTCATCTGAGGCCAGTGGGCAGACCTCCGACAGAGTCACAACAAAAATAGTACGCCCTATGTAGTGAGTACTATTTTTGGTCACAAGCACAGGAGAAGACCAGACACTACGCATCTCACCCATTATAGCCATGCAGACTGATATTCGATGGTATGGTGCTCGTCCCGTGGTTCACCAGGCGGTGACAGCGCCGGGCCTCCAGCCTCGAAGGGAACCACCACAGCGACTGGAGAAGCGATACAGGAAGAAAAAACAATCTTGCCCCTCCTTCCAAGCTTTGAGACTCCAGACGTGGTCCAGTCCAGTTGAGGTTTAGAGGCTGCGGAGACCGGTCGCTGCGGCGGACTATGGACTTCGCCTTACTGACGGGATTGAGGACCAAGCATGGCCGGGTACGCGAAAGAAAGAAAGAAAGACTCTGTGTTTGGACAGTCCATGAAGAAATTTCATGTGTGGGGCTATGTCGAGAAGCTTACTAAAGTGACGTACATCAACTCGATTGGGTTCAAACATCAAGAGAGGAGAGTCATGCTTTGTTGTAATGAAGCAGGTGCCGCACGACAGAGAGAGAGAGAGAGAGAGAGAGAGAGGGGAGGGGGGGGGGGGAGAGGGAGAGACAGAGAGACAGAGACACACAGACAGACAGACAGAGACAGAGAGAGAGCGAGAGATGGTAATGGAAAAAAAATTATTCAGCATTGGCCACAGCCCAAACACATTTGACATATTGGCAATGACCATAAGAAACACATCGAAACACTGAACATTAAGTTCTAACGTCTGTAACGAAAGAGTATCATAGGCACATGTTTCAATGTTAGCATTCAGATTCTTTAACTGCACCAGCACGCCTCTTAAAGGTTTTGTATAGATATAAGCATAAATTCTTCAGTACGTTGCTGTTACTATTTGTCATCAGTAATGCCACATGGAATAAACATGGGTTGGCATAAAACTTTTGCGGAATAAACTTTTGCCTAAAATCGCACTCTAGGACAGCTAAACAGAATATGTACTTCATCTTCCTTTACATTCTTGCACATAGGGCATATCAAAGAATTATTTGAAGCTTTATTATACCTGTCACGATGAATAGACATGTTTGTTATTCGGATCTAAATTTTTTGTGAAATAACATTTAAGAAATCTGTCAATATCGACAACAAGATATTTTTCACAGCTCCTATTTAACTTAAAAGTTTCTATTAAAAAAAAAAAAAAAAAAAAAAAACCTTAAAAAACAAAAACCAAAAAAAAAAAAAAAAAATCGGTTACTGTCTAGAACATGTGCATTCCAGTTCTGCCATCTGCAGTCTGTAAGTCTTGGCGAAATTCGTGCAAAAAACAAATTAACATTTTCAAGTCCATAATTCAACCGCACTATTCGAAATCCATTCTGAAATGATATTTCTCTAACACCTGACACCCACGTATATTTGCGACGCGAGTCTAACCACATAGGAGTCTTGTATTGTAAGCTTTAACAGGTAGTCTGTTTACATCCATACGTAATATTTTAAGCCAAAACATTGAACAGACGAGTTTATATATACAACCTTTAATGTCAACAGCCTAAGATCTAAGAAGCGTCTAAAATTAGACAGCTTTTGCCTATCAATGTTCATAACTTATGTATTGTTTAATGCTACTTTGGTTAATGTCTGAAGTTTTGATTTTGTCTGACAGTCGTTTTCTTAAGCTTGAATCATACTGACGAAAACGAGCATATAAAAACTATGCTTATTCTAGAAAATGAATGTGGTAGATAAAAGGAATTTTCGCTACAGACGTTTGTAGCAACACCATTAATGATTTACTTTCTTTCCTACATAGACAGTGGTCCCCATGTCATTAAGGCTCTTAGACTGTTGAGAGAGAGAGAGAGAGAGAGAGAGAGAGAGAGGAGGGAGGGAGGGAGAGAGAGAGGGGGGCTGTACAATGGTTAATTTGGGTCGAATTGTCAAAGGTATTGAGCAGATGGTGGGAGGTGAAATCCATTCCAGTATCTTTCAGGACACTATCGTTAACGACCCTAGGTCTATAAGCACATGAGACCACGAGATGTGTGCTGGGTTATCCAGTCTTTAGGATCTAAGGATCGCTGCAAGATGCTCACAGAGCTGGAGCAAAGGTGTCAGTTGTTTTACTTTTGAATGATGTTGGAAAGAGCTGCTTCTGATCCGATAGCTTTGTAGGTTAAGATTTTTCAATGTGGTGACATTTCTTTTAGAATAATGTTGGAGATGCCATCTTGTTCATATTTTTCAATGACTTTAATGCTCTTCTCGTGTTGATGTGGATGTCTGAGACTTGTTGGTATACGGGTAGGCTACATCCTGGTGAGACGGACGCGGGGAGAAGAGGAGAGAGGGAGGGGAGTGTCGTAATGCCGTGTGAAGACATTCCTGAACCGTTCAACAATATTTATGCTTTTCCTTCCACATAGCTGATCGTAGCACCATTTGTCTTCAGTGGTGATACGCATTCTGCTGTTCTGCCTTATGCTTTTTGAGATTCTGCCAGGGGGGCTCGGAGCTCGGGCCAGCAAACATGGTGTGAATGTTATCCCATTCCTCAATTGAGATCTGTCTTCTACATTCATTCTGGGTTAATGAACCCAAATGCTTTCACTATTACCCCCCCCACACACACACACACACACACACACACACACACCCTCCCTCCTCCCTGTGTGTGTGTGTGTGTGTGTGTGTGTGTGTGTGTGTGTGTGTGTGTGTGGTTCCTCAAACTAAATCATCATCCCATTGTACCAGAAATCATCATCTCCCTGCTATTGCTGTAGCAGAGGCACAGGAAGACGCTTTGCAGTGGGAAGTGACAGACATCACTGCTCATAAAAACGGCGAGAGGAGGAGGGAGGGGGGGGAGGGGGGGGGGGGGGGGGGGGAGCGAGGGCAAGCGGGTGGAGGAGGAGGAAAGGAAGCGAACACTTCCATTTTCATTTTTTCAGCAGAGATGTTCTCTCATTTCCAAATTCTTATAAAAAGTAAATGGTGAGGTAGGTAAGGGGAATAAGCACCATAACATGCTGTCCCTACTATTTGGCTTCAAATTTTAGGGGGAGGGGAGGAGGCAGATGATAGTTTACCCCCCCCCCCCCTCCACACCCCAATATTTTCATCGCGGGGAGGGGCGCGCGCGCGCGCACACACACACACACACACACACACACACACACACACACACACGCACACACATTTCGTTCTATATTGGTTAGTTCTTAACTGATTAGCACGGAACGGAACCCGATCTCACCTCTGAAAAACAAAACCGACCGTGTTTGATCATTTTTTTCCCCAGAATACTTCAGCAGTCTAGTCTCGTCTTATGAATATTGCTGTCCTCTTTCCCCTAAATTCACGTGATTCTTCGTCTTTCGCGTTCTGCAAAGTTTGTTCAAAATTTATTTTGTGGCTCCCCCCCCCCCCCCCCCCCTTCTATTTTCATGTGTTTTTTGGCTTTGAAATCCATCAGACAAGGAAGGATCTAAAAACTGCTGGTGTGATGTGATGATTATGAATGTGTATGTAGATTCAATGAAACGGGAACGTATCCAAAAATTGTAGAAAGTGCTGATCTGACAGTATCATCATTATATGATGTTGGTCGAAAACATGAGACGAAAGAGAACCCCCATATAAGGTGATCTTTATATGATCGGTTTTATTTCACCGCTGAGGTTATCACTGTTCAAATGTTAACTGAGCAACGAATGGACATTTTCTCTGTAACAAAACCTGCATCCATTATGTTCCAGGTTACCGCCAATTTGATATCTTGCTGCTCGGACGATGAATACAAAGATAACGTCTTCACTCAAACGCAGGGCGATATCGTCACTCTGGTCATTGCCATGCCTACAGCTGGCTTTTTCAAGCTTCAGATTTACGCCCTACTGTCCTCGGATGAGAGTAAGACCCTGCCCAATGTCTACAACTACCTCATCCACAACATGGCCGAGCCTAAAGACCGCGTGGCCCCTTTCCCCAAACAGTTCGCTCAGTGGAAAGAGAGGGCTGCCACCTGGCGGAGCCCTACCACCTTCACCCGGAAAAGGATGCCGTGCAGCAGTTCAAGGTCACGGTGCCGGATGCCAAGGCCGTGGCGCTGACGGTGGACAATGAGTGGTACCACCTGCAGAAGGGCAGTGACGGGGTCTGGCAGGGCGAGGTCAAAGGTCTGCAAGCCCTCAGGAGCAAGGTCAAGAAGGCATCACTCAACGCCAACTACGGGCCGGATGAAACCAAGTACACCTCTCTGCTTGAATACAACTTGTAAAGCGGAGGTTTGTTTTCATTGCGCCTTGCGTGGTCTTAGTTGGGTCATCTGGCCATGAGCTTTGCAGCAAAGCTTTGAACGTTCTGGTGTGAAGACCAGCCAATCTAGGAAGGGTTGGTGGGAGTTCTCCCAACCTCCTCTCGGGCGGGAGGACCGATGGAGGGACGCGATTCACTGGCATGTACGGACCATCTGCAAACACTGCCCCATAGTTTGGTAGACTGGCCTTTCATTTGTGGAATTTGATTGGTATTTAGACACTGTAAACCAGCAATGGCACTCACCACCTCTGTACGTCTTCCCGAGTTTCCGACTGGTGAACTTCTTTGGATAGGTTCTGCTCCATCATCTTGGGATCCAGTTTCGTTTCCCAACAAATTTTCGGAGCAGGACTCTTGACATCTCAACACCTCTCCTACCCTCTTAAACACACACATACACACGCGCACGCGCGCGCGCGCGCGCGAGCGCACGCACGCACGCACGCACACACACACACACACACACACACACACACACACACACTTTTGACACCAATGAGTTTTACGTACATATATCCTTTCAGAATCATCAGTGAAAGCAGCCTTAATAATCCACCAGTTGACCAACATGGCATAGCCATGTTAGCCGTACTCATACGAGTCCCTTGTAGCTCCTGCTTCGAGCAGTTCGAAATGTCTTTGGCTGTACATCATTGCCCGCTGATCGACCACAGCAGCAGGTCGAGTGGACGAGGGGACAGTGTGGACATGACCTGGACGGACACAGGGAGCCAGTGATCGTGCCAACAGTTGACAGTGACCACGCATCCTGTCAACCCGTACGCGCGTGTGCCGTTATAAACAACTTTGTTTTAAAGGGCAGTGCGATCGTGTTTCGACACCTGTTTTGCTTATTTTCGACATTGTGATCTGTTGTTTGCGGTTGTGTGTTGGTAGCCTGGTTTTCTTGGACGTGTTCATTCAGTCTGACAGCAAAACTACCAAGGGTAGGAAGCTTACTTACTAACCACGTCTGCATGATTTTTTTTAAAAATCAAACATGCGTTTTCTTTCTTCTTTTTGATACTTTTTTTCAAACGCATAAAACCAAAAGCATTTTGATGTACATACATTTTATTTTGCCCTTCCATCATTAGGTGCCGCAGTTCCCTCCTACATTCGTCTCTAGTTAGGGTTTTTACATGTTACTATATTGATCCCCACATTTCGGCAGCAAGAGGTCGCTTCAATGGGATGTAACAACCATTGGTTTGTTCATACATGCACAATGCAGGTAGGAATTGCGGATCTTCTGTTTGTATGTGTGATCTTCTGAATGCTTACATATACCAAAGAGAGTAAGCAGCAGTTCAGGACATCACTAGCCGATTTGAACGATCTGGAAATATGTTATACCCCAAACCAACTGGTTCTTCAGGGTTTCTAACCAAATTAAGCATGGCGCTTTCATACACATCGTTCATAATTAAGCAACTTACGGATCTCCCACTGGTTCTCTGTAGAAAAGCAAAACGTGCATATGCGGATAGCTTTCAACACAGATAAAGCGCATTTTGACAAGCACTGTTGTGTTAATGGTTCAGTCCTCTTTCTCTCATGCTGTTGATAGTGATCACTTAAATATTTTTCTGGGCAGCTTGATACTTTAAAGATGTGCGTCATTCATCTGTCATAGATCCTGCCTACAATTATCTCCCCTCCTTGTTCCCAATTTTATTACGTGCGGGGTATCGTGCATGCCGTCAGTCATGCACACATGACTTCGCCTAAATTATGAAATGTTAATAATTTGATCTTCCCAGAAATGTTGGGAAGAGCACCCTGCGACTGAAACAGTGTGGTTTTTGACATCAGAACGGGAGGTTTTTTTTGTTTTTTGTTCGTTTGTTTTTTTTTAAATAGGTCAGCATATGCGTTATCAACAAGACTCAAAGTTTATTTTCTCTCCAGTACATAATCCAACTGTATATTTGTTAAGTTATTCAACAAGCCCATTTCAGTTATTCTGTGACTGATTTTGTACTGTTTCATAAAGATAAAGATGAACGTACTGTTACTGATTGGGGGGGGGGGATATGGACATGCCAAGCTTAACCCCCCCACCCCCCTCTCACTTTCATCCTGCATGTGTGTGAAAATACTTGTGGCTAGTCGAAGTTGTCAAGACCAGAACCACATCTCCTCAAGTTTGCTAACATCGAAAGATGAAGTGACCATTAATAACTTACCACACACACACACACACACACGTCAAACTCGGCATGTCCCCCCCCCCCCCCCCCCCCCCCCCCCCCCCCCCCCCCCCCCTTCGTATTTCTAATGAAACCGAAGAAAAACTTGTAACAGAGGACCATGAATGCACATGTATATGTCCTAAGTATGCTTGCCTGCCTTCGACAAAATATGCATGCCTTCATGTAAACAGTTGGACCGATTTCATTGCCAGTCATAGAAGAGGACAGGTTATCCTTTGAACCTAACCCAGTGTTGTGACCTTGATCTTGGCTCAGTCATGATCTTGGTATTATAGTTCTCAAGGTCGCAAGCAACAACTTGATTGTAGTTTTGTTGTTTTTTGTTTTTTTTTTTTCTTTCTCCCTGTGCTGTTTATATTTATCTTGAAAACAAGTGACCTTGCAACAGCTCTTAAGGCTCTCTTAGAAATATTTGTCTCTTCCATTTCTTTTGAATATGTCAGCGAATTTTGTCCCATTTTGTACAGTGATCTTAATCAAATTCAAGGTTATCATGACACTCTCTACACATTCATTCTGTGAATGGAAAACGCATTCATACTGCTTGGTTATCTGACTTAGTTTTTCCATTTGGCCGACCATTTGGTCAATTTTTATGCTGTATAAGCTGTAGACTTTTGAAGTTTTGTGTGGCCATATTGCAGCTCAATTAAAATGTTTTAAGTTACCAGGTTTTGTGTACCCCTCTCTCTCTCTCTCTTCCCTTCCTGCATTATCTTCTACACACACACACACACACACACACACACACACACACACTCGTTTACCTATCTCACCATATAACAAAGAAAATTAAAAACTCAAGTGCATGCATATTTATTGACATAGTCAAAAAACAGAAAAGGACTGACCCAATCTGACTCCGTACCACTGTGATCCTATCACTACACAGAAAAAGCATTGTGAGTATGTGTACTTTTGGAGGGGAACGTGTGGGGAGGGTGTGTGTGTGTGCATGTGTGTGTGTGTGTGTGTGTGTGTGTGTGTGTGTGTGTGAGCGTGTAAGAGTGTGTACATGTAAGTGTGTGCATATGAATTCATGTGTCACTTGCATGCATACTTTATTTGTATTCATGCACATGACCATGTTTTGCTTGATATCTAACAGTCACATGAACAGGCAACTGGATGTACTGCAAAAAATCATTCAAAACGAGTAGAGGGAATAGAGAGATGAACATTGAAACCATACAATGGTTGTGGAGTCGAGGTCACAGTGGTACTGGATTCAGTGACAGGGACCCACCACAGAGTAAGTACATACACTAACATGCACACACAAAAAGTATGTCGACACGCGTATCAAACACACCAAATTTGTGTAGCCAAATGACATTTGTCAACAACAACTCTACATCTAACCGGTTAGCAACAGTATACTAGTATACTGGTACCCAAGCCCTAAAGCAATGCATGCATGTTTATCAACCTGGCTTGAAAAAACATCTTTGCAAAAAGAAAAGCACTACAAAAAAAAAAAAAAAAAAAAAAAACAAGATGATGCACAGTACATAACCGAGACTATAAGTAAAGAACAACCTAGAAAAAAATATGTTTCGTAACAAACATGAAAGCATGACACTCAGATGTCCGTAACTTTATAGCTGCTAGCATGGATCAACTGTGTGCTATAAACAACAACAAAGTTTGGTCCCATTGCTAATTTGTTGGGTGCCGGAGGTCTGCCTCAGTTTTTATCATTATAGCCCTACTGACCACACGTCCTTTTTGGGGTGGTCATCACATAGACCCTTGAAGTCTTCCATACATGCTGTTCACAGAGATGCCAACCCTACTCGACTACGTTTCAGAACAGACTGCAAATTTCATACAAAAGTTCAGAATATTTTAGGAACATTCCGATCATCTGGTGCATCGACATGCATACAACATGTACCTACATCGAGTACTTGGCTTTACTACCCAATGTTAACCTGCTACAAAGTCGATGTTAAAACAGGGGCAAAGTCTTCAGGATGGACAGTGCCACACATGGGTGCTTTTCAGTATAACCTGACTAAAATTTCAACTGCCGCAGCTGCTTGTTAACAGTTGCAGCTAAACTGACAGGACAATGTTGCTTAGCCAAATTAAAACTCCTACAACGCTATCCATGAAACAGTCAAGCAGTGCCAGAGATACTGGGACAAAGAATAGACATATCTTTTCAGATTTGGAAAGAAAAATCATCTACTGAGAGATCCACTCCATGCGAGTTCAGTACTTAATGCGCACATGACTGGCTCTGAATCAGCTTTGTCACCTGAGACTAGTAGTGTGACTCACTACCCCAACCCATGATCAGTGCAGCATATGTGTCACAAAATGACCAAGAAACTTGCAACAATTAATCAGGTGAATGATTATGCCTAGCCAACATTAGCTCGTCAGAATAATTCTGATGTTGGTGTAATATCTGAGCAAACAGTGACCAGAAGTTAAAAAAAGAAAAAAAAAAAAAAAAAAAAAAAAAGACGAAATCTGGGCAGATGGCATCTCTGTGTTCAGCAGAAGGCATCCATCTTCTCTTGTTTGCGCTACCCAGCATAAACTAAAGTGATGCAAAAGGTGGCCCTGCAATTTCTGAAAGCTGTCAGAAATTAACTTTGTACATGTGAGATTCTGGATTCTGAAGTCAATGACAAATGAAGCCAGGCTCTCATCCACCTCCAATACAACATGATGTATTCTGAAATTACATAAATTGCTTACATAAACATTCATGGACAAAAAGAAGTAGAAACTAGTCATGTTCTTTCTGTTTAAAAAAAGGAAAAGAATTTTATCCATTTACAGTGTCATAACAAAGCCATGACTGCACTATTCTTTTAAACCAAGTTGGATTCAAATACTTTACAAATTACTTTCCAAATTAGATTGACATTCAAAATAAAATGAAAAACACCAGGTGATAATATAACTGACAACCCCCCCCCCCCCCCCCCCCCCCCAAGTTGTTTCTTTTTGTTTTAATCAGATTAAAATCATTTACATATACACAGTGCCAAACAATATCAGACTAATTTTTTTTTTCTCTGACACAAAGAACAGTCACTCTTCAAAAAAAAAAAAAAAAAAAAATATATATACAAAAACAAAAATATGTTTAAAAATCGAAGCTCCCCCAAAGCAGACAAAGATTTACACTGCATGATGCTAATAAATTCTAATAAAAGGTACCATTCTTTCAATATGAAGCCTTAATCAATGTCAGACAACATCACTGTATTGTTTGGCAAGACAGAATATGTATCACTGAAATTATATTTTCATATCTTTGCTAACACTTAATAGAAATAATAGAACACATACACAATTGTTGTGCATCATCAATCTTTTTTAAAGGAAAAAAAAAGAGAAGGAAAAAAAAAAAGGATCTACAAAATAATGGAATAAAGATTTTCCATTTAATTAAATTCAATGTGTCCTAGTTTTCTGCAACTTCTAGACTTCATGTGAGGCCATGTACTGATTAATATAACTTCCAAAATAATGCATCCAGTCTTGTTTCACTTATTCAATGAATGTAGCAGACCAACACACATGAACATTTTCAATAAGATTAAACACAAATCAAGAAGCCATTGTATGAAACTAAAACAAAAACCAAAGACCCAAAACATTTTTTACAAACATATGATTTACATAGTGGGAAAAAATCTACATCCAAAAGCACATAAAAGATGGCAAAAATTCCAATTGCTCAGTATGAAATTTCACTTATACTAATAACCCTCCCATAAAGACTTTACCTCTGTTACAGAAAAAAAATTATCAAAGATACTGATCAAAGCGGAATTTTACCAAACACTGGATTGTCAGTGTTAGCTTACAACTCTTCATAGAAGCACACACAAATGGATAGATCAATTGAAAACGATATGAAGAAGCTAGTCCGAGAAAAGAAGACGAGAGGGAGGATGGGACAGGGATGATGGCACACCATGATTGTCCTATGGAAGTATGTACAACAACAGTCCAGTTCCAGGACCTGTGGACTGGGTTTCCAGAAACATTCCTGACAATGCGAATTCTGCAATACATTCCCCCTTTGGCTACCCATAAAATATCCTTCAGCAACTCCAGTCTACCTCAGATCAAAACATTAGAACACATGTAACAGATTTTATTTACAAAGAATCTTTTCCCATTGATTGCTTGCAGGGAATAGCAATAAAATGAAATGCTAAAATACCTACCTAAAGGGAAAAAAACTACACATAAAACTGGAGGCATTCAATATAGCATAATGGAGCAAGATAAAAACGTTAAAAGAACAGAACTAATCTTTCAGAAAAATCAAGTAGGATAAAACAGTTCAAAGAACAGAAACAAACTTTCAGAAAGCCTTATCTTAAACCCTATATATCACCAATGTTTTGCTGGAAAAGGAAAGTATTTCAAAACAAGATGCAGTTCTAACCAACCAGCCCACTGTGAAAAAAAAATAGTCCAGTCAACCTATTCCTTCATCAACATAATACAAGACAGCCCATGATATTGGGGGGGCGCCAAGGTAAAGACAACTCCACTCCTCCCCCCCCCCCCCCCCAAAAAAAAAAAGGTTACCAAATATGCAAGAAATCAAAAAGAACAAAAAGCATGTTTATTACTGTACGTATCACTTTCTAATGTAGATCAATATGCGCTTTATATATTCTGACTGAACACCAATATACAGCGATTTCACATTATCAATACCACTATTCTTCCTCATCTCCATTTGGATACATTTTCATCAAAAAATTTGTTTATTTCATTTTGTGGACTAGGCATGGCTAGAAACAGAATGACTAGTAATTTTCACCGATCGGAACAACGCTAGCAACGGATGACCGGGGGCAAGATTTACCTTGAACTGGGCAAGAGTTAACAAAAGCATTTGATTTCTTCCTTTCTATGACTGCATACCCTGAGGTATTCCTTCCACCCCTCTGTCACTCACGATCACCAGGTGAATGGCTGCCAGTTAGGGAGATGAACCAATACAAATTAAAGGGAAGGGGGAGTGAGGGGGGAGGGTTATTAATCAACAGATAACAGAACAAATGGATCACAAAACAGGATGTTCGTATGTTCTACTTCAAGATTTCTTTTTCTTCTTTTCGCATGACATGCGAGTGTGTGTGTGTGTGTGTGTGTGTGTGTGCGTGTGTGTGTGTGTATCCATATGTATGCATGCTGCATTTATGTAGGTGTTTAAGAGAAGAGAGAGAGTGTGCGTGTGAGAAACTGGGTGTGTATTTATGCCTGTAGGTACCTGCATTCTTATAAGCATATCTGTTTTTAAAAAAAATATGCCTTCAAAATAACTGATTTAGTTTTTGCATGTGAAAGCGTGTACAACCATATTCAACTAAAGCAATATTACATCTATGCAGTTTTCATTTCCTCCAGTACTTACAAAAGGGTGGAACATTTGATATTTCAGATCACTAAACAGCAAGGGTGGTCAAGGCCTCTCAGCCCCTATCAGGGTAACAGCTAGGCCCTTGTTGGTGGGGGTGTGGGGTGGGGACGAATTGTCAGGTATAAACATTACCACTTTTCCTGAGGAGACAGGCCCTCAGCAGTACAGAAAGTCTTGGATTTTTTTTTTTCACTTTCAAGCAATGGGAAAAAAAAAAGAGAGAACTGACATTCATCCTTTAACTATTCTAGAGTGCGACTGCTCAGCTAAATGCTACAGCATTTAGGACTGGTTGATCCGTTTGAGGAAAATAACATCCCTATAACACCACAAACTATTCTGTGAACCACATAGCCGGACTTTTGAGGAAAACTGTCCGACACCACAAGTTGTGCAGCCAGAATTTAAAACAGTAAACAGCAAAAAATCTTCGTGGATTCAAATTTCGTAAGGGCTCAAATTCAAAATCATTTCCGTTCTTTGAGTTGCACTTGTGGTTCCACAAATCATCATCTTCTATTGGAGAAAAACAACATGCAATCCCCCTTGACAGCAGGTTTAAGTAGGTGTTTCAGTATTGCACAATCAGGATATTTCAAATTCGACACAAACCTGCAATTGTGCGAACAACACTTTTATACAAGACATTCATTCCACTTCCCAAAGCTTTCCAAAGCTTCAACACTGATGTGTTTGTCAAAAAGAGTGATTCTCATTCGAAGAATGGCTTAATAAATAAGTAGATACGTAACATATTAAGGCAAGCTCACAGAATTCATTTGCACTTTTTTTTGGAAAATACAAACTTATCATTATTTGAATATTTGCATGTGCACACAGAGTACAAAATATAAAGCATAAATATGGAAGCAAGCATGCATTGCATACACAGACGTATCTACTGTCTGGGCCTGCGCCACACAAACTTTACATGACTGATCCAGCAAGCGTGACAGCACAGATCTTGTGATTCTGTCCACTGAGATACCCTGACAGGCATGAATTCACCCACATGCATGCAGAACCCAAAGAGCAGTTCTGAACCGCCAACCTCAGCAAGTGAACAGGGTGTGTCTCTGTACCACTGGCTGTGCGGTTCCAGCCTTACCTTAGAGCCCCAAACAATCTCACAAGATGGCGCAAGTGAACTGAAATAACCATGATGATGTTTTTCAGTGCACAGTCTTATTGATTACTGACACCTAAACCAAATGACTGGAACAAAAACGATCATTTTCAATCCACACTGTAGTCACATCCTTGTTGAACACCACAGCTTACCAGTGTATTATCAGTGACTGATCTTTAAAAAAAAATCGATTTGGGTATATACTAAATGGGTAAGTAATAATTTACATTTTAAGCAGGCAACTTTTTATAGGCAATATAAGGGGACATAGTTAACATTTTCATATAATGAGATTAACAATTCTTTGACAATTTCAATATGACCCCCACTTTAGTGGGAGCACTGGCAGAGAGATCTATTTCTGCCAAACTGGCTATGAGCCAGCTCTCCAGGGGCTGGATAGGTTTCGATACTTCATGTTACAATTCAAAGAGGCTACATTTTCGCAGTTAATAATAGGGGACACAGCTGACATTTTCGTATAGTGAGATTAATAATTCGCCGTGGAATTTTAATACGACTTGCACTTTTGCAGGTCGAATGGGAGAGTGGTATATAAATACATGCCAAACTTGAAGACTAGGCTATGACAGTTTCTCCAGGGCCTGGATAGAACTGTAATAAGTGAATACAGTGGGTAAGGAATAAGAAGTCATTGCACTCCATGGATAGTTCCAACTGCAAACTTGGTTATCATGTTAGCAGCCTGTTGTTTTTTCTCTGCTTCAGAAGATGGAAACCCCGTAAACAAACACAACCAAACCAAATAAAGGTAACCAAACCAAACAAGAATAACATCAGCAACAACAATCAGTTAAACTACAGATATGAATATACCACAAACAAATTTTTTTTTTAAATAAATAAACGCGCAACATGTAAATGACTTTCTATATGTATGAGATGAAAACTCAGATGCTATGCCAGACTAATAAGGCAAAACACAAGCAAATCAGGAAACAATTTCAGTAACTGATTTCTTCGGTTGTGCGATATCTTCAAAACATGCACACAAAAAAAAAAAAAGAGGAAAAGGTAAGCAATTATTAGCCTGAAAAATCTAAACAGGAAACAGTCAACATGTTCATCTTCTATCTATCAGAGATTAGTAACAGAGGCATAAGCACATTAAGCTTATCCTTTCTCTTCTTACACACAAACACACCCAAGTTGTGTGTGTGTGATTGTATTTAGGTGTGTAGTGTACATGTGTATATGTGTGCAAATGTGTGTGTGTGTGTGTGTGTGTGTGTGTGTGTGTGTGTGTGTGTGTGTGTGTGTGTGTGTGTATTTGTATGCATGGCTGTAGGTTTGAGTTCATCTGTTTGTTTATGACGATCTTTACATTTAATGCTATCATGGTTGCATGAATGAAAGAGCAAAAGAGAGAGAGAAAATGAATAAGCAACATGCGTAAAAGAGCACGGTGATGTGTCTGTGACAGATGATTTTATATTTGTGTTCCATGCAGAATTATTCCTTCAAACTGCCAGATTTCAATCAGGAACTTTCAAACAATCTGAAAAAAACATGTACATTAATTCATCACCAACATCCATTGTCCACAGAGCAGATGACAAAACAATGGAGTCTACAAGCCAGGATAGGTTTCAGCCTGAGAAAAACAAGACTACGCAGGGTATGAAAAGCAAAGGATTAAACCATGCAGTAGTATGAATCCCCATCAGATATATCACAGTTACAAACTAACTCTGCAAAACATCACATCATCTGTCAAGCTTATGTGTTGATAGTATCACTAAAGCTAATACTGATATGATTACTTGAAGAAAAAAAAAAAACGAAAAACTACTACAACAATTTCAATGTGTGCATGTCACATATAAGTCAGAGAATGGGTATTCTAAATTGAAATCGATGATGACATAAACACACCGACTACTTTCAACTGTTAAACAGGGTAAGCTTACGAATGAATATCCACAAGCGGCCAAAAAAAATGTGGATGGGTTGGAGTGAGACAGACGGAGGAACAAAGGGAGGGACACAAAATGTAGAAAAGCAGATCAGATTAAAAGGAACACATCTTTAAAATCTACCGACAGCTATTCCTCCCTCGTGATCTTAACCTAAAACGTTCAGCAAGATCTGAATTGATTTCACAATACATATCACCCAAAGGTGTCCAGAAATGACCAAAATCTGAGTGAATAAGAATCTGCAAAGTGATCTTTAAGATGATGACATGATAAAAAATCAATCTACATTCTAAATAGAACATAAAAAAAAATTATATGGGGGAATAAGAAAGTGTGTTCTCTGTAGAAGACAAAACTTCTTGCTGAGAAGTGTCATTTGTTTCAAAACTTCCGAGATTCCTTTCCATGTCATGCTTTGAAAGACCAGTCAATGTTATACATACCAAAGAAACTTAACAGTATCAAGATCTTAAAAAGAAAGATGTTAACAAGTATTATCACTGAAATATGTTTCAAAAAATCTTGTTTGTCACATTTTAAGTTTTAAGTAATACTTTGCTTTCAACTCCAACAATTGTATAAAACCTCGGTTTTACCCTGTCACAATACATGTAATTGTCTTTGTCACACCTTCTTTTTTCTTTAATTTTTTTTGTTTTGGTTTGATTTGTATGAGTGTGTGTGTGTGTGTGTGTGTGTGTGTGTGTGAACTGGTTCAACAGTGAGATCATCGTATCAAAATGTTCTTCCTCTCTTCATAATAAAAGCTGCCATCTCTGTCATCTTTTACCTTTTTTTTTGTAGATGTTTTTCCTCCTATGTATTTGCTTCTTGCTGTCTTTACCCACAATCCTAGGATTACCAAGCAAGACCAAGGATTCCTTTCTTCCTTCCACCTTACTCTTATGTATTTGTTCTCAATATCACCGGCAATCATCTCTTTGATCATTACCTTGGCATTATTCATGTCCAAGCTCTGGAAGAAAAAAACATAATACCTTCATATAACCTTAGATACTGGACACTCTAGGAAAAAAAAATTTCACATTTGCATCTGCAGCAGGATATCCTTGATCAATACTCTATACAAGCCTTGGCTTAAGGCTGTGTCAGACCAATTGACAGAGGCTAGAAAACCAAGGCTACATCACAATGTTGTTCTGCTCTGCAGTGTTATGCGGGAATGTCTCCAGTCATGACAAGCTCCTAGCATACCATCATCAGTCCTCCAAAATCTCTCGCAGTCGGAGTGTGGCATCTCACAAGGCGGGGTAATCAAAAACAGCCACACACGTAATGTTCTCATCCCCTAGCCTGATGCATTTGTACCATAATGTTCAAGTGCTTTGGCTGTGTTCAGATGATCCATGGAGTTTTTCAGCCACGGTATGACAACAACAACAACAATACTCTATACAACAGAGAATGCACAGACAAGGGAAAACAGGACACTTTCTAGTTCTGAAATCATGGCATAGCTGTACAAACAGGATCAGTGTCAACTATATCATAACAATAACTTTTCACTTCTGTTCTACCCCATCAAATTGTTCCTGATCTCTCCTCCTCAATACATAGTGAATGTGATTTTTCTTCAGAGAAACAATTGTTGAATGGAAAACCATTTCCTGGACATGACAATGAATGGATATTGGCATTTCCAGTATGTGACAATTAATGGATGTTGGCATTTCCAGCATGTGACAATGAATGGATGTTTGCCTTTCCAGGATATGACAATGAATAGATGTTGGCATTTCCAGCATGTGACAATGAATGGATGTTTGCCTTTCCAGTATATGACAATGAATGGATGTTTGCCTTTCCAGGATATGACAATGAATGGATGTTGGCATTTCCAGCATGTGACAATGAATGGATGTGGATGTTGGCATTTCCAGCATGTGACAATGAATGGATGTTGGCCTTTCCAGGGTATGACAATGAATGGATGCTGGCCTTCCAGGGTATGACAATGAATGGATGCTGGCCTTTCCAGGATATGACAATGAATGGATGTTGGCCTTTCCAGGATATGACAATGAGTGGATGCTGGCACTATATGGGATATGACCATGAGTGGATGCTGGCACTATATGGGACATGACCATGAGTGGATGCTGGCACTATATGGGATATGACCATGAGTGGATGCTGGCACTATATGGGATATGACCATGAGTGGATGCAGGCACTATATGGGATATGACCATGAGTGGATGCAGGCACTATATGGGATATTACAATGAGTGGATGCTGGCACTATATGGGATATGACCATGAGTGGATGCTGGCACTATATGGGATATGACCATGAGTGGATGCAGGCACTATATGGGACATGACCATGAGTGGATGCTGGCACTATATGGGATATTACATGAGTGGATGCTGGCACTATATGGATATGACCATGAGTGGATGCTGGCACTATATGGGATATTACAATGAGTGGATGCTGGCACTATATGGGATATGACCATGAGTGGATGCTGGCACTATATGGGATATGACAATGAATGGATGCTGGAACTATATGGGATATTACAATGAATGGATGCTGGCACTATATGGGATATACAATGAATGGATGCTGGCACTATATGGGATATGACCATGAGTGGATGCTGGCACTATATGGGATATGACAATGAATGGATGCTGGCACTATATGGGATATGACCATGAGTGGATGCTGGCACTATATGGGATATGACCATGAGTGGATGCTGGCACTATATGGGATATGACCATGAGTGGATGCTGGCACTATATGGGATATGACCATGAGTGGATGCTGGCACTATATGGGATATGACCATGAGTGGATGCTGGCACTATATGGGATATGACAATGAGTGGATGCTGGCACTCTATGGGACGGAAAACAGCATGGGATCTGGTGAAATAAGCTGAAGTCAGTAACATACAGTTTGACTCACTTTCAATCAAAGGCAAATACACACTGTCATGATCTGCAAACACGATGAAAAACACAGACATAGCCAAAAGTCGCAAAGAAAGAAAAACACTAAGGATAAGAAGTGAAAACAAGCTGAATCAGAGAAAGGAAACGACATTAAGTTTCGATACATGAAACATCAAATTCCTTTCACAATGCATCAGAGAATTTTTCAAAGGTGTGTTTGAATGCAGATGAAATGGCGTTCAGTGCACAATGACTGATTCCCTCTCCCCCACATTCATGCATCCTAAGCCTTACTGCACATACACTCACTCGTTATGGCATTGCAATGGAGGATTTGATTTTTGCACGATCTTGACAGCACAAATGTCTGCCTAGCATCAAGCAGTTTCTGCACGAGTTTTTGGGTCCCTGAGATGCAGTGGTGTGTCCCTGGGGTGGTCAGCTGCCGTAACACGTGTTACATACCAGAACCGTCTCCTTGGCAGCTGCTGGCGCTGAAGCAAATCAATGCACAATGAATCTTGGAGACATACTTAATGTTAAAAAAAAAAAAAAAAAAAGACAGGAAAAACAACAGTTCAGAAGGAACAAAGACACTGAGAGAAAAACAGCATAGGACAGCTAGAAGGTATACAGATGAGAAGAGAACATAAGGGATGAGAAGACAACAGAAGGGATGAGAAGAGAACATAAGGGATGAGAAGAGAACATAAATGATGAGAAGAGAATATAAGGGATGAGAAGAGAACATAAGGGATGAGAAGAGAACATAAGGGATGAGAAGACAACATAAGGGATGAGAAGAGAACATAAGGGAAGGAGGGGAGAACATAAGGGATGAGAAGAGAACATATAAGGGATGAGAAGAAGACAACATAAAGGGATGAGAAGACAACATAAGGGATGAGAAGACAACATAAGGGATGAGAAGACAACATAATGGTAGGAGGGGAGAACATAAGGGATGAGAAGAGAACATAAGGGATTAGAAGAGAACATAAGGGATGAGAAGACAACATAAGGGATGAGAAGACAACATAAGGGATGAGAAGACAACATAATGGAAGGAGGGGAGAACATAAGGGACGAGAAGACAACGTAAGGGATGAGAAGACAACCTAAGGGATGAGAAGACAACCTAAGGGATGAGAAGACAACAAAAGGATGAGAAGAAAACATAAGGGATGAGAAGAGAATATAAGGGATGAGAAGAGAACATAGAGGAAGGAGGGGAGAAAATGAAGGCATGGAGAAGGCAGGAATGGGGAAAATCAGAAGGAAGGCCGAGTATAAGTGTGTGTGGCGAAATGAAAGGACAGACAAAGAGAGGTTTTTTTTTTGGTTTTTTGTTTCTTAATAATTTGATGTATTATGATTCCTCTCTTGACCCCCCCCCCCCCTCCAACCCCCACTCCTTCCCTTCTCTCCCCCTTCCCCTGCACCCTCCCTCTCACAGTCTTCACCAGAAAATATCAACAGTGTTAAACTTTCAGTAATGCATTACCTTACATCACCCATCCAACATCACAAGATAACTACTCTTCCACCTTATATGACAGATGAAGGCACTTAAGGGCCGATTCAATGGATGGTATGTAAGGGCTGCAAGTGCCGACTCTAGGAGCTCAAACAAAGTTATGTGCATACACACATTCAAGTATTTCTTTTATTCACATCAGAATCAATGATTGTTTTAATATGTTAACCATCTGTGTACCTGAAATCAGCGATTATTCAGTAAGCTTTCCTAACAAAGTTGCTGATTAAAACGTGAAAATAGTTTTTGTTTAAACCGTTTAATTGATTGGAGTTAAACTGAAAGGCAGACGCTAGTATTTGTGCAAAGAAGCAACAGCAACAGTGTCAGCATAAATTTCAAGAATATGGCAGCTGCATTTGAAAGCAGAAGTAGTATAGAAGAAAAAATTTAATAGTATAGAAGTGAATATATTATAGTACAGAAGTGCAAATATCAATAATATAGAAGCGCATCATTTTGACTTTACACAGAAATGAATTATTACTGGTAAGGTTTGAGATCCACATAACCTAAACTGGCTTAGTCAAGATCAAAAACTTTTGTTAGCTCCAACGTTCAGAAGTCTGTGATGAAGCCATTTCAGTTCACCTGTGAGATTACAGATCAATGAAGATTTATTTGAAATCATTTAAAAAGTGAGTTAATAGACAAGAGTTTGCAGGTCCCCTGTCATCATTTTGCTTTAAGCAAACAACAGCTATAACCTTGTATTTTTGTAATCACAGGGTGATGAGGCGTCACATCGAGACCGATTCACCGAATGAGAGGTCAAACACTATTATGGAAAAAAAAGCAGTCCTAATCCACAAAGCTGCATTTTCTTCATCTACTCCCCCTGAAACTTTATTAATAACCCTGTACACTAAGGCAGCAGCATGACATCACACCTTTTTTTTTCCCCACCATCAGAATTCGTGTTTGAGCTGAACACAACCAATGGTGAAATACTAGGAAAATTATGATGAAACTGGGAATATGTCAGGCAGGTCACCCTCAGTTTTGTCTCCATGCTGGTATATTTGGGAACTTTGAGCGCCAAGACACATGCCCATTTGATTACAAAAATTGTTGCAGCAGTCGCTGTCATTTGCAAATTTCTTCCCCTGGAATTTTAAAAGGTTTTGAATATTGTTCAGCATGTGTTAATTGTGACATTGAATGTCACTGATAGGTGACTGCCAATGCCACACAAATGTGAACAATTCGACCAGGTGCCACAGTATCCGTAATGACAGCTCAGAGGGCGATGTAAATTAGACAGGTGCACCAGAAACTTCAATGGTAGAGTGCTGGACATCTACAAAGTGGAAAGCCAGCATCAAGATTCTGAATTTACTGAATGAAGGAGAGTGACTACCATGGTCTGCTTTAAACATCACACAATACCCACATTTGCACAATGAAAACTACATCATGACTAGATTTCTATATGAAATTTACTATTATTTGGGGTTATGATTTTTTTTGTGTGCCCAATACGATTGTATTCAAAAACTGAGAGTTTTAGTTCCCTTAGTGCCCTAAAAAAATCAACTGGATAGCTACTGGAATATTAAGAAAAAAAAAATTATGTCGAAGGTTAAGGGGCAATGCAGTATCTAGACAAGCAATTTTGGATGCAAACTTGTGCCAAGGTCCTACACCTGTGTACAAGAAAAATAACTTAATGCTACTTAATAGTGTGTGTTCAATCCCTTGACATTCTTTTGTCCCAGTTTTCTCTTTCCAACAACAAAATGTGGCTTATGTTTGTACTTGACAATTCTGAAAAGTCATCTACCCACGCTGATATTCATCCATTAATTTCATACATGCCCACCAACTACCCTTTTCAAACATATTGGAAAAGAAAAAAAAAAAAAGCACCACTTCCAGTACACAAGACACCACGCACACACACAAAAAGAAAGAAAGAGAGAGAGAGAGAGAAAGAACACCAACATCCCTTTTTAAACATACTGGAATGCCCCCCCACACACACACAAAAAAAAAAAGTGCTATTTCTAGCAAAAAAGACACCACACACATGCACACACAAAGGGAAAGAAAGCGCACCAACTCCTCCATGAAACATACCGGAAAGATACACTCAAAAAACTTAGTGCCATCTCAACCACACAAAACACCACACACACAAAGAGAGAAAAAGAGAGAGGGAGAGCAATTTTTCTTAATCATTTAGACATGTAAAATATGCTACAAGATATGGTATATCCATATCCTAGTGAAAACAAGAATACAACTACTTACAGGTAGCACCAAAAACAGATCGTGGCACTTTCTGGTTGCAACATTTATGACAGAAACTGTTTCCACAGTGGCGGCAGTAGTGCTGAAAAGATCACAGGAGCAAAACATTAATTTGAATGATTTGATAAAACAGACAAATGAATCAATTGTGGGCAAAACATAAAATTGCTAGAATGAACAGATTAGTGCTTTACCAACTACTGGTCTCCTCATACGACATTATCTGGTGAAGGTTCAACATCTTGATGAGAACAAAATCTCAGTGGATCCCTTCCCCCATCTACTCATCCTCAAAAGGAAGAATTTTACTGATCCATCTTTTCCCAACATGAATGGACAAAGTAATATTAAACAATACACTGCATGAATTGTACGATCAAAGCCAACAAAATAGTGTGTCCTTCTCACTTTCTGTCCAGACTTTCCCAAGACCTTATCTCTCCTCCCAATCCAGAATTTTCCCAGACATGACCCTCTCTCCTCCCAATCCAGAATTTTCCAAGACCTGATCTTCTCTCCTCCCAATCCAGAATTTTCCACGACCTTATCTTCTCTCCTCCCAATCCAGAATTTTCCATGACCTTATCTTCTCTTCTCCCAATCCAGAATTTTCCCTGACCTTGTTTTCTCTCCTCCCAATCCAGAATTTTCCAACCTTATCTTCTCTCCTCCCCCTATCTAGAATTTTCAAAGACCTTATCTTCTCTCCCTCCCTATCCAGAATTTTCAAAGACCTTATCTTCTCTCCTCCCAATCCAGAATTTCAAAGACCTTGTCTTCTCTCCTCCCTATCCAGAATTTTCAAAGACCTTATCTTCTCTCCTCCCTATCCAGAATTTTCCATGACCTTATCTTCTCTCCTCCCTATCCAGAATTTTCAAAGACCTTATCTTCTCTCCTCCCTATCCAGAATTTTCAAAGACCTTATCTTCTCTCCTCCCAATGCAGAATTTTCCATGACCTTGTCTTCTCTCCTCCCAATCCAGCATTTTCCATGACCTTATCTTCTCTCCTCTCAGTGCAGAATTTTCCATGACCCGAGCCTCCCCCTTACCCATCCAGACTTTTCGAAGACCTGAATTTCTCTCCTCATCATCCAGAATTTTTTCAATCTCTGACTGCATATCCCTCTCCCGATCCAGACTTTTCTAGAATCTGAACCCCCCCCTCTCCCCTCCTCTAAACCCAAGCAGAATTTCCTAAGACCTGTCCTTCCCACCTCCCAATCCCGAATTTTCACAAACCTGACAAGTTTTTTTGTTTGTTTGTTTTCCCCCAGGACTTGATCTCACATCATCCTTCCAATCCAGACTTTTTAAAGATCCGACATCCGCATTTCCTACCCTAGCTCTAAACCATACACCCATCCTACCCCCACTTCCTAATCAAGGCTTTCTGAAGACCTGAACCTCCCCCCCTCCTAACATTAATTTTTCCAAGACCTAGTCTTCCCCCTCCCAATTCAGACTTTTCATTAAAAAAAACCCCTGAACTTCCTCCTTCCCAATTCTAGCTTTTCCAAAACCTGAACTGCCCCTGCTTTTGTTTTCCACTTCACTTTTCTACTTTCCTCTCAACTACCTTTTCTGTGTACCTCTTTCCATGTACCATCTTGCTCCCTTTCTGACTACCTTTTAACCCCTCCCAACATCCCCATCCTGACACACATACCTCCTGCCCCCTTCTCCCTCCATGTTTCATAAATGACTGCATCTTTTTTGTAAATGATGTAAGTCTAAACTATAACTGCATTTAACAAATCAACGTAACATTAATGGTCTTCACTAAATGATGGAAAGAGAGAAAGACATGGAAAGATAAACTCTTAAACATATTTCCGACCATGGGTGTGGGATTAACATGCTCAAAATCCACACAGGTTACTTTCCTTCTGGATGATGGGTAAAGGGAAACAACCACTATAAACACAACAGCCTGAAAAACAGAACGACAGGAACTACCATGTCGGCAGAAGGAGGTGGTGGTGGTTGGTGGCAGTTTTTTTTTTTTCCCACAAACAAAATTAGTTCACAATAATGTTTCTGTGTTGAAGAAAACCTGCATAAAATTTTGAAGGACTCAGACAATGCTGAGGAACAAGAGAAGTCAATGTACGATGATTTCATTGATCTTGTTTGCAGTTCACATAGAATCAGTAACAGAGGAAAATGGAGAAGCAGACGACAGTGCTTCGAGTGAAGACAGTGCAGGTTTGACTTTGTTTGTCAGTCTAACGCCTTCACCTCTGGCAATTCCACATGCTGAAGATTGCTGGATTGTTTACGCTTGTCTCACTTTCACCTCAGATTTTACACCGATATGTATATATCTCTGACTTAAATTTATGTAAACATATGTCTTCATGTTCAGTTATGCATCTCGGTATGTAAAATCTCTGCTTTCAAAAATACATTTTCATAACCTTTACACATTTCATAAAACAATTATCATCACATTCAGTTTTACACACTCACATCAAATTTCACTGATATATACGGGTAAAAAGACATTCTGGATACATTTTTCTGACACTCCCTCACCAAAGTAACAGTTACTGAAGATTGCTTGCGCAAAGCGAGAGCAACATGGGGAAAAAATCGCTTGTTCAGAACTCTTGTTTAGAGATTCCACTAAAGTCTTCAGCTTTGCATTTTGGTCTCATCTATAAACAGATCCCTGTCCATCAACATTACTTGTCTTCAAAAAGACTGGCTGGTTGGTTCACTTATCTGGAGGTCTATGTTAACGATTTTAGACTAAATAAATCTGAAGGTTATGACACAGCCAGCAGATAAACCTTATCGATAAAATGACGAGAGAGAAACAGACAGGACAGATGTGAGGAAGGTTGGTAAGGTAATGTTGCTTATTGCCCAGCCGACCACAAAGGGCCATATCAGGGCTGCTAGGATCAAAAACAAAGTGCAGAATGTAAAGGAAGGACACATAAAGCAGTACTCATGTACTCACCCCTCTCTCTTCAGTATTGATGAAAAAGACACCCGACATCCAAAACAATTTCTGAAAACATATCACCAGAAATTCCATTTAAACATTTTTATGTGTGCTTTTCTTTTGAGGCTGGGGGTGGTGGGCTGGGGGTAGAATTGAGGGTTAAAAAAAACTGTTTAGAAAAATGAAATGCTTATTCTTATAAATGATGTAGAGATTCAAGTTTACTCTTGGATATGACATTATTGATATATTTATCATCCTGTTCTTTAGCTCCATATAATTTGAAAGTAACTATCTTATTACTAAAATGACACTGTACTGTCAAATACACTGATATGCTGTATATCAGTTCAGTTTCTTGTCCCACTATTTTCTAATAGTATTTTGTGATAAAGCACACATAAAAAAAAAAAAAAAATTCCATGGGGAGATTGTCTTGGAACAAATTCGGCGACAACTTCCGGAGGAGATGCTCATGCTTGCTGGCTCTGCAACCAAGCAGTTACTGTTGTCTGTGGGGAACATGGTAGGTGGTGTCTTGTTTAGATCATAATAGGTGTCACTGAACACTACTGAAGTGTATCACTCATCAGCAGCAGTGCAGCATCTCCTCTGGTGGGTTGCCTCATGACAACTTGTCACTGACTGCTTCCTATGGACTGCCATGCGCCATGAATGTGGAAGGACAAAAACCAGGGTGTGGTTGTGGGCACAGAGCCAAAATATGCAGCGGGGGAGGGGTGGGCTGGGGATGGTGGGGGTAGGGTAATGCCACTTCAGTGGCACAGAAGATAAGAAGGTTGAAAAAAAAAAAAAAGAAGCTAAAAAATGTATGGAGGCCATGTTTCATTACAAGACAGATCAACTGAACAAGCTAAAAACTTCACATGTATCTGATATAAGGAACAAAAGATTTTTCACTGGAAAACCATCGCAGCAACAACCACAATGCATCTGAGAAAAACTGCAATACCATTGGCCATTTGAGCTCGTCTTTTCTTCAGTTCCAACAATCGGGCCACCATTCCCGGGCGCTGTGGCGCTGGCTCAATTTTGGACAGAGATTCATCCACTGAGTTGGTCATCTCTATCAGATCCACCTGCCAACAAAACAAGACACATCAGAACATCAGCTGGCACCTAGGGCCAAAGGCAATCTCTGTATGGAGTACCTGAATGTAGATCTTCAGAATGAAGTAATATATTTCTGCATGTAAATACTGAAACAAGCTCAAAGTGTCTCCATCCATTCAAAATACTCTCCCATTTAATTAAATAAACAAACAACAATTAAATAAGTGTGTCTCTGTACGGAGGACTTGGGGGGAGGGAGGAGGGAGGGAAGGGTAGGGGGGAGAGGGGGAGAGGAGGAGGAAGGCCTGCAGTGGGGATAGGGAAAAGGAAAGAAATGGGGGTCATGGTCACAAAAAAAGAAGACGCAACGTATATTGCGGGTTTTTATAAACTTTACAAATACTTTTTAAAAAGGCATTTCGGGCTGAATATATTTCATACTTACATGCTTATGGGTAGTGCCATTTTCTTACATGAAAGAAATACAAGAGCACTGATATCTCTGTATTCAGATTCTGAATCACAAGCTAATGTATAAAGGAATATTTACCCTGAACTAAAAAAAAAAAGAAAAAAAAAATCATTTAAAGTCTGCTGTTTGCAAAACAATGGAATAATTATAGCTTTTTTTTCATCCTCTTAACTGCAAGCACCCATTCTTCACCAAAACCTCCCTTCGCTATGTCACTAAAAAGACTGCCAGTTTTCAGGAATTCAAACTTCCTTTATCTCTACCTCGGTATGTGGCTACATAAATCTCATCTCTGAATATAAAATGGGGACCTGCAGCCAAATGGTTACAGCACTACCTGCGGAGTCAATTGTCATGAGTCTGAACCTCTCTTTTTGGGCTAGATATTTTAGGCTTGAAAGCCCTCTCTATCCACCCTAGAGTAAAATGGTACTTGATTCAGTTTAGGGAAGGCATGGAAAGAGAGCCATGGACTAGATATTGTAGGCTTGAAACCCTCTCTATCCACGCTAGAGTAAAATGGTACTTGATTCAGTTTAGGAAGGCATGGAAAGAGAGGGATAAGCTCTGCCTTCCACCACGCCATGTGCTACACAGTGAACTTCTGACAGTGCACTGCCCCTACAGCTATCAGGTTATGGACTCTGACCTTAGTGGCAAAGTGAGGCAACTGCAGGCGGAAACCTAAACAAAACTTAAAAACGCTTAAGTAATACATCCCCCAAATATGAACAAACAAATCACAAGACAAAACATGACACGTTTTCACCTCCAAGGTCTTCTTCAGGCAAGATAAACAACACTCAGAACAACAAAATGAAGAATGAGCCCTCAACGCCCATCTTGCAAGGAATTTGATGAGATACGTGATCGCTCATGCTTCATTTTTTTGTTATCCTGATTGTTGTTTATCTTGCCTGAAAAAGACCTACGAGGTCGAAACGCCTCATGTTTTGTCTTGTGATTCATTTGCTAATTTCTCCACTGGGTAGATGTATATATGTACTGCAGTGAACTTGCACTGACAGTGCACTGCCCCTACAGCTATCAGGTTATGGACTCTGACCTTAGTGGCAAAGTGAGGCAACTGCAGGCGGAAACCTAAACAAAACTTAAAACGCTTAAGTAATACATCCCCCAAATATGAACAAACAAATCACAAGACAAAACATGACACGTTTTCACCTCCAAGGTCTTCTTCAGGCAAGATAAACAACACTCAGAACAACAAAATGAAGAATGAGCCCATCAACGCCCATCTTGCAAGGAATTTGATGAGATACGTGATCGCTCATGCTTCATTTTTTTGTTATCCTGATTGTTGTTTATCTTGCCTGAAAAAGACCTACGAGGTCGAAACGCCTCATGTTTTGTCTTGTGATTCATTTGCTAATTTCTCCAGTTGTTGTTGCTGGGTAGATGTATATATGTACTGCATATGTACTGAGTCTGCCTCCTATGTACAGCTTGCACTGTAGCTGAGCCTTCACTTAATCTTTCATTTCCTGTTTTTGCATCCCAACCCCAAACCACATTCATTCCATCCCACAGACAGGTAACTGATGGAAAGCCAACCATCAGCTTTCAACTTCTTCCGTTAATGTAATTTTCATTTTATTTGCTTTCCAGTAAAAAAAAAAATAAATAAAAAAAAAATAAAAATAAAAAACTCCACACACATTCTACCAAGATGGTTTCCAGTTACTGCGATACTGAACTGACACATCAGCAAATGAATGGATGAACCACCAAATGCAAAACTCACATCAGAATCATCTTTTTCTTCTCCATCCAGACTGTCAAGGTCACCGGTGGACTTGTTTTTCAATGCCTGAAACACACATGACAGTTACCATGAACAACACATGCAAATACAAGATACTCTGAACATATGTACACATACTACAATCATAAAATGTACATTGTGCTCAGCAGGAAAGCTGCATCTTCATTTTCAAGCACTTCTCACACACTGCACTAATGTTAACTTAACAATTTTCCTGAACTGATTAACAGAGCCCATGTCTGCTGATAACGAATAACGCGAGAACTTTTGTAAACATGAAATGCTGATCTAATATAAATCCTGTGAAGTATTAATGCACAAGTAAAAAGAATATATGTACAACCTTATTCTAACTGTTCTGTGTTTCAAATTAATTGTGGACCAGGGAGGCAAGGTAGGCTGGAACACATTTTTGTGAAAAGAAATATAAAGTTGACTGAAATACTGAAACACAGCTCTCCTGTCCCCGAACATACATTCATTTCTCCAACATTCATATTAGTTTAAAGAAAAAGATTAGACTGCCTTTTGTGGCAAGTGCATGCATGTGCGTGTGTTGTGTGTGTGAATGTATACATGCATGTGTAAAAGGGTTCTGGACATAAGCGGAAATGTTAATTTTGAACTATGAAAAATCATATATTATTGAACCTGTATAGTGTGTGTGTGTGTGTGTGTGTGTGTGTGTGTGTGTGTGTGTGTGTGTGTGTGTGTGTGTGTGTGTGTGTGTGTGTTTGTAGGTGTGTGTGGATATGCATTCTGCAAGATCTTGTAGTCTATGTTACATCTTACATCTTATATAACAGAATTCACTGTTCTTAAATTTCATGTCGAGATAATACAGTGATTTTGAAACAGCAAAAACCTACAGAAGCGTTGTGCGGATCTCCAGTAGAGGTTGCCCCCCAGTGGCTGCCGCAGTGTGTGGGGGAACACTGGAAGGGATGAAGCGCTGGGTGATGTGGTGCTGCTTGAGGACGACACCACAGACCCGTTGCTCTGCTCGCTGTTCTTGGTGAGCGACTCCATCCAGCTGACCCAGCGTGAACACCCTTCTGCACAACCATGAGTGGATGAGGATAACCTAATCTGTCCATCAGCTTTTCTCTTCACTCCCATCTAAACAAAGAAGAAATCTAACAGCCATGGAGAGGGGAGCAACAGGGAAGAAGGTGACGAATGACTGTGATGTAATTCATACATCAACCACTGCTTTATATCAACTTCATATGAGCCCTAAGTTTTCTGACACAGCCGCCAATATAATTTCCTGTCCCAAATGAATAAAATTCTTACAAACATGAACAATCAGCTTCTTTGGTAAACCAATAAAGAACCAGTTGTTCCTCAAAACCAATGGTTCTCTATGGTAGAGGCACCTTTTGTTACAAACACCTTGGAAAACTTGAATCTTTTTATACATTCTTTTTTAAAAAGGGGGGGGGGAGGAAGGGTGAAAAGTCTGATGATTACTTTCTCTTTATGGTTTGTTTAGAGCAGAATACTACCCTCTGAGAGACCCCGAGTATTGTGTTGCTAATACTCCTAGGCCACACCAACTTTCCTGCTCTCCTCTGTATCTGTCACCATTATGTCACCATACATTTCACAGTACAGAAGCATAATAAGTATGATAACAGTTTTTTACAAACAGGTTTACTAAATAAGAAATTTCCTATCATCTTTCTGCCTACAGTGTAACTCCTATGTTCATTTAAACCCAAGCAACTAAAATCATGCTTTAATGACAGCTCATATTTTCAATGATCAATTGGATACATTGTTCAAGAATCATCATACATTGGCAAATATCTTTTTACAGAACATGTTCTTTGCATGTACCTGCAGACACTGTACTTACACATTTGCGAAAATAAGCAGGGTGAATGTGTGTGTGTGTGTGTGTGTGTGTGTGTGTGTCTCTGTGTGTGTGTGTGTGTGTACAAACAAGTACCCACAAACATGTATACATGTGTATTTGCAAGAGGTTAACATAACCTCTTTACTCTCATCTCTTTCTCAAAACACAACTTCAAGATGGCTTCTTCACCTGATTTGGCCTTGAACAACATGAATCTCACACACAACATCCCTATTCTTTCTCTACAACAGCAAAGACAATTCTACTAAAAAAAGAAAATCAAAAACTAAACAAATAAAAAAAAAAAACAATATCAACCACCCTTAAATCTGTTTGAATAGTATTCTTAACCTGTAACATTCTTTAAACATAAACTCACAACCACATATAGAAATATTTACATACAGTGAATGATGCTGATGAAAATAACATTATTATTCTTTTATTCCCTGCTATATGTGACCTAATTGGAACACTTTCAACGCTCATTTGTGATCAAACAGATTTCTCTCTGTTTCTTTCAGTCAAAGATTAAAGTGAATTTGGCTGGGAAAACACCTTAAATATTTCACAAGCCCAAAGAAACACACAGGCAAGCATTTATCCTAATGTGGATAAAAGACTTGATGGAAGGCTCTATGTAAAAGGGAAACTTTCAATAGAGTTTTGAATAAGGAGCTCCCAAATTGCAGGATTGTCTTTAATTTCATTTAACAGAAATAAAACATGCTAATCTACAGACTGCATCATGCTACAGAAGCAAACCATTTTCTCCCATATCCTAACATGCCCATACCAGAAAGGGCAATGACAGCTCTCAGCCCAAATCACACTTAACACATCATGAACGAAATCTTGCATTCACCCAAGCAAAGCCGCTGTAACCTCCAGGAACTCACTTTTGAGAATGATGGGGTGACAGAGAAAGAACCAGTTGAGGAAGCAGAAGCAATTCCACCGCACAGGGAACATCACCAGACACAGCAAGGAGACACACACCTCTGTGTGGTAACTGTTGGGAGACACATCACTCGGGTTCATAACTGTGACAATGTTGTATATTTTGTTTGAACAGAGGTGATGTATGATTCAGGTTTACATGATCCAGTTTTGCAATTTGGTTAAAACATGCAAACAAACAAACAAACAAAAAGAAAGAAAAAAAAAAAAAGCAAATGAACACAAATGATAGAATGGAGAGACAAACATGATAAGTCAAATTCACAGACATGGCAAAAAAAACTTTTCTGAAAAATACAGAAAATAACTCTAAACACATTGGAGGCGTTAACTGAACCTTCTTTAACACATCAATAAATTTCTCTTTGATAATTCCAAATTCTTTTGCATTAACTCAAATGTGGGCATTAAAAATACAAGAAGAGGAGTTACTTATGAATGCCGGCATGCACAACATCTTTCATTATTTACCAGAAACAGACATAATTTTCAACAGAAATTTCCCGTCGTCTTTCTCCTCATTTTAAATTGCAGGGCACACTAACACGCCTTCACTAATGAAGTTCAAAATCTTCAGACACAGTTACACTGTTTCAAAGACTGACTATGAAAAGTTTGTAGAAATGATCTGGGATTTTCTTTACATAATATGTGTAAACATTCCATAACATTAAATATCAGTCAATGTGGTGAGTGTCCATGTGTGGATATGAGAACCACATAAAGAAACAGAGAGAGAGACAGAGACAGAGACACAGAGAGAGAGAGAGAGAGAGAGGGAGGGAGAGAGCTTTCAACATGTTTATTTCAGAACAAATATTGCCCATACATGAGAGCAGGCAGTGCATCATCCCACTTGAGCACAGAGTAGATGTAGGTCAGGTATTCATTGCTTTTCACAATGAAGTCATGCATCTGGATCAAGCTGTAACAAGATCAGTGGATACCGATTATTGTAAAAACCACTAAAATCATTAGAATACAAAAAACAAGTATTCCATGGGTAAAAAGGAAAAATTCTTGGTTCACCTCCCCTCCATTTTCTTTTTTACTTCCACATAATCATCATATAATGTGATCAGATATATTAACAAGCTGGGTACTACCATCCCTGCTGCTGCTCCCCCACCCCCTCCTGCCCATTCCCTCCCTACACACACACACACACGTACACACACACATACAAAGTGAAAAGAAATTGTATGGTGATTTAACTGAGCTGACCAAATGTGCAGTAGGGTGACTGTATTTAACTTTGAAATGTATGGCTTCTGAGATCAACAGAAACACATATGCGCACACATCCACACAAACATGCGCATGCACAAGCACACACACACACACTCACTACATAATTTATATCACATAAGCAAAAGATGTCATATTAGCATAGTGCAATGTTACATCCACTATCTTTTACAAAAAAGGGAAAGAAAAGGGTTAAAAGATGAAAAAAAAAAAAAGGAATGATTTTGTTGTCAGGTTTACCTGAACTGGAAGTTCTGTATAGTTTCCAAGTTACTGGTTTCCTCCGTGATGGGTTTGACAGTGGCGTCTGGCTTGGTCCTGGGCAGGTACTTGTCAAGGATACGCGTGTGAAGCTGGCACAAACTGATGGTGGCCACCGCCAGCACAAGGCAAGATGCCAGAATGAAAACAGCACCTGCGACAGATGTAAGGATTGTCACCGAAGAGCTATTACATGATCTCCCAGCCCACTCCTCTCCCCCTGCAATTCCATTTCATCATGTTTTGTTGAGTTACACTCACATTACATCAAGTCATGCTGTTTAGAGCCTAGCTGACCACAGCGGCCATATTAGAGCACAAATCTTCACCAGTCAACTAAAATCATTAACTGTGCTGCATGTGTGTCACTATGTTGCTTTTTTTTCACAGTTTACTAGTGTCCCAGGTGTAGCCAGGATGGTTTTGCTGATTTTATTCTCTCCATACAAGTCTATCAGCTCCAAGCACTTCATTTAGCTTTGTGAAAGACAATTAGATCAGTTCTGAGTACATCATAGTTTGATTGGCAGTCACAGTATGTGCACACTGATTTATCGACTAAAGTTATGCCAGAGATCTGTGGTGAAGAATTGTTTTTTTGGAGCAAGTGCTTTGGTTTTTCCTTGGAAGAAATTTGTGTGTGCGTGTGATGTATGCATGCATGCAAGCATGTGTGTGTGTGTGTGTGTGTGTGTGTGTGTGTGTGTGTGTGTGTGTGTGTGTGTGTGTGTGTGTGCGCATCTGTGTGTGTTTGGGTGTATGCATATGTGCGAGTGTGCAGTTTAACTGTATGAGGGCGAGTAGGAGGAAAAGGGAGATTGCGTTTCCAGAAGGTGAGGTGGGGTTGAATTGTCATGGAGGAATTCACATTATCAAGGAACTGAAATACCTTATAAGTGTGTCAGTCACATTATCAAGGAACTGAAATACCTTATAAGTGTGTCAACGTTATCACTTAACTCCCTGTCTACTATGTAACACATTTCCAATACGACTCCGCACAAACACAGACTTGTATGTACATGTGATATTCAAATTAGAAAAGTGAAGCATGACTCTCTGAGGTATACATTTCTTCCAAATGATATATCAAGTGTTGTCCTCCTACGAGGGAAATTTTGAAAAATATATCTAGTTTTAGCTCAATATTTTGAAGTGACCTTAGCTTCAGCAGTAAGCATGAAAAAATAGTAATGCGAGCTTCAACAAACAGATACTGTGCTCAAAATGTGAAATATTTATACTGATTCTAATCATGATTAAAAATGTATTCCTGTAACTCAGATGGACAGTACAACACACTACAGAGAGAATTTCCAGTGATACGCACGGGAGGCTGGCTGATGTTCAGGAACAGGACAGTGGTTTTTAATTCTTTGGAGTCAGATGCCGTGTAAGGAGTTATTTCCCTTGGTGAAAAGTTGTCTTTCAATTTTAGTTTACACATCTTTCCACAACATGAAAGAAAAAGGTCAGACATGAACATTAGTACTCACACTCAGTATGTTTTTGAAATGCCTTTTAATTTGTATATGAAAATGCTGTTGTGATGTTACTAAAAAAAAAAAGTGAAATTTTTACTCCCTGATGCAAAAATTTCTGACATTCTTTGTTTTCAGCTCTTTGTTTGTTTCAAAAAACACAATCACTATCAATAAAAATAATAACACTTTCTTTAGCTGACACCTAAAACTAAACATGAAATATGATTATATCCATACATTTGAAGACAGAAAAACATGACAATTTTTTTCTAGACTTGCGTCACCTACACACGGAACTAACGACGGAAAAGCTGCCTTGTCCTAACCTTCACACAGCACTTCACAAAAAAAGTTATCAACAACGCTGCTCAGCTTAGAGAAGAAGCAGTTCGTAATTTGAAAATGAAAAAAAATGTCTGTCTTCTGTTTACCATGAAAATTTGGCAAAACAAGCCTATGCAGGTTGCTTGAAAAAGTTTAAGTAAATACGATTAATCTCTGCATGAACGAATGAGCAAAAATAGACCATCATGGCTGAACAAACTTTACAACATAGAAACATCTTTAAAAGACTATGGTCACAGTAAATGAAGCTCATGACATGACTCTGCACATTTTTTTTTTTCCACTGACCTTGAGTTAAAACGAAGCAGCAACAGACGTTGGCTATCACCCAGAAAACAATGGTCAGATTGGGAAACCTCCATCTGAAAAAATCAATATGAAATTATTTCAAATGTCTTCAACCAGTACACCTAACAACTTAAACCCCCCCCCCCCCCCTCTCTCTCTCTCTCTCTCTCTCTCTCTCTCACACACACACACACACCTGAACAATCTTGTTCACTCTCAAACACACACACGCGCGTACTCACGCATGTACTTACAAAACACACATGTACACAAAAGATGTGTATCAACACTGGACTATGATGAACAGGTAGTACTGTGTGTCAGCTCGCGTGTTTTACCCTTTCTCAGTGTCTTTCATTTTCAAAGTATTTCATTGAAATAAAATACCAAATGTGAAAAAAGAAAACATGATAATTAAAATATTATTAAAATTTCTTCACTGATAAAGCATTTTAGAATACTTTTACTCCTTTTCTCTTTCAATGCTAATTCTTTTTTTCAGTTTACCTATTTTCAATAAATGATGTCAGAAAAAAAAATAGACGTGTAAGATAAGATAATGTTTGCTTATAGCCCAGCCGAACAGCAAAGGGCCACATCAGGGCTGTCACCACGTTAAAATCAACTCACGAGTCATTCATTCACACAATTCTTTAAAATACATCGAAAACCCCATCCGAACGTTTGTTAAAAATCTTTCCACTGTAAAATCTCAGATCCAATGAAAAATGTTAACCTCTTTCAAGAACTCAAAGATCGTGTCGGGCGAATCTCTCTGAACAAGGTTTTCATGGAATCTGCTGTAAAATGTTTGTGTCTCACATCATGCAAGTCCTAACACTCTAAAAGAATAAGTTTCATTGTGAGCAGCACATGACATGGAATGCACCACGGAGCTTCTTCACTCTTTAAAAGGTATGAACGGGTAAAAGTGTGAATGGCCGGTGTGCAGCCGGCACAGAACTGTTTCTTCTTTACGACCACCAGACGTAGATGAGAGGAATTCCATAAGGTTCGGACGGATCTCAAAGAGTTTGTTATCCATCTGTGTATTCCAATCCTCCTGCCAGAGGTCTCTGACATAATCATTGGGGATTCAGATCTGAGTAGGAGATAGATATGTTTGATAGTTTCTCTGTTGTGGCCTTCTTGGCCAAACGATAAACCATTTCATTCCCTCCGATGCCAATGTGACCAGGAACCCAAGCCTGAATAATATTGTAACCATCCGCTTTTCACTTGGTAAAAAGTTAAAAAAAAAAAAAAAGTAAAAGTTCGGGATGCTGAGGTTGCAACCAGCTATGACCTCCAAAGCTGACAGCGAATCTGACAAAACCAGAAAGTCCTTCTTTGTTGACTGAGAGCGTATCCTCAATGCCAGAACCAGAGCAGTAAGTTCAGCTGAATAAACAGAAGCATCTGAAGGAATATCTTCCAACAATATTTGAGAAGGAGCACCAGGGCAATAGGCTGCACAGGCCACTCCATCTTCAGACTTGGAACCGTCAGTGAAAATTTTCTGATAGGATGGGAATTTTGAACAGAGGTCAGCATACAACGCCTTGTATGCCAGACAGCTGGTAGATGTGTGTGTGTGTGTGTGTGTGTGTGTGTGTGTGTGTGTGTGTGTGTGTGTGTGTGTGTGTGTGTGTGTGTCTGTCTGTCTGTGTGCAGTTTGTATACCTGCATGTGTGAAAAAGAATACTTAAAATTGTATGTACCAGAACACATCCAAATTTTCCTCACTGAAAAAGATTTTTTGCCTCTTCAAAAGCAGCATCATGAATCCTTCTCTCTTATGCTGCGCAAAATACTGACCATTATCATAAACCGGGGAATAGTTATCATGGTCAGAATATGTTTTTCCCCCATTACTAAAATTCAAAATTTCAGTCGATGATAGTTACGCTACACAAAGAATAATAAAAAAAATGTCAACATTAAAAACCAACCTTCAAAACAATTTGTCTCCCAAACCTGACCCAAGATCTATGTGGTTGTTTATCTTTGACAGCAAACAGATATAGCTTCACACCCTGTGTACAAAACAGCGCAGATTATGAAACCGTTTAAATCATAAATCAATCATAAATGTGGCGATGATAATCTACCAGAATTTCTTTGGTATTTGCATACATGGATGCTAAAAATGTGTAAATAGTAAAAATATTAACAAATCAGCGCCACTAAAAAAAAAAAAAAAAAAAAAAATCGGGCTCAAAGAGTCATCTTGACACTCAGACACATATAAAGGAAATAAAAAGCAAATGTCACATCTATCATGGCTAAATACATAGCAGAATATACAAACTTTTGCGATATTGAGTATTCAAAATTTATAAATCACTAAGCCAATACAACCCAAACTCACCGTCTAATGTCATCGATGCAATAGAAGATAAAAGCAAAGGGCTCAATAAGCGAGGAAAACCGCTCCACCTGAGTGACAAACCCAGCCAGGTCTAAAACCACCTCTTTGTCTTTGTCTTGATCCTGATCAGAAACAGGTGCTGGTGGCTTACTGGTTCGAGTTCTGGTCTTGCTCATTGTGAGTTCTCTGTATTCAGCTGACTGTAGACAAAAAAATCTGCAAACCAAAAGAACAATGCACATAATAAATAGATAGTTAAATATGTACATATAAATGTATATATAACGTGTGTGTGGTTATCTTCAGCTTGCACTTTGATATATTATACTTCAAAAACAATTGAAAGAACAGTTCAGCATGAGAAACGTATTTCACTGTAGTGCATTAATTATATAGCTCAAACCCTGCACAATACACATAATAAATGGAAAGATAAAGAGATGGATAGATAGACAGGCAGACAGACAGACAGACAGACAGATAGTTTTTAAAAAACCAGTTGAGTGAACAGTTCTGTATGTTACACCAAATATGACCAGAGATGAAATGAGTAACATAATCTACTCTTGTGCTTTATACTAATTATAGCTCAAGCCCTGCTCAGTGAAACTTTTTAATGTACTGTCAGGTATGTGACATTGTCTGTTACTTGGGGTGGTGACTGGAATTTGCTGGCTCAAACCTGCTTGATGAACAGGGCTTTATTTTAAACTCAGGTGTGCGACATTGTTTTATGTGGGATGGTTATCAGGGATTCCCTCTGGAAATCGATCAAGAAAAACATATCTAAGTAACACACACAAAATCATCCATATTTGATCATCACTATCTTTGACTTTTCTCTAAAAAGAAAAAAAAAATTGTTCATAACAAAAAAAATCTTTCAAGCTTGGGACAAAAACTTCAATTGATAGCTTGCTTTTTTTGCTCCTCATAGAATTTTGACCTTTATCAACTGTCATGCCAGGAAATCATACACGTTTCTCATGAAGTTGTCATAAATGTGACAGGTGCACTTCTTGTATGCTGTATTGATCTGACCCAACAGCAGAAAAAACAAAGAGAGCAGACTGTTGAACTTAAATTTTCAAATCAAGAATAATTATCCCATACACACACTTTTAACGTACACACTGATAATGATTGGCAAACACTATCACTTTATAAACATATTTCATACACACATTTGTTGTCTCTGTAATTAAAAGCACTAGCTCATAATGCTTTACATAACTAGTGGTAGCTGATCTGGTCATACTCATAAACTGATGAAAAAAAAACCCACTACACTATAACTGGCTACAATGCACAAATATGCTAAAAAGAAAATCTAAATGGTTCTAATGAAATATATGACTCCTACATGTTTGCACTGCAACACCAGCAAGGTAATGTATCTATAATTAGATACCTACAACATCTAGTTCCACCCTAATTTCCACACCCACATAAATTACCATAGTACTAGCAAGCGGCCTTCATATTTTCCAGTCATAGATGGTAATTTACTGCACTCAAATTAGTTGCCAAGTTAAATATTCAGTCACACATATATAATGAACGTTCATAAATCATAATACTGAGCTTTGATGAACATTATGATTTGGGCGTGACGGTAATTTTTATGTTTCCATGCTAATGACCATTAAAAGTAGATATATGGAAAATTTTTCGTATGTGTACTTGATTTTCTGTGTGCATTCACTTACTTTTATTACTCTCAAAGCTGGGTTTAGGCATCGACTCATTTGCACTGAGATATTAGCCTAGGAGAGATTACTCTAGGTATACATTGCGCTACTAGATCATGTAGATCTGAACCCAAGACCTAGAACAAAAGATCAACACTGACTATAAATCGGATCATTCCTGCTGCACTACAAACTTGCACATGTAATTTTGTGACACTCTATTAACATTACGGATGCGCACACTTGATTTGTGGACAAAGACAAAGCGACCCACAGTTCTGGAACATCATATTTCAACCCCCTGATCATTTCCGGCGGCACCAATGATCGCCATTATGTATTAAACTTGCATTAACACTATAATGAACGACTTCACGACGTAACGTTCATCACCACATCAACGCTCACACAGTAACATCACACTCGGTGATCCAGTGAATCATCGAACACTGAAGCCAGTGAAGGGAGACAGAATGTGGAAAGAATATCACGTTCAATGGCCTGCATACCAAGCACGTATGATTTCACTGTCTTGGCTTCGCTGCTGAGAACATATCTGCACGACCCAAATCAATCATGGTTGAACTTAAAAGTCTTCCTAGTCGACAAATGATGGACTTTCTGTCCTTCACTTCTTCCTGTTGACAATAACAGGTGCTTGTGCACTGATAAGTTTCAGACTAGCGGCCTCTGTGGAAACAAGGGAGATCATCCTTATGTTCTCTTGATTTTGTCTGCTTCTTCTTTTTACCCAATGCGCGCCATCCCTTGCCCCACCCCCACCCCCTCCCCACCTTTGCCCATCCCTTTCGCATTGCTGATCTACTTTTATATTACTATTCTTTTTTTAAATGCTTCATATCCGTGTGAAACGATTTGCCAAAGCTTGTGGACTTTTTTCCCCCTCTTCTACCAGACGCTGCAGACAATGAGGCTCTAAAACAACCCTGCTTCCAAGATCGTTCGGCCCAGAATCATGCTATTGATCGTTGCGGAATCCTATTACGCTTTTCCTCGACTCAATAATGGGCATCAGCTGTTTCCCTTTCGGTTTTACTGGGTGACTGATGGCGTTGAATGCGAGCTGTAAGAATGTGGATTAACAGCACAGGGCAATGATCAAATCTTTTCCGCTTCTTCTTCCTCTTCAACTGTCTTCCTTTATTAAACTTTATATCTTCATTTCTTGGAAGACCCGGCCTCGACTTAACTAACATATTATGGCACACACCGGTTGTTGGGTGTAATTCCGTCAACACTCTAGTCTATTTTCTATGTTCTCTCCGGTCTGTGTCCCCCCCCCCCCCCCCCCCCCCCCCCCGAACAGTTTATTGTTCCAGCGGGGTCTACGCTCCCCCATGCCTCATGACCACAGTAAAATCACCGATGAGACGTCAAATGGGTCAGAGGTGAAAATTACGGGAACTGCAGTGTGTCATGGTGAGCCAGCTTGAGTTTGAAGGTCAGCTGACCCAGAATGAGTTACGGCGATCCAGACGTGGATTGAAGGTCAAATAATCTATGAGGGGATATTGTGACCTGGAACAAGGGTCGGCGTTAAATGTTTTGTAACCCAACTTGTCTCATAGTGACCCAGAACAAGGTTACAGATTAAGTGACAAACATTCTCTATTCTCTTGATTATACTGGTTTCTGTGACCAATGCTGGTCACGTAAAATATTCAACATCACTCTGGGTTACTGTGACCCATTATGGGTCGTTTGATCCTAAACTACGACTGCATTACAATGAGCCATTTCTAGATCGTCTGACCTTTATCTTAGATCTGTGTCACCATGATTCATTTTGGGTCATTTGACTGCTTTCGCTAAATCTGTATACTTGGCCTTTTCACGGTGACCTGTTCTGGATCATAAAGCAACCTTTCACGTTATTCTGGGTAATTCTTTACCATCACTCTGGGTTACTATGGCACATTCCAGGTCACTTGATTTCTGACTTAGGTCATATTCACTTGACCTTCTATCTTGATCTGTATCAGTTGAGCCATTTGGGGTCTCGTAATCTGTTATTGCGATATTGCGATAATTCCTGGGGAGGAGGCGGGGGGGGGGGGGGGGGGGGGGCGGATATAGACCTCACAGACGTGGGGGAAGTAGACCAGGGGAAACATAGACCTGGATGCACATAGAGGAGGGGTGGATAGAAGCAAAGAAGCCTGGACATAGGGGAAAACATAGACATCGGGAGAACAGACCTAGGGTCACAAAGACGCGCTGCCGTGAGCTGAAACGTTTTCAGGAACACCGTGAAGATTTTGTTTATATAAATCCGAAAAGAAGTGTTGAAATATTAATTCGCCAAATGGACGTACAAACACTGAAATACTCAGCTTTGTCCTATTTGTCCTTCTCACTCAACACACACACACACACACACACACACACACACACACACACACACACACACACACACACACACGCCACGCACGCACGCACGCACGCACGCACGCAAAACTGGCAATAAAATGATAAAATTATGTGGTATGTGGGGGTGTGTCGTGGTGGTGTGTGTGTTGGGAGGGTGTAATGGGGGAAAACAATGGCAAGTAAACAAACCATCAGACACTATGAAATGACTGAAGAGGGATTTGACATGGAGGCAGTAAACGGGCGAGGACTGGGTTGTGGGGTTAGGGAGAAGGAGAGACGGGTGATACAGGGGAAGTTAAAGTGTAAAAGCTAAATCATTCACTGACAGTAATATGAATCCTTGAGTTCTGTTTTGTTAAAAGAAGTGTGTTTGTTTACACCCGTCTAGAGTTAGTTTCGTCGGCCGGGTGAGAACTGTTCTGTAGACACGTCGGCCTGCTGCTGTGGCCAGCCAGAAGGGAGATTACTGTCCTACTATAGCTGTAGGCTCTCAAGAACACCTTGCCTTCTGTAGGATGGTTCAGCTGCTTATTGGGTCGCGTTTTCTGCTTCAGAGTAGTTATATGGCATGTCTCATGCCAGTAGAGGAAAAAAAACCTCCTGAGTAGACTGTGAACAGTCCGTTGTTAACGTTAGTTATCCTGAGCTGGTGTCCAGGTCTTGACCATGTGTGTTAATACTGGTGTCTAAGTTGTCCTGCCGTATCTGCCAATGGAAAAGTGCAACAAGGAGAAATCTCTGATGGTCCGACGTCAGTAGATTCTGTTGTAAGGTACCTCAGCCGTTTCAGGCCGTGTTTTAAGGCCACTGGGTAGCCTGTCTTATGCTTGAGCAGCGGGAGTCTCCACCCGCAGGAAGCCTTCTCGTAGGGGAGCAGGAATGCCATTGTCAAACTGTTGTGTTAAGAGATCTTTTATTGGGGTCCTTCCCAGTCCCTGCGCCGTGTGGGTTCTCTTAGTCAGTCTCACAGGGCTAGGTGACCTCGAACCATGCCTGTCCTAAGAAAGTGTTTTGTTCGAACTAAGTAATTCGGGGGGAAGGGGGGGGGGGGGGGGGGGGGGGGGGGGGGGGGGGCAGTACTCTGTTACTACACTGCTAGAACCGTCGACCCACGGGACAAGTCCACCACTGCCCCTTCAGTGAGAGGGTATATAGTGCACTACCCACGTCGTCTATTTGCCCTGGGAGACCTTTTTGTGGTGATCTCTCACCGCACTCCAGGCATCAACCGCTATGCCATCCCATAGTGAACGAATAATGATGTCAGTCTACCCATTGTATCTGTATAATCTCTACCTATCATTTTGTAATTTTCTCGACATTTCAGCGAGAACATCAGAATCAAACGTACTCCCAAAGAAGCCAATAGAAAAGGTAAAGAGAAAAAAGAGTGATATGAAGAAATGTCACTGAAAACTTATCAGTGTAGAATATTTCAAATAAAAGTGTGTGTGTGAGTGCGTGCGTGCGTGCGTGCGTGCATGCGTGCGTGCGTGCGTGCGTGTGTGTGTGTGCGTGTGTGAGTGAGTGTGTGGTGTGTGTGTGGGGGGGGGGGGGGGGGGTGTGCTGAACAATAAAGTATGGGGGAAGGGAGGGGGATCAAGTACAGCCTAACAATTTCTGTTTTATTGAAACAATGACGACAACATTTTAAATGCAAAATATGGGGAGAGAGTGGCGGTGTAATGTGTGTGTAGGAAGTAATACCTAAGTGTGAAGGACAGCGTTACATACGGATACAAAATTCCTTACTAGCAGCACATGGGGACCATGACAGCCTGCCTTGAAAACACGAACATTTGGACCACCTGTCCAAAGGTCGTTCTAACCCGAGGACCACCTGTCCAAAGGTCGTTCTAACCCGAGGACCACGTGTCCAAAGGTCGTTCTAACCGTCTCCACGTGCTGCAGCTTTCTGCAGCGAACAACTTGTACCTGAAAACAGTTGCTGTGATGACGTTAAACTCAACCTACCAGGCCGTTCGTCGTTGATTTCCTCTCATCAGTGGATCCCGGCGGTGCTTTTTTTTTTTTTTTTTTTTTATCCTCCCTTGGCATCAAAATGAGATATATCACCTATGATTCTTTGGTGTTCTAACCACAAAGGGTTAAAAACAAGAACAAAAAACAGAATCCAACCAAAATTACTAGTGTAGGGGAAAAAACAAATAAAATCTGAAAAGAAAATAGACTGAAACCAAACAGGCTTGAAAAACACACACACACACACACACACACACACACACACACACACACACACACACACACACACACACACACACACACACACACACACTCGAAACGTTTATCTAAAGAGTAATAATTATAGTGGAAATCTTTGAGCAATGCACGAGGATCCATTGAAAGACACAAGGAAGGTCTCATGGAGCTAATGTAGCCTCAATATGCGACTTAGGACAGAACCCACGTTGACCCTGAGAGTCAGCTCCTCATTGAGTATCGCAAACCTTAAGCTGTGACCGAGACTGAAATTCAGACTGCTCAAACACTTTCAGATGAAGAGCTCATGAGAATGAGAAAAGGCATGGAGAACCAAATGGATCCTCAACAAAGGCCGCGAGGGATCAAAATACCTAGAAAGCACTGACAAGTAAATAGTGATGGGTAGACGGAAACAAGACTCATCACTGAATGAACGCACGCTGATGTCTCTTTCAATAGTAAGCATTAATAGTGATTAAATTATAAAAAAAAAAAAGAAGAAAAGACAAGAATGGAGCCCTGTCCCGAAAACTGGAAGGAAATACTCCTTAAATACAATACTGGAGAGCACTTACATGAACAGGACAACAAAAGATTTAGTCTTCGGCCTCGCATTATGTGAAGAAAGAAACACAAAGAAAGAAAGCTAAGGTGTGGCATCAACTCATGTACTGACC
>JADBJO010000632.1:605000-615527 GCA_016801955.1 Conus betulinus | reverse complement strand
CGGCGATGGTCGCAAGTCTCAGATTAAATTTTTCATAAAGATTTTTGATATTACAAAACTGACACCTACTTCCTAATTTTTAGCAACAACATAAGATAGTTTTACAATGATAACAGATATTCTACTTGCAATGATGATAAATGATATAACAAATATTAAGTCAAGTCTTTATACTGAACTCAGACAATTTCATGCGATTTTTCTGTTCAGCAGATATGCAGAAATGAATACTTAGAACTAAGATGATAGCATGCAGATATATCTTGCTGAATATAGCTTACTGACACAAGATGAATCTAGAAATTACAGTGACTCAAAGAAGTGAAAAGGACATTAAAGCAGCAGATAAATAAAACAGTCTCACTTGTTTTGACAATTGCGGATCCTAAACATACAGCAACAGGTAGAAGAAGCAGCCCTACCCCTTAAGCAGAAGCACTCTTTCAGTCATCATGGAAAACATTGCTTCTTATTCAAACTAGTCTATGTGAGTCATGAATATCGGAGCTGGAAAAGTTGGCATTCCAAAGAGCACTTTTTAATATTTTTGTCAATAATCCCATAGGAAGTAGAGTTAGCTATCTAATGAAGAGTGGATAATCTAAAAGAAAGCCTTGCAATGCTTGTTGACCATCCCTGAGCAGAAAAGAGTTGGTAATATAACAGGAAACTTTGGAATGCTTGTTGATCACCCCTAAGCAGAAAAAGAGTTGGTAATCCAAAAGGTTACTTGCAACACGTGTTTATCATCTCTGAGTTGGCAAAGTTGGCAGCACAAAAAGGGTACTTTGCAAAGTTTGTTGATCACCCTTAAGCCTTAAAGATTGGTCATCTGCGATGTTTTTCTTGGTCATCCCATTGCACAAAAGTCGTTAACTTAAAAAAAAAAAAAAAAAAAAAAAACAACAACTAATGTTGATCACCCTACAGCTGGTCGAATGGTAATCTAAATGGAAACTTTTTGGGCAGAAAATATTTGTACCTCAAACGGTACTTTTTAACGCGCGCGCGCGCGCGCGCGCGCGCGCGTGTGTGTGTGTGTGTGTGTGTGTGTGTGTGTGTGTGTGTGTGTGTGTGTGTGCGTGTGTGCGTGCGTGCGTAGTGTGTGTGTTTATTTCACGGCTGGAATTACTTGCAATGCAAAAGGGTACTATACACATTCTTGCTTATCATTCTATAGCAGAAAATACTGATGACCTGTAGGGGGTTTTTGCAATGTTCTTACTGAGTATTTTATGGCAGAAAATACCGGTAATCTAAAAGAAAACTTTACAAGGCTTTTGTTGATCATCTAATAGTATGAATTATTGGTAATCTAAATGGGAACATAGGACTATTTCTATTGACCATCCAGTGGAACGTTTTCGTGAAATAACAAAAACAAAACTGGTGATCCAAAAGGAAACTATGCATACAGATTTGTTGATCATCGTGTGGCAGAAAGGGCTGGTAACCAAGAGCATTTTTTACATTTTTTTTCAGGCAAACAACGGTCACTTAGCTGCAGCATTCTGGCATATAGCAGAAATACAATATCCGCCTTACATGACCGAGTTCAAACGTTGTACTCACTTCAAAGAAAATCTGGATATTAGAGAGCCGGTGCCATGGATCTACACCTGACAAGCTTTTCACCGTGGTCCAGTCCATGGAGACTATTCTTTTAAGTTTTTAGAGCAATTGCAATGAAAAACAAAACAAAAACAATTAATAAAGAAACAAATGAAACAACCCAAAACAACAGCAGCAGCAGCAGCAGCAACAGCAGCAGCAGCAGCAGCAGCAGCAGTAGCAGCAGCAGCAGCAAAACTCTGCAAAGAGACCAAATTAAAATGTAACAAACCTTACTTCCCTTTGATCATCAATTATGAAAGCTAACATTGCCACCTTGCTCAAAATGGAGTTCTAGTTTCATTGTTACCATAGCCATAGGCAATGTATCGTGTAGTTTCTCCAACTGAGACAATCAGCTCCACACCTTTCCAGGACGGACTTGAACAGGGAAGGCACAGGGCTGTGAACGCAGATCCAGCCTCATCAACTGACTGCTGGAATGTTTGACCACCTGGAAGGAAATAATGGTCATTTAGGTACAGCTCAGTCTTGTCCACTTCCCATACCACAGAACGTACTTCATTTCCATCGATGACTGATGGTAAAAATATCGTAGAACATTCTTCTGGATAACCATTTATTAATGCTAAGGAGGATCGTATTAACTTTGCGAAGTACCCTTTTGTACTGCCAGCCTTTCCTGCTCAGAGATAATAAACACGTGCTGCAAAGTAACCTTTTGGATAACCAACTCTTTCTGCGTAGCGTAGGGATGATGAACAAGCATTACAAAGTTTCCTTGTGGATTGCTAAATCTTCCTTCTACAGGATAATCAACCAACAGGCCACAGATAACTCTTTTGGATTGCCAACATTTCATGCAATAGGATGATCAACCAACAGGCCACAGATAACTCTTTTGGATTGCCAAAATTTCATGCAATAGGATGATCAACCAACAGGCCACAGATAACTCTTTTGGATTGCCAACATTTCATGCAATAGGATGATCAACAAAAACGTTGCAAAGTACCCTCTGAATAGCCAAGTCCACTTCCTATGGGATTATCGACAGAAATTCCCAAAGTACCCCCCTGGATAGCCAAGTCCACTTCCTATGGGATTATGGACAGAAATTCCCAAAGTACCCCCTGGATAATCAAGTCCACTTCCTATGGGATTATCGACAGAAATTCCCAAGTATCCTTGGAAATGTCAGCTTTTTCCAGCTTCGATATTTATTACTTTATTATATTTACTACTTTATAGACTAGTTTGAATAAGAAGCAATGTTTTCAACGATGACTGAAAGAATACTTTTGGTTGAGGGCTACTTCTTCTACCTGTTGCGATATGTTTATGATCCGCAATTGTCAAAGCAAGTAAGACTGTTATATTTATCTACAGCTTTAATGTCCCTTTTACTTCTTTGAGTCATTGTAACTACTAGACTCATCTTGTCTTAGCATCATTCTTTCTGGAATGATAATAACAGTCCCACGGCAAAGTACAGTTATAACTGATTTCTTTATTATCACTCTTTTATGGGATGATGAGAACTGTTTACATAGGTAAACAGCCGTTGTAAATGTCTTTTCTATTATCGTTGTTTTGTCTTACAAAACAGTAGTAACATGTTCTTTGGGAAAAACAGAACGATAACTGAATTCCCCGATACCATTGCTATGCGAAAGGATAATACTTTTTTTTTTCTCCACAAAACAGAGACAATGCTTATATGACACGGGAACTTTGCTGGTGATTTTAAGTAATGAGCGTCAGTGCTCTGGTTGATGATGAATAGTTGATGGAGGAGACGGTGCCAAAGTGAGCTAGTGTGATGCTATCTTACAGTAATCGTTGATCATATCGGACGCACTGAAAATTCCTCGCATAGGCAAGCAGCTTATATGAAGGCAAAAACTATCGTGGTAAAAATATATATATATGTAAAGGGGGTCGTGTACACATCACGTGATCTTGATGCTTTTGCTTGTTTTGTTGGTTTGTTTTGTATGTTTGTTTCTTTCTTTCACTCGCTGCAATCTCCGGGAAATCTGGAGAGCAAATACTCTCTGCACGTGCATGTATATATGCCCGCTGACCTTTGCTCGAGTTTGAGAGAGAGAGAGAGAGAGAGAGAGAGAGAGAGAGAGAGAGAGAGAGAGAGAGAGAGAGAGAGAGAGAATGAATCATCTCATTCATGAGAGAGAGAGAGAGAGAGAGAGAGAGAGAGAGAGAGAGAGAGAGAGAGAGAGAGAGGCTAAAAAAAAATGCCAGTATTCACTTCACATTTTCAATTTAAAATAGATTCAATCTGAAGCCCCATGACAACCGGTTTAAAAGAACGCCGATAAATCAGGAAGCGTGGAATAATGTCTAAGGCCTAAAAGGCTTCCATCGGGAATCTGGAAGTTTCAAAACGAAGTGACTGAGGCGCAAAACGAAGCAAAATTTAGAAAGAAATGGGGTTAGTTACCGCCGAGGACATAGACTAACAAAGTACAGGGCAAAACACAATGCATTTCGACCTCTTGGGTCTTTTTCAGGCAAAAAACAAATAACATTTAGGATAGTGAAAACGAAGAACGAGAAACCACTTATCTTCTCGTATACGGCGGAAGATCAAAATGGCCGCTGGACGGAAGCGAGGCCGCCCAGGAAGGGATCATGGGAGTTAAATATTTTTAAAAAAAAAAAGGGGGGGGGGGGGGGGGGGGGTGGGGGGTGGGGGGGGGGGAGGGGCGGTTTGATACAGCGGGGTTAGTAGTTTGTTTTCATAGAATGGTATGATATATTAGTGACCATAATGATTATGGTGGGTTGACAATAGAGCTTCGTGGGGGAAATATATTACGATAATAATAACAATAATAAATGATAAATGAATGAATAAAATCAAAAAATGAAATATAATGAAATAAACAAACAAACAAAAAAAAAATGCTATAATGAAATACAAGGAAAAAAAAAGAAATGAAATTTAAAAAAAAATGAAAAAATAAAAATGAATGGATAAATAGATAAAAACAATAGTAAGGAGCATGAAAATTAAAAAAAAAAGAAAATGAAATAAAAAAAACTTTGATGGGTGGTGATAATGATGATAGTAGTTACGTGTGGGTAGTTTGTATATGGGGGTGTGGGTAATGCTAATAATGATCGGAAAGGAATGGGAGTGATCAATGAGGATAACTTATCGCTGGGGGGGGGGGGGGGGGGGGGGGGGGGGGGGGGGGGGGAGGGGGGGAGGACAATGGGAGATGGAAAGCTCATATCTCTCCACCCACGCATACGTATGTGTGGAGTGGGGGTTGGGGATTGGGAAATTCATGCACATAGCATTGTTGAAAAAGTGAACAACACAGTTGGATGCTGTTCACTGACGCAGGTGAAATGTGTTGGCATCAATATGATTGTGTTGCGTAAGAGAGATAGAAAGAAACAGAAATAGAAATGATCAGTGAGAGAATGGGGTGTCATGTGTTGGGAAAAAATCAACAACCAAAACACACACACACACACACACACACACACACACACACACACACACACACACAAACACAGACACGCGCGCGCGCGCGCACGCACACACGCACATCCCCCCCCCCCCCACACACACACACACACACACACACACACACACACACACACACACACACACACACAAGGGGGGGGGGGGGGGGGCACATGTAAACAGTATTGTGGGTAAATTATGATCATAATGAGACTAAATGTGAGAAGTGAAATAGTGTTGGTATAAGGATAATAGTATAATAATACTGGTTGGAAAAGAAATCAATGGAAATGGTTAATGGGAAATGTGTTTGACATGCCAATCACAACAACATCACACGCACGCACACACTCACACACACGCACGCACACACACACACACACACACACACACACACACACACACACACACACACACACACACACGCACGCACGCACGCACGCACGCACGCACGCACGCACGCACACACGCACACACACACACGCACGCACACACACACACACACACACACACACACACACACACACACACACACACACACACACAGACAAAAAAGTAAAAAAAAAAAAGAAGAGACTGATGGATGATGATCATTTGAGAACAAAAGTACTGTTGGTACAATAATGCCTGTGGGGGAATGACAGCAATGGTCAATGACTGATGGATGATGGTCATTGTCATAACTGAGATTAAAAGTACTGGTGGATGCTGATCTTTGTCATAGGAGAAATGATGTGATGGCATTAGTATAATAATGCCGGTGGAGGGATGGGAGGAGAAAAAGAAGAGAGAAAATAGAAAGAAAAAGAAAACAACTGACGGAAGATGATCATTTCAGATCTACAACACTGTAGGATGATCTTTGTTCACTCAGGCAGGAACCCTAGAGGCTGCGGTGCAGCGGAGGCCCTCTGGTGGTCCATAAGGCTTTCCCCTCATCGGTGTATTGGAAGGCCAGGTCTCTGCTCTTAGCTTTTCATGTGTGGGACAGTCCTGCAGGGAGTGTTCCGTTGCCATTGAGGCTGTACTGCGTGGGTGATTTGAAGTCTCGCCAGTGTGGAATTTTTGTGAGCATGTGACGTCTCAGCCTGGGGTGCCCTGTCCTCAGTCTCACAATGCTCACTTGGTCTGATCTGGACATCAGGTGGTATGCACCCCTCTTGTTGAAGTCTGGGTGATGCTCAAGCCATCTTTTTATTTTATTTTATTTTATTTCATTTTATTTTATTTTGCTTCTCCTTGATACTACTTTTGATTTCTTCAAAGGACGCTTCCTGTTCCAGTTGGAGCTGCTGTCCTCCTTCCTTTGCCAATTGGTCAACCTCTTCCTTGCCAAATATATACAAAAATAAAATGAAATAAAATAAAATGAATTAAAAGGGTTGTCGATGACTGATGGATGCTGATCATTTGAGTTCAGCAATACTATAGGATGATGATCATTGTAATATAAGTGGGATAGTGTAGTGGCTTTGGTATGATAATGCCGATTGGGGGAATGAGGGAGGTGATCAATGACTGATGGATGATGATCATTGTCACAGTATAAGTATGATTAGCAGTACTGTAGGAGGATCGTTGTTATCAAAAGAGGAATAATGTTCTGGCATTAGTATAATAATACCGTTGGATGACTAAAGGAAATGATCAGTGACTGATGAATGATGATCATTGTCATAAGTGAGATCTACAGTACTATTGGATGATGACCATTGTCATACGTGAAATAATTTGGTGGCATTGGTGTAATAATGCCGGTTGGGGGTGGAAAAATGAAAATGATCGATGACTGATGGATGATGATCATTGTCATAAGTGGGATAAACAGTGATATAGGATGTTGATCATTCAGTGCCATCTGTGAAAAAACACGATGGCATAGGTATGATGATACTGTATGAGGAAAGAACTGGAAATGATCAATGACTGATAGATGGTGATCATTGTCATAAATGAGATCAATACTATCACGAACACACACACACACACACACACACACACACACACACACACACACACACACACACACACACACACACACACACACACACACACACACACACACACTCATACATACACACACATCCACAATAATGACACACACACAGACACACACACAGACACATATACTGACACACACAGACACACAGACACACACACACATACCAAAAAAAGGGGCACACACACACAGACAGCTAATGGGCGGTGCTCATAATTGTAATAGTCATATGATGGTATTCGCATAATGGTATAATAATAATATCAGTTGAGAAATGAAAAACCCACTTTTTTTAAAAATGATCAATGACTGATGGATGGTGATCATTGTCGTAGGTGAGATCAACACAATGACGCACGCACGCACACACATACTCACGCGCGCGCGCGCGCACACACACACACACACACACACACACACACACACACACACACACACACACACACACACACACACACACAACGTGGCAGTGGGGAAAACACACACACACACACACACACACACACACACACACACACACACACACACACACGCACACACACACACACACACACACACACACACACACCACACAAGCATACATATACACGGAGGGGGGGGGGGAGGACACTTACATCCAAGCATAGATACACACAGAGGAGGCACAACATGTGAACAGTCAAGATGGATAGGTGGTTTCTTGTTGGACGTTTTCACCGTCCTAAATGTTATTTGTCTTGCCTGAAGAAGACCCAGGAGGTCAAAATGCATTGTGTTTTGCCCTGGACTTTCTCTATGTCCTAGGCGGTAGCCCAGCCCCCCTTTCTTTCTAATTTTATTTCAAGGTGAATTTGACCACAGGATTATACAATGAAAAAAATGAATTAAAAAAAAAAACAGGGTGGAAAAGGTAACCCAAGGAAAAGATTAACCAAACAATTCCGGCCTTAAACCCTTTTTCAATGGTAAAGAACTGAGAACATAGGAATGTAACAGATCCCCTTTCCATCTTTTACATTGTTGTGTTCTCATAGTTCTTTACCATTGAAAAGGGTTTAAGGCCCGAAACGTTTGGTTAATCTTTTCCTTGGGTTACCTTTTCCACCCTGTTGTTTTTTTTTTCATTTTTTTTTTAATGTTGCTTCGTTTTCCGCCCCCTCAGTCACTTTCTAAATTTTGGAATCTGGAAGATTTTTTAGGACATGTTTGCAACACAACTGCTGAAAAAAATACCGTAAGTCATCAAGTCTCTCTGTCAGTGTGTCTGTGTGTCTGTCTGTCTGTCTGACTGTCTGTCTGTCTGTCTTTCTCTCTCTCTCTTTCTCAAATACGCACGCACGCGCGCGTGCGCGTGCGCACATACACCCACACGCACGCACGCACGCACGCACGCACGCACGCACGCATGCTCGCGCGCGCGCGCGCGCGTGTGTGTGTGTGTGCCGTTCACTCCCCCCTCTCTCTCTCTTTCTTTACCCTCTTTCTGTCTTTGCGTATTATGCTCCCATCTCCACTCCTCCTCCTCTCTCTCTCTCTCCTCTCTCTCTCTCTCTCTCTCTCTCTCTCTCTTTTCCCTCTCTCCCTCTCGCTCTGTCTTTCTTTCTTTGTCTCCATCGCTCTCTGTCTCTGTCTTTTGTCTTTGTCTCTCTTTGTCTCCATCGCTCTTTGTGTGCTCCTCTCCCCCCTCTCTCTCTTTCAGCCTGTATCGCTCTCTCTGTCTCTGTCTCTCTATTTCTCTCTGTCTCTGTCTCTCTCTTTCTCTCTCTCTCCCCCCTCTCTCTCTCTCTCTCTCTCTCCTATCTCTCTCTCTCTCTCTCTCTCTCTCTCTCTCTCGGTCTCTGTATCGGTCTCTCTCTCTCTCTCTCTCTCTCTCCCCCCCTCCCCTCTTCTTCTTTCTTCTTCTATCTCATCTTGGTTTGCTTATCCATGTTCCTGTGGTGGCATCATCTTGTGTTGTATCAGCCCACCAGCGACTGCCGAGTTCAATGGACAAGAATGGCGGCATTCAGGCCAGCTCCAGGGTGGCAGTGCCAGACAACCCGTAATTCCCTGCACTGTTTTACCTTCATTTTGCTGCCGAAAAGCCGCGCACCCCCATCTGTGGGCGCGGTATCGGTTCCACCGACAGATCTCTCGCTGTCTCTCAGAACCTCCTCCCTTCTTCCCTCCCTCTCCGCCCCGACCCCAACCCCACCACTCTCGTACCCCCAAGCCCCGAACATCTGTCTGTCTCGCTGGCTGGCTGGCTGGCTGGTTGGCTGCTCTCTATCTCTGTCTGTCTGTCTTGTCTGTCTGTCTCTCTCTCTCTCTCTCTCTCTCCCTCTCTCTCTCTCTCTCTCCCTCTCTCTCTCTCTCTCTTTCTGAGAAGGATGATTAATGCAGGCTAATTCTTAAAAGATTTTAAAAAACACATCGTCTGTGTGGACCACCAGAGGCCCAGTGGGATACAGGCTTTCTCTTCTGCCTCAGTGCAACGGGGTCTGTGGTTCCTCCGTGCCTATCGCTCTGGTCCTCGTATTTATTCCTATACTTTACACTAATGTTTGATTCCAGTATCCGCCCAGCAAGGGCTTTCTTTATACCCGTAACCTTACAACGAGAGTTATCTTTTTACCAGTATAATTACGGGACCATGATAGTCTTTACACTGATATCTAAGTAACGAGGCCTATCTTTATACCGATATTCGTACAGCGAGGGGAATTGTTATACCAATACCCATACATGTGCTGTCTTCATACTGATATCCTAAAACAGGGCTACATCTTTGCATTGATATTTATGCAATGGAAGCTATCTTTTCTCTGATATCCATATATTAGATGTGTATATCGATATTCGTGCAGCGAGGGGTGACTTAGAAATCCCCACATCGAGGGCTGTCTCTATCTATCTATCTATCTATCTATCTATCTATCTATCTATCTATCTATCTATCTATCTATCTATCTATCTATCTATCTATCTATCTATCTATCTATCTATCTATCTATCTATCTATCTATCTGTACGTGTGTGTGTGTGTGAGAGAGAGAGAAAGAAAGAGAGCCAGAGAGAGAGAGAGAGAGAGTATTGTGTACACGTGCAAAATGTGTACGTGTGTGTACTTGTATAGGTAAACACACCCGCACACTCAGTCATCCATGCGTTCCTACTTTTGCCCTGTGGTATACCTACAATACAAATGTACGTCATTAAAATCAAATCATGTTTCTTCGTAAATTAATCTTCCAGAAATTCCTAGTGACTCATGTAAGCTTGGTAAAAGAAATGTAACTGAAACTGCATAAGTATATCGAGATCTTGGTCAGGGATACTGCGTCCACCGCGGCTTAAAGAAAACAGCATGTTAATCTCGAGTTTTGCCGAAAGGATGCTAGTCTCGCCGACAGGAAGTTAGTCTTGCCGAAAGGACGTTAATTTCGCTGAAAGAACGTCAAATTCACGGAAGGACGTTCGTCTCGCCGAAAGGACCTTA
>JADBJO010000632.1:582500-590000 GCA_016801955.1 Conus betulinus | reverse complement strand
TATTCCATCCAAATATCGTTGAGAGCCATGTCTGACTGAATTGTGCTTACTGACAGGCAAAAGGACATCTAAAGGACATAATGACAAATGAAATGTTACACTCCACAAAGCTCTCAGGTTTAGAGAAATAACAAATTGATCGTGCATTTATGTCATTTTCTTACTTCTCGTAATCAGCGTGGGGTTTCCCCCTTGATTTATCGATTCTAGTTGATGATTTTTGTTGTTGACTAATCCCCTTCGTGAGGAGCCATGGGATAGGCTTTTCTATCATTCTTGGAAATAAAGGTTATTTTCATCATCATCATCATCATCATCATCATCATCATCATCATCATCATCATCACCACCACCACCACCACCCCCACCACCATCATTACCATCGTCATTATTATCATCATCATTATTATCCTCACACATGTATACTTTCAACGCACTGCAAACCATCCATTATCAACAGATGATCTGTTTCCTTAGTTTTCATACCAGTGCCAGAACTTTGCTTTATGATATCGTTAAAGGCCTTTACTGTTTTATTTCTTTCAATACAGGCAGCTTTTTCAGTATAGTACATAATACTTTTCCTGGTTCAACAATATTAGAGCAGACTGCTGTCAGTTAATTTGTGTCTTTGTATCCAGGTCCAGAAAGTTCTGGAACTGTCCGACTAAAGCATTCTTTGTGCATTCTGATGGTACGTTTCCATTGAACTTTTATTAACCTGAAACTGTGTTTCCTTGCGTTAGTGTAACAATAAAAAAAAAATCTACGGTTTTAAGTTATCCGTTACATTCAAAATCCTAACAAAAAGAGTATCAAATCTCCTTTAAAACGTCTTTACTTTAAAGATGCAAATTTGAAAATCGCCATCCAACATGGTAGTCCAAATTAGGAAACAAACAAGTTGCTCTTCTCTGAACCCTCTCCAGGGACTTTGATTGACGTTTGGAACAATGGGCGCAAATGGCGTTTGCATATTCAAAGCGGGGTCCTGTTTTAACCCTTTCCTTGCCAGGCTACCAGAGTGCTTGCTTGCTGAAGCAAGTGTGCCAGCCAGTGCTACATTGTACTGCTGGGCTGCCTGGATATATTAAGCTCTGTAATGGGTTACTGTACTACATCAACTGTATCAGACCTAGGCAAGGCACCCATGGACATAATTTTTTTGTGGTATTGATTGAAATGCCTGGTCTCAAACATTATTATGTTTGGAAACTTCATTTTATGGTCGTAAACAGACTCTCTCTTCCACTGAAAATTGCTCAGAATACCCGGAAAAATCAGCGCGAAAGGAACACACACACACACACACACACACACACACACACACACACACACACACACACACACACACACACACACACACTAAAAACCCAGCGATGTTTACCCATAACCATTGCAAACCGGAGGCGCGTCAAAGCACCAAGTATTACCTGACTAAGTATCCTCTTCCTGACTTTAATCGAAGAGAGCAGAGAGTGAATTACAGTATGTCCCCGACTGGTCGACGATTGAAAATTCAGCGCGAACGAAACACACGCACGCGCGCGCGCGCACGCGCGCGCGCGCACACACACACACACACACACACACACACGCTAAAAACCCAGCGATGTTACCTATATAACCATTGCAGACCGGAGGCGCGACAAAGCACCAAGTATTACCTGACTAAGTATCCTCTTCCCGACTTTAATCGAAGAGAGCAGAGAGTGAGTTACAGTTATGTCCCCGTCTGGTCGACGATCGTTGCTTCTGGCAGTCTCTGAACGCATCGACAACTGTCACCAACAGTTGTTTGCTACGTATCGACATTTGTCGCCAGCAGCAGTGAAATACATATACGCAAAAAGTTTTTTTTTTTTCCAGTAAATAAAAAAAGACTTTTTCTTTAGGCACATCACCCCTGTCAGTTTATCTATGTTCCCTGAATGTGACTATCGAAGGAGAGCCTAGCATCAAAGGTTACACCCAAATCCTTGCCTTTGTCATATTCCGTGGCATTTTTAGTCACTCCCTCTTGAACTATGGTACACATAATTTCCTGCTCTTTGTTGTTGTTGTTGCTGTGTTGTTGTTGTTTTACTATGTACATTACTTCTATATTGAAGAGTATAGATAAAGCAATGATTTCTCTGTCCAATCCTGAGGATGATTTTTTCAGTATAACGCTGTTCTCAGAAATACAGGAAATATCAAGGTCATCTGCAAATATACAGCAGCTTTGAACAGTTTCTGTAATTAACATACAACAGCTTTGAATAGTTTCTGTAATTATCATTAGTAAATATGACGAATAGGACTGGAGCCAGAGGAGTACCATGGGGCATACCACTCTATACGCATGCTTCACCAGACCACTTATAATCCCTGTTTATAAACAAACCGTCCACCCGTTTGTTCCTCGCCATGTATACAATGTACACACACTTTGAACCAATCAATTAGTCGCTTAGGTACAGAAAATGATTGAGGGGCCGCTGTATGCATTTTCAAACATTTCTTTCTTTTTTTTTTATCCAATGCCCTCTCCACCTCCTCGTTGTCTGAGACAATTTCGGAACCCTGTGAGGTACACGGTTTGTAGATTTAGCAAACATTTTCACCGTAGGGCATTTGCAATATCACCTCGCATATTTTTTTGGAGCCCCTGTCATTTCTTGCTTTGAATAGTTTCTGTAATTATCATTAGTAAATATGACGAATAGGACTGGAGCCAGAGGAGTACCATGGGGCATACCACTCTATACGCATGCTTCACCAGACCACTATAATCCCTGTTTATAAAAGCAAACCGTCCACCCGTTTGTTCCTCGCCATGTATACAATGTACACACACTTTGAACCAATCAATTAGTCGCTTAGGTACAGAAAATGGATTGAGGGGCCGCTGTATGCATTTTCAAACATTTCTTTCTTTTTTTTTATCCAATGCCCTCTCCACCTCCTCGTTGTCTGAGACAATTTCGGAACCCTGTGAGGTACACGGTTTGTAGATTTAGCAAACATTTTCACCGTAGGGCATTTGCAATATCACCTCGCATATTTTTTGGAGCCCCTGTCATTTCTTCCGGCATTGACTGTAAAAAATCATTTACTCTAGCCATGCACTCCATTTACCCGATGATCTTCTCTCATGAAGTGTCATTAGCAACCAGTCATCGTCGTCCAGCACAATGTTTTATCATGGACTGCCTTTTTCTCTATCATTAACTCATTATCTCAGCTAGGAACTGTGCCATCACTCCCCTTCATTGTCCAGTAATTAAGTCTCATTATTCTATCATTAACCGTCATTATCTCAGCTATGAATGGTGACGTTATTATCCTTCATAGTCCGATTACTTAGCACGAAGTCTCATTACTCTAGCATTAAATATCATGATATCAGTATGAGTTGCACCGTGATTATCCTTCATTGTCCAATTATTTATTATTATTAAGTCTCATTACTCTATCATTAACCAGCATTATATCAGCCATGAATATGCCGTCGTTACCCTCCATAGTCTAATTATATCATCATTAAGTCTCATTATTCTCTCATTAAGCATCACTATCTCAGCTAGGAATTGTGCGGTTGATATCCTTCATTGTCCAATTATTTCATAGTTAGGTCTGATTATTCTCTCATTAACCATCATTTTCTCAGTACGCATTGCGCCATCATTACCATATAGTTATATAGTCCATATAGTTGTCATGAAGTCTCGTTATTCTATCATTAAGCGTCATTGTCCAGCAATGAAATGTGTTGTCATTACTCGTCATAGTCCAATTATTCACCATGAAGTGTAATTAATCTATTATTAACCATCATATCTCAGCTATGAGTTGTACCGTTATTACCCTTCATAGTCCGATTATTTGTCATAAAGTCTCATTATTCTATTCATCAACCATCATTATCTCAGTATGAGTTGTGCCTTTATTACCCATGAGTTGTGCCGTTATTACCTTTCATAGTCCAATCATTAATCATGAAGTGTCATCATTCTATCATTCACCGTCATTATCTCAGTATGAGTTGTGCCGTTATTACCTTGCATAGTGCAATTATTTCATCATGAAGTCTCATTATTCTATCATTCACTTAACCATCATTATTTCAGTATGAGTTGTGCCGTTATTACCTTGCATAGTCCAATTACTAATCATGAAGTGTCATCATTCTATCATTCACCGTCATTATCTCGATCAGTATGAGTTGTGCCGTTATTACCCTGGTTAATTATTTCATCATTAAGTCTCATTATTCTATCATCAACCATCATTGTCTGAGCTATAAATTGTGCCGTTTTCACCCCTTCCTAGTCCAGTTTTCATCATTATTAAGTGTCATTATCCTCTCATTAGTCATCATGGTCCCAACTAAGCACTGTGCCGTTACAACCTTTCATAGTCCAATCATTCATCATAATAATAATAATGAATACTTATATAGCGCCTATTCTCGGCTAGAGACCAAGCTCTAAGCGCTTTACAATCCACACTCATTTACACAATCATTGAATGTCGTTTACTGTCATTGGAACAGTCATTTAGAACGACCCCTCCATCATCACTCGCAAGGAATCAACACTGATTGTCTTTGTTCGGTCTCCCGCATACCGGCTCTAATATCAAGCATGGCGCACATGGCAATGTCGTCATTGTAACAGTTAAATACTTTTTCGTTTCTTTCTCCTGTAAATCTTCTCTTCCACTTTCCCACGTGTTTTTTTTTTCTGGTTTTGACCAGAGACACTATTATTTCATTGTCTTCTTCTTCTTCTTCTTCTTCTTCTTCTTCTTTCTTCTTACGTACGCAGGCTTATACTCCTGCGTACACCCCCTGTATAGAAAGGCAAAGATTAGTCCCATCTACCCAATAAAGGGAGTGGAGTTTTTCTGTGTATAACCGTTTTTTTTTTTTGTTTTTTTTTATCCAACCATTACGACAGTCATACTCTAACTTCGGAGAAAGTGCATGCTATGTGTAACGTGTCATCTATACCAACGGCCAAACTAGCCTTCTCTTCCGAGAGTTGGTGATGGGATTTACGTGTGTGTGCAAGATGTTATGCGTGCGTTCACACATGGACCCTCGGTTTATAGTCTCATTCGAAGGACTCTATGGGGAATGGAGTCAGAACCAAAGTTAACACCGAGGGAAAAATCCCCCTGTACCGAAACGACCCGGTGGAAATTCGAACCCGCAACCCCAAGATTACGAGTCCGGCGCTCTACCGCTGAGCTATTCCGGCCCCCTGTTTTGCCTTCTAAATCCCCCTTTCCTGTTTCCCCCGTGTTTTTCTGGCTTTGACCCATCAGCGACTTTCATGTTGCGTCTCACTCTTCATCCTGTTGGTGTCCTCAATGCTATCCACTTTTAAAACAACCCTCTGTTTCCCGCAGGCTACTGTCCTAAGCGTCTTCCCTTCCTCTTTTCTCTCTCTTTCTTGATCTTTCTCTCTCTCGTAAACTATCTCCTTTCTTGAGAGAGAGAGAGAGAGAGAGAGAGAGAGAGAGAGAGAGAGAGAGAGAGAGAGAGAGAGAATGTTTTATGAGTCTGTCAATCTCTCTCTCTCTGTCTCTGTCTCTCTGTCTGTGTCTCTGTCTCTCTCTCGCGATCTCTCTGCGTGCTCTCGAGCGTGTGTGTGTGCGTGTGTGTGTGTGTGCGTGTGTGTGCGTGCGTGTGCGCGTGCGTGTGTGCGTGTGTGTGTGTGTGTGTGTGTGTGTGTGTGTGTGTGTGTGTGTGTGTGTGTGTGTGTGTGTGTGTGCTGAGACCACTTTTCTTTCTTTTCATTCTCGTTTATTCCTTTCTCAACTTTCGTTCTCCTTCCATTCTCTTTCTCTGTTTTGTCTTTCCACTTCTTTTTTCTTTCATCCGTTCGACCATTGATCTCTTCTCTCTCTCTCTCTCTCTCTCTCTCTCTCTCTCTCTCTCTCTCTCTCTCTCTCTCTCTCTGTCTCTGTCTGTCTGTGTGTGTGTGTGTGTGTGTGTGTGTCGTCTGTCTGTCTGTCTGTCTGTGTGTACCTGTGCGTGCGCGCGTTCGTGCATGTGTGTGTATGCTTGTGTGTGCGTGAGCAGCGCGCGCGCGCGCGTGTGCGTGCGTGTGTGTGTGTGTGTGTGTGTGTGTGTGTGTGTGTGTGTGTGTGTGTGTGTGTGTGCGCGCGCGCGCGAGCGTGTTGCGTAAGATCGAAAATCTGTCTGTTGTTTTTTCTTTAGTTCAGTAAAATAATTCTTGTAACGTTTCTAAATTGGTTGGACGAGAACAGTGTAGCCCCTGAAGATTCGTCCCTGGGGGTGGTGGTGGAGAGGGGGGGGGAGGTGGGAAGCACGAGTGGACTGTCGTTCTCCGATGTTCTTGACAGTTTAGCAACTCTTGGGAGCGCGGACCCGGACTTCAACGTCAGGTTTCATTTTTTTTTTTGGCGGCAGGTTAAGCTAAGATGTTTGTTAGTTGGTGGGGGCCTTTAAGTTTGATATTTTTTTAACTTACTCACGATTTATTTTGTTATCAATTTTAATGAAAACCTTATAGCCTAACTATTCAAAGCGCTTGCAAAAACAACAAAAAAAAAAAAAAAAAACAAACAAAAACAAACAAACAAAAAAAAAAACAGGAGAGAAATATTCCTTTAAGAAAACGATATACTAACCCTTAAAGGAGCTGAGAGGATTAAAATTGTCTCTGTCAAACTATATTGATCCTTCGTGATGTAAGAATGAGAAAATTAAAACGAATAAGTCAGTGTAACTGACAGCGAGCTTCTTAGCTCTGTAGCTCTGTGGATGTCAACAGGAGCTAGGTCCAGATGTGGCTAGGTGGGCAGGTGTTTGTGGCTAGGTGGGCAGGTGTTTGTGGCTAGGTGGGCAGGTGTTTGTCCTCCTCTGGCTGACAGTCAGGTCAGCAGGATCTGCCTCGCCGGTGTGGGGGTCTCCCAGGACCGCACAGGACTTCACAACGGGCAGAGGCGTCACGGTTCCTTATTTCTCCCTAGAATCTACAGGGAAGTAGAGTTCCTCTTTGAGGGAGGTGTACAGAATTATACCGGAAAGAGAACCCAGATTTAATTCTTGGGCCTCAAAAGGAAGGCACAAACAAATTACAAAACAGACACAACGCTTTTCGACCTGTTGGTCTTTTTTCAGGCAGAACAAACGGCGGGAAAATGTGTGTGCTGGTTGTGGAATAGCCACGCGCATGCGTTGCCTGGTACAGTCTTTTTATCCGCCCTCCCAGAGTAGAATGAATATAATCGTTTGTAACCTTTAGTATGATAGTATGAACATAGTTTTGTACAAAGCCGAGAGTCAGATGATGCAAAACTTCATTACTGTATGTAATCCTTGACCAGACAACCGCTGTACTGGCTGAGAAAAGCGAGCCGCTAGGTGAGATAACAGTTAGGTTCTGTTTCAGTTTCATGTTTCATCAAGGAGGTGTCACTGCAGTGCGGACTTCTTCATGTACGCTGCACCACATCTGATAGTGACGAGACCACACTGCACGC